>OY284491.1:40958568-41558568 GCA_958336395.1 Ctenicera cuprea | reverse complement strand
GAAAAGCTCCGAGAGATGCTTTCTCAATGAAATATTGTTCTTACGTCATTTAACATGTTCCTACCGATTTTGAAACCGAAATTTGTTCATTGTTGAAATATCGAAAAATTGTTAGTGGGGGGACACGGGGGTGGTAGGAAGATCGGTCTTGCGCAGATGGGCTATTCGACATGTGTAGAATACGAATCTACGGTTCTTTTCCGAGCGCATCTATTTTGAAGTAGGCACCCCCCCCCCCCCTTCCATGTTTTGAAGCAGTCGAGTGTTTTATGATATTTTGTGTTTTCTAGTTGCAACTAATGTCTATCATTGAAATCTCAAAATCGATTTCATAATTTGGTGATTTGGCCATTTGTTTAGCGATTATTTAATTAGTCTGTTCAGGTAAACGACCAAAAGGAAACCTCCAGTAGTGTTTTCCCAACGGACAACTATTGCAATTGTTATTTAACATGCTCATGCTCAATTTTGAAACTGAAATTAGTAAAATTTTGAAAAAACAAACAAAAATCGATGGTAGGGGGTGTGCGGGGGTGATAGTAAAATCGCGTTTGCGCAGATCGGCAATTCGAAATGTGTAGAATACTAATCTATAGATCATTTCCAAGCGCGTCTATGTTGAAGTAGAGCACCCCTTCTCCCCTTCAATTATTAATGCAATCGCCCGCTTTTATGTGTTTTCTAGTTGCAACCTACTTATCTATTAAAATCGATTTTTCACGTTCTATAGACTTTTCTATATTTTTTGTCTTTGTCTGATAGCCGTATTTTTGCAATTTCTCAATTAAACTGTTCAGGTAAACGACCAAAATGAAACCTCTTGCAGTGATGTTTTCTCAATGGAAAGTTGTTCCTATTGTCATTTAACAAGCTCATGGCAATTTTGAAGCCGAAATTGGTAAATTTTTGTAGAAAAAAAATTGATGGTGGTGGCAATGGGGGTGATTCCGAGCGCGTCTATTTTAACATAAAGCACCCCCCCCCTTTTTTGGCGGAGCAACCTCATTTTTTGCGATGTCATTCTATTGCAATTAGCAATCTTTGATCCAAATTTGGTTTTTCTTCGTTAAGGCGTTTGGACTGTAAAGTGTACTCAGACACACAGGCAACTTTATTGGTATCCCGAGGCCCTAAAACTTGCTTATTAGTCAAAATGTTTAGGTTAAAAGTGTTTGGCATAAAAGTACCTTTTTTAGGCATAACTCGTACATCCTTCGCTGAATTTGCTCCAAATTCAACCTGCAATCACAATACCTTTCTCTATAGCTGTACTTCGTATACCGAAAAGTGTAAAAAAATTGTGTACATTGCCTATTAAGAATAGACAATATTCTCTTCAAAATTCATTACAGGCATGCATAGGTAATACCATGTTATCCACAAAAAATGAATTGGAGCAGGCCATTGCAGTTGCAACGTCGTATACAGGGTGTCAACTTGAACTTGTCCACCATTTCTACCTTTTTTATTTTTAAAGATAGAAAGTTGGGGAAATAGAAAAGGTTTCAGTATTTTATACGACCATTTTGAATATCAAATTCAATCTTTTATGTAACTTCCGGTTCAACTTAAAATGGTGCCAACTTTTGATTTTTTAATGAAAAATCCGGTAAATATTTAAATTTTTAGATAAGAAATAATTTTAGCTTTACAAAATCATTAAAAATATGTACGCTTAAAATTCGTAACCAAGATATTTCACTTTTCATTTCATCAGAATCACAATTGCTATTAAGCAGAACAATAAACAAAATAAACAGCAGTTGTTAAATAAAACATGTTTATTAGAAGTACTTTTGAAAACAGTAAAACTGCTTTTTATTTTGTTTCGTGATAATTGTCATTCCGATTTAAAAGATAAAATATATTGGTTATGAGTGACTTTAAGCATTCATATGTTTAATATGTTTTTAAAGCTAAAATTTTTTCTATCCAAAAATTTAAAAAAACAGGATGTTCCATGATGATTTCAAAATCAAAAGTTGGTACCGTTTCCGTTTGAACCGGAACATACAAAAAGGAGGGGTGTCTTAGTAGCGGCAATAGGTGTACAAATTTGCGGCAGTAGTTGGGAAATCAGTCGGTAATCAAAGCAATAATGAGCGATCACGGCAATAACTCGGCAATCACGATAATAGCTAGGCAATCACTTGGAAATTACGGCAATAGAACGAAAGTCAACGGCAATAAACAAAAATAAATCGGTGACAACCAAAATATACAGGTATATTCGCAGGTAGGCAAAACACGTCATGTGAATAATGGATATATCCATGCTGCAGAACGATTTTTTAACAATATTGACAGAACCCGAAGTCACCCGAAGCGAATTCGGAAACTATCGTGACCACAGAGCAGAACGTGTTCGGAAAAAAATTGCAATGCATATTGTATTTAAATGTCACCAAAATATCCATCACTAGGATAAATCTTAATCGTTTAGGCAAATTTAAACTTTACCAACTTTTTTACACTTTCATATTTAACATTCCTATACATTAAATATTACAGGGAAGTATTGATTACATGAGAATTTTGTCAAATGTGGTGGTTTTAAAAATGCTTGTCTGTGGGTAAGTACAATTTAACTTTTAGGTACAGCAATACTTGGGGGTTAATGTTTATAATTTCAAATCTCTCTGTTATTTTTTAGTTACAAAGAGTTTGAAGTTTATACTGATAGATGCGAAATTGCCTGATTATTGTACACAGACATACAACCACACTTACATTCAGCTTTATGCGCCGTTTCCCGGAACCATTTAAAAAATCCATGGAAAATTATGTTTTTCCAGTTTTTATGCCTTAACTAAGAATTTAAACTGTTTAATTGTTATTAGCTGCTATTAGTGCTGTTTAGTCAAAACATAATAATTATTAAATTTAAAGTTAAGCATAAATCTAAATAAATATAATAATTTTAAGACGTGTCGGTTTAATCACAGAGCAACAACATCTTCAAATGTCTTTGTAGCGACGCGGTTTAGGCTGATGTCTTTTAAGCAGAAGTCACGAATTCCAATTCTGGGTGGGACAAACTTTTTTAGATTTGTTTTATTTATTTAATATTTATACTAGTTCTACAACCAAATAGTAACAATAATACGATTGGTACAGTAAATTGTAATTTTAATATTTTAATAATTAACAAATAATTTAAACAAAGCATCCCACCCAGGACTGGAACCCGGGACTTCTGCATAGAAGACATCATCTTGAAACGCGTTGCTACAAAAACATTAAAATATGTTGCTGTTACTCTGAAATTTAAATGACACGTTTTGAATTTATCAATATTCATTTGACTTAATTTAAAATGTAAAAATTATTATTTTTCTGACTAAACGGCACTAACAGTTAAAACCAATAATACAATTTAAATTATATTCTGAAGACAAAAAATCTAGAAAAATATAATTTCCCATGCAACTTTTCTGAAAACTTTGTATGTATGTAGAGATAAACTCACTAAACAAATATAATAGCAGTCGCCAATTAGAGTGGTTAAAATTGAAATGATATTGTAGCTATCAGACTTTTCGACTTTATACGCATGGAACATCAAAGTGACCTTCGAATACAGCAACAAGCCAATTCCCAATACATCCAAATCTTTTTAAACTGGCTATTTTGGAGCAATTTTCTTAATTAGAAAAAATCACCGTTTTTAGATATAAGGTGATGTTTCACCGTGGCATTCATACACTAAAAGTCTACAATCGTACTTTCTTTTAAACAGTAATAGTTTTTCTGAAAATACAAAGTTTAATTTTTAATGCTGTACTTCCTTCGTACAATTTATGTGCTGGTTAATTATACTTTTGCTGAATAATCCAAAGCGTTACTATTTTACCAAATAATATTAGCAAACCTTGCAAAACATATTAGAAAATTACAGTAAATTTGATGCAGTTTGGGGAACCTATTTGTTATTATTTAGCAAATTCAAAATAACTGAAATAAAACATTCGAGATTAATTAGCTAGTACACATAGAATCAAATTAGCTTAAAAAAATAGCTAGAAATTAGCATGATTTTTACCTGTAAAGGCAAGAAATAGATTTTTCGAAAACGCGGTAAAAGATGTATTTAAATATGTAGGGGTATTTGCCAAAAACAAAATTGTAGCCTATGTTCGTCTCTATAAGACTACAAAATTTTAAGAAAAACGTATTGCTAGTTTAAAAAAATATTATTTAAAAAATTTAAAATATTTGGAAGTTATACTTTCTACAGTAGCCTTACCCAGTATAAAACTATCTAAAAACTAACTTTAGACGTTACTTCTGCTAATCATGATGACTAATTGTGCTGAAGTAGAAGTTGTTTATCATTTTCTCTTTAATAAATAAAGGGATACCCATTTTCAATAAACCGTAGTCCATCTTTGGTTGTACAAGCCTACAAAGTTTAAAAGCATCCTGTAGCCAGTTTTCGAGAACTATATTTTTTTTATTTTCAAAATTTTTTACATGTGTTTTATATTTTAATAGTATTGCTGTGATATTTTGACCACACTGGTGAAATATTTTATAAAGAGATCAATTTTAAAATATTTATTTGATTACCTTGGCATGACGACTAGTTCAGGAATTCTTTAATAATTGAAGTAAATAAAAATGAATATAATAAATTGGCGTGGTTTCGCTTTGGGATATTTAAATATTTATGTAAGTTTGATGTGGTAATAAAACATGTATAATCTTGGGGGGGGGGGGGGAGTTCAAATATTTTATAAGTGTAGAATAAGTTGGTTTTATTTAATTGTTAATTTATATTTTTTAAGTGTAGAATAAGTTAGTTTGGAAAGACGATAAAAGAAATTTAATTATTATAAAAAGTAATCAAGTTGTTTTATATGTTAAAATTTAGTTATTTAATTGAGGTTACTATAAAATGTCAGAGCTGAAAAATAACATCGAAGTGAAGAGACGAAAATTTGAAACGCTCCCAGAAAAATGTAAAAAGTTGTGTAAAATAATTTTATTTCATACTGTACGCTATATACCACTTTACGTCATTGATTTGAGTCCGGGAAATGGCACATTACAGACCAAGGTCGGGAAGTGTTGCTTAGCAGCCCTTCCCGGACTGCTTGGAGAAAAATTCATCAAACACATCTATTTGTAGCTCAGCAACGAGTGATTTAAAATGAAATACCAACAGCGAATGTTTAATTTGACAGAATATTAATTTTAAAAATGACGTTTTTATAAAAAGAAAATATTCAAATAAAAAATGGTTTTGACAGTAATGAAATAAAATTTTGTACGATACACGTCCGTGAAGTGATTATTAAAGCATTCGTTTAGAAATTTCGGACTCGGCTCCTTTCGTCGCCTCGTCCGCAAATATCTAAACTCATACTTTAATATGTCACTTCCCGGACTAGTGACGTAAATAACTATTTTACTATTAATTAAAAGTTTTTGCCTGTTAATAAAACAGTGTTTTACTTGAAGTCAAGTGTGGCAAAGTCCAATTCAACGACGAAGAAGGTAATAATAGAAAAATTTACATAAAAAAAACAATTGTTTGACATTGAAAGCTGGAATACATACAAGTTACTGGGGTAACGTAATTCTTCGACTAACCTAAAAAAATACCAAGGATAAAATTTATTATGTCAAACTAAATTGGCAACTGAAATAAGTAAAAGAAGATCCTAGTGTACAAAAAGACTGTTAAACAATTTCAAGGTGTTTAATCAAGACTGAAGATTAAGACGACGCGACGTAAGCAGAAGACCATAGCGATAAAGAAGAGAAGGACGACCTACATAGAGTGGAAGATCTACAGAAATTAAGGTACTGTGTGTTAAAAAGAAAAGTGAGTGACATAAATAAAACTTTGTTATATAAATTAATTTTTTTGTCATAATTGTTTAGTATAAATTGTAAAAGATTGTGCATGAATGTTTAATATCATTTTAAAAAAGAAAGAACCAAAATTTTGCAATTAAAGAGGGAAGCCACGTTTTGTTTGTTAATACAAGTAAAAGAACCCTGAGAATTTGAAGGAGTACTCAAGTCGAGGTAATAAAATAGATCAATTTGTAATAAAGTTTATTTAAATCATTAATTCCACAAGTGTGGGGTATTACAAAGCAGGCATTTTAGTCACGAGTTTTATTAGGCACGAGCGGAGCGAGTGTTTATTAAAACGAGTATCTAGAAAAGTTTCTAAAACGAATTGCATACTATACTTTTTCTACGACCATCACAAAAATACTAAAATTTGGAAATTATTTTATTATCTTAAGCAATATTAATTATTTTGGCAGATTGATGACAAGTGACGACTAACTTGATTTTCAGTTGATTTTCAATTGATTTTTGCGATTAAAAACCTAGAGCTAACTTCAGCCCGTGACTAAAGCGCACAAAGTCACAGCTTGTCGAGGTGTGTTTAAAAGGTCACTTAGCGTCACGGAAACATATGCGATAAACGGCATTTTAAACATGGAAGTAGAAAAATATTTTTTTCTACTTCCGTCTTTAAAATGCCATTTATCGTATATGTTTCCACGACGCTAAGTGACCTTTTAAACACACCTCGACAAGCCGTGACTTTGTGCGCTTTAGTCACGGGCTGAAGTTAGCTCTAGGTTTTTAATCGCAAAAATCAATTGAAAATCAACTGAAAATCAAGTTAGTCGTCACTTGTCATCAATTTGTCAAAATAATTAATATTGCTTAAGATAATAGAATAATTTTCAAATTTTAGTGTTTTTGTGATGGTCGTAGAAAAAGTATAGTATGCAATTCGTTTTATAAACTTCTCTAGACACTCGTTTTAATAAACACTCGCTCCGCTCGTGCCTAATAAAACTCGTGACTAAAATGCCGCTTCTAAAACTTGTTGCATAATATACTATTTTCTACTTCCATCTTTAAAATGCCATTTATCGCATATGTTTCCATGACGCTAAGTAATCTTTTAAATACACCTCGACAAGCTGTGACTTTGTGCGCTTTAGTCACGGGCTGAAGTTAGCTCTAGGTTTTTTAATCGCAAAAATCAATTGCAACTAAAAATCAAGTTAGTTGTCACTTGTCATGAATCTGTCATGTTTATTAATATGGTTTAAGATGATAAAATAATTTCCAAATTTTAGTATTTTTGTGATGGTCGTAGAAAAAGTGTAGTATGCAATTCGTTTTATAAACATCTCTAGACACTCGTTTTAATAAACACTCGCTCCGCTACGATCGTGACTAAAATGCCGTTTATAAAACTTGCTGCATAATATACTATTATAGTTTTTAAAAACTTTTTGCAAATATTATTGTGCATCCTTAGGACTATTACCATTTAAAATTTTAACCCGATCTACCAGCATGTTTTTGAGTATACGCACGCACGCACCACCCACCCATCCACCCACGTACGCACGCACGCACGCCCCCCCCACACATAGTTAAAATTGCGTAACTGTCGATATTAAAAATTTATTGTTTTTTTTCCTAATTTTTAAAATATAAAATTTTTTTTCGATTGTAATAAAGTACTTTAAATAGTCTATCGAAGTGATAAAAGTTTATAACGATCGGCGTTTGGGTTTTTGAATAAAGAATGAGTCAATTTCAAATTTTTCGAAAATTCCTGGAAGGCGCAGAGTAGAAATTTGGGAAATTAGTAAAAAATAAATTTATAGTTCACTGCAAGTTCTATCGGCTCAGAAAGTTTTAAAGAAATCGTGTTGGCAGTTTTTGAAAAATATTTTTATGAAAATTTTCAAAGGTTTGAAGCATTGCGATCATTTCCGGTTTTTTACTACCCACGAAGGGCTTTCAGACTAATTGGAGCTAATCCTGATCAGAAAACTACTTTTTGAGTAAATGGGCGTTAAAGTCGAGATTTTAAAAGAATTATAGCAGCCCCAATTTTGAAGCTAGAGAGTTCAGTAAAAAAGTTTAACATTAAAAAGCTGAACTAGAACTACAAATTTTGATATATTTCTTTATTCAAAAATTTTATCAAAATTGGTCCAGTACTTTCGCATTTAGAGGCGTCACACACCCACACATATCCACACACCTACAGTGAGACATTTTTTAAAAAACATTTTTTTGGGTTGCTTGAGCCCCAAAACGTGTATTTCCGATAAAAGCTAAATTTTGAAAGTTTTTATGAAATCAATCAAGTAAAGAACTTGAAATTGTTTGTACTTAGTGTGTAGCTTTTTAAATTTTATTGATGTAGGGCCATTTCGAAATTAGATTGTTTGAAAAATATGTTTTATGTTTATATTTTATTTAAAAAGCTTCCGTATGTGAAAAAAATAAAACCAAAGAAACGTGTTTGACATTTAAAAAAATATGACACTTGGACTTTCCCATATCTAACTATTTTTGTGTTTGAATATTTTAAAAAGTATTTTACACCATAACGTGCAAGCAGAATGCCCCTAACATGCTCAGCTGTACTGGCTGAATTTTCGCATAATCCGTTTAGACTCGAAATACCTATCAGAATCCAAGGTGTATTTAGAAGCAAAAGTTTCCTTGTTACAGATACATCAATAATATGCAATATTTCGACTTTCGCAAAAAATATAGTATAGGGTTAAACAATATCAGAGATTTAACAATAAAAATTTCAATCATAAATCGGGGAGGGCGGGAAAGATTAGCCCTAATACATATGGATGAATCTAAAAATTAAGCAATACATCTTATTCTACTATCGCTGGTAAGTGATGCTCGGGTTTATTTCGTAAAAGTACTAAATACTCATCAATCAACCCTTAGCGTCCACTGCTGCACATAGGTCTCTTCTATTCTTGTCCACTCTTTTCTCCTTTGGGTCGTCTGGACCCAGTTGCCGGCCATTCTTCTGACATCATCCGTCCATCGCTTGGGAGGTCTTCCTCTGCTTCTCTTGTCGGCTCTCGGTCTCCACTCAAGCAGCCTTTTCGTCCATCTCCCGTCCGTCATCCGGGCCACATGTCCAGCCCAGTTCCATTTGAGTTTTGCTATTTGTGTGATTACATCAGTAACGCCTGTTCTTTGGCGCAAGTCTTCGTTCCTAATATGGTCTCTTAAGGACACGCCAAGCATCGATCTTTTATCTTCCGTTGTGTTGTTCTAACCTTCTTGGCAGTTGCGATGGTTAAAGTTAGAGTTTCGGCGCCATATGTCATAACCGGCAGCACGCACTGATTGAAAACTTTCCTTTTTAGACATATCGGCAAATCACCTTTGAAGACCTCCCGAAGTCTTCCATAAGCAGCCCAGGCGTGGGTAATTCTTCTCTTTAATTCACTTGTTTGGTTGTCTCTGGCGATTTGTAGTTCGTGCCCAAGGTATATATATTTATCAGTTAGTTCTACTTCATTATTGTCAATTTTTATGTTCTCGCTAGGGACTAGGTTGGTCATAAATTTTGTCTTAGAGATGTTTACTTTCAAGCCTACTTCATTACATACCTCTTGGAGTTCTTTTAAGATTGATGAAATATCCTGTAGATTGTCTCACATTAAAACTATGTCATCCGCAAAACGCAGGTTTGTTAGGTTCTGCTCGTCTATGTTTAGGCCTTTTCATTCACAATTTAGCTTCTTAAAAGCATATGCCAGAACTGCAGTAAATAGTTTGGGGGACATCGTGTCCCCTTGCCTAACTCCCCTGCCAATCGGTATGCGTTTGGTGTTCTCGTGTAATTTTACTGTCATTTCTGCATTTTTGTAGATGTTATAGATTAACTTTGTGTACCGATAGTCGACACGGCATTCTTGCAGCGCTCCCATAACTGCCTCCATCTCAACTGTATCGAAGGCTTTTTGGAAGTCCACAACGACCAACATTAGTGGTCTGTTGTGTTCAATAGATTTTTCAATTATTGTTTTGACGCTTTGTAAGTTGTCATTGGTCCCAAATCCAGCTCGAAATCCGGCCTGCTCTAGTGTTTGGTAGAAATCTAATTTTTTCTAGAGTCTCGTAGTTATAATTCTTGTAAATAGTTTGTAAAGATGGCTTAAAAGACTTACAGGTCTGTAGTTTTCCAGTTCAGCTATATCACTCTTCTTGTGAAGCAGTATCACTATAGCATTTTCTCATTTATCTAGTATTGTACTGTTGTACAGGCATAGATTATATAGATCTCTTATTTTTCTAAGTAGACCGCCGATCTTTACTGCGTCAGTAATCACCTTATCTTCTCCGGGTGTCTTATTGTTTTTTGTTTTCTTTAATGCTAAATCTATTTCTTCTAGGGTAATGTCTGGTAGTGATTCAGATCCTTAATTTATTATACCTTTTCTTGTTTCTCTGGCTCTAAATCTGGGGCCGGCTCTGCTTCTTTTTGACTTTTGTACAACAGTTGATAGAAGTCCTCTACCACTTTCAGTATTTCTTTTCTGTTCGTGATAACCTCTCCTTCTTTGTTCTTGACAAGTCAAGTCAAGAACTAAATACTAAACTTTAAGAATTCATAGATGGCGTTACAGGAAAATTAAAGGCTTACAGAAAACAATCAGTCTCTGTTATATTAATTTTATAAGTTTGCATTAACTCCACCCAGTTTTGTTTACACAGAATCTGTTAAAACTCCAAAGTAAAAAACTATATGCCTAATTCTTGTAAATCGACTCTTACTCTTACTCTAGACTTGTCATAGTCTGCTGTCAATTACAGTAATATTTAGTTGTGTAAACCGTGCTGATTGTTATTTAGTAGATAATTTAAAATTAATTGCTATTTTCTTTTAATAAAGGTGTTAATGCTTACTTATAATATTATTACAATTATACCTCTATTGACCAACAATATTAAGAATATCTAAACTGTTTTGGCTTCAAAAGTACCCGCTTTTTACTTTCCCATATCTTCGGTATAGGGAAGTATTGTTTTTTTTTTGAAAATTTTTGAAATCTAGATTTTAACAGAAATACACGTTTTGGGGCTCAAAGAATACGAAAAAGTGGTTTTTAAAAAATCTCTGTCTGTGGGTGAGTGTCTGACGTCTCTAAAGGCGAAAGTACTGGACAGATTTTGATGAAATTTGAAATAAAGAGGTATATCGAAAATTGCAGTTCTATTAATCTTTTCAAAAAAATCCGGAACCGAAAACGGAAGTTAGATATGTTTTTTTGATAGTGTTTTTTGCCAAAACTAAATTTTAAAAATTTAGGCACGTTACCTGGGAGAAGAACGTAAGGCAATTCGAAAACTTTTTATCGAACTCTTTAGTTCTAAAATAGCGGCCGCTACAAATTCTTGAGAATCTTGACGTTAACATCCTTTTAGTAAAAAGTAAAAAAATATTTGTCTGATCGAGATCAGCTACAACTTTTTTGAGAGCCCTTTGTGAGTAATATACGATAAAGTAAAATTAATTTTGAAAATGTTATAAATTTTTAATTTTTTCAGAAATCGTCCACACGATTTTTTTTAACTTTCTGAACCGATAGAAGTTGCAGTGAACTAGAAATTTGTTTTTACTAATCACCCACGTTTTACTCTGACGGCTTCTAAAAAGTTTTGAAAAAAATTTAATTTGATTAATTATTTATTCAAAAACACAAATACAAATCTTAATAAATTTTTATCAGTTCGTTAGACTATTTGAAGTACTTTATTAGGATCAGCAAGAATTTTCAACTATTTTGGAAGGTAAGAAAAAAAACGATATTTTTAATACCAACAACGCATTTTCCGGCAGTTACGTAATATTAACTACGCCTATCAATTAGCCGTAGTTAAAAATATATTTTTCATTTTTTGCACATTTTTGATAACTCTTGAAATAAACTATTCATATCAATTTTTAGTCCGAAATCCAAAGCGCATCTAATCAGCTGAAGGGCGGGCGGTTTTGTCTTGCCTTCCAGGAATTTTTGAAAAAATTGTAATTAATTAAATATTTATACGAAAACGCAAACGCCGATCGTTATAAACTTTTATCAGTTCGATAGACTATTTGAAGTACTTTATTAAGATCAGCAAGAATTTAATTTTAAAAATTAAGAAAAAAACGATACTTTTTAATATCAACGCGTTTTTCGGCAGTTACGTATTTTTAACTACGCCTATTAATTAACTCTAGTTAAAAAATATATTTTTCATTAATTGCATATTTTTGATAACTCTTAAAATAAAGCTTTTACAGCGATTTATGTCCAACATCCGAAGCGGAACATTTAATTAGCTGTAGGGCGCGGCGATTGCCTTGCTTTCGTGCAGTTAAGTCGCTGCTACTATGCGTACAGTTACGGTACGAAAACTAATTGCACGTGCTATCGCAACTTTAAATTCCCGCTGCTTGTCTTCTTAGAAAAGTAATTGTTTGTGAACTGTAAAACGTTATAATTATCAAAAAATTACATTTTTGTAAATTCTGCAAGTATTAAGTATGGGAAAGTCCCCTCAAAGTTAACACTTCAGCTTTTTTTTTATTATTTATTACTAGAACTGTTAGGATACCAATATAAGCTTATATAAGTAGCTGTAATAGCTGGCGACAATTGTTATGAAATACAGTGTGTTCATGGCTCGGGTGCCCAATAGGTAAATTTTGTTAAAAACTTGCTTTGAATAAGGTATTTATTGTATATACGCGGTTTGCTTATCTTAAAGGTACAAGAAATAAATATAATTGAAAATTTTAATTACTCTGACTCAGTTAGGAACCATTTTTATGTGAATAGGACTGAATTTTTGTCAAAGTTCATAAATTTAGTAGTCATGACTAGAGTTGGGCAAATGAATATTTGCATCTTTTTTCCTATTGATCATAAAATGTTAATTTTTGGTATATACACGTTTCGTGATGTTTAGAGTCATAAAAAGTAAATTTTATTTTGCATATTTGGCATATATTACAACTTTACGGCATACGGCATATATTATTGCATATTTTAGCTTTTAATGGCATGAAAATGCATATTCTAGCAAGAAAAATAAAATTTCAAATAAATTTTCAAATAAAATATTCGTAGTTCTTAGAAGAAATTGAACAATTTCTTCTAGTGAAACCACATGAACCCTAGACTTGCACTTTCTAAATTTCCAAGTAGGGGTAGAGGAAATAAAGGACTAACTGACAAAGGTTGTATTATTTGGGTAGGTCTTATTTGGGTAGGTCTTATTCCTTAGGTACAAATTTCTTTGAAAATAATATTTCGAAATTTTTCTTATACTTATTCTTAGAAATAGTTATTTATAATTTTAGTGCTTGACTAGTTCATTTGTTGCCTTGACAGAGAGCTGTAAAGTGTAATTGTCCAGTCTATACCCTGAAAATGCCTAAAGTTGCTAGTTCAAAAAACGATTTAATTAAGAAGTGGTTGAAGCCGTATACATGTTTTAAATACGATGGAAGTGTTGTGTTGTGCGTCATCTGTGAAAAAAAGGTATTTATCCGTTTACTTTAATTTTGAATTAAAAAAATGTTCACTCTGTTTAAAGTTAAAAAACTTCAAACTAGCTAAAACAGCGAGTTAAAAATTTAATACTAATTTGTTATTTTATTTTGTAATTAAGCTAACAATTTAAGAATAAAATTAGAAAGTTTTTTTTGTGATATTGCAAAGGATATGGCACAGGCCACGGGGCACATTCAATTATTTTCCTTTGTGTAAGCTGTAGTAAATTGTACTTAAATATTGTTCTTACAGATAAACGTTAATAAACAGTTTCAACTTGATCAGCACGTAGCCACCGGTCCGCATCAAAAAAGAAAAAATAATACAAACGAGCCAAAACAACAATTATTGCTGAACTGCTTAAATAAGAATGTCAACAGTTTCAACGACGATTTGTGTAGAATGATAGTTTCATGCAACATTCCATTAAATAACATGGACGTTCCCGAATTTAGAATTTTCTTAGTAAAATATACAAAACAAAACGTCGTTTCCCGGAGAGCAGCTTCCAGAACGTGCATTCCAAAATTATACGAATAAAATCTTCAAAAAATAAGAAACGTTGTTTCGAATAATTGTATTTGGTTTAGTGTTGACGCAACCACCGATGCTAAAGGAAGATATATAGCGAATGTTATTCTAGGCGTTTTAAACAGCAGTCCTTCTTCCAGTTATTTAATTGCTGTTAAACAACTAGAAAAAAACAACAATTTGACAATTTCACGTTTTGTCAATGAAACCCCTTCGTTACTTTATTTGCCAAATCAAATACCACCAGAAAGGATTTTATACATGGTGACTGATGGTGCCGCATACATAGTAAAAGCAGGTCAAAATTTAAAAATCTTTTTCCCAAATTTAATTCATGTAACTTGTTTGGCCCATGCGATGAATAGGGTGGCCGAAGTGGTTAGAACTGAGTTTCCTTTAGTCAATAAATTAATTAATAACGGAAAAAGGTATTTTTAAAATCACCACTTCGCGTCGAAGTTTACAAAGACTTGCTTAAAGATGTGCCCTTACCTCCACAACCAATTCTCACCAGGTGGGGAACGTGGATAGAAGCGCTCTATTTGATTGTGAAAATTACAGTGAATTTAAAAATGTTGTTAACACCTTTGATTCAACTTCTGCTCAGTCTATAGCAGATTGTCAAGATATTTTAAAGTGTCCGGAATTGCAACCTCAGTTGTCCTACATAAAGGCTCATTTTTCGGAAATTCCTAGCATCATTAATAAATTAGAAACACAAAACCTGCTTCTCACTGAATCTTTAGAATTAATCGAAAAATTTCATTCAATTTTGAATAAAAATAAAAATAAAATATGCAACAAAGTTAGCAGCAAAATGGACGATTTAATTCAGAAAAACATCGGGCTTTCAACTCTGAATTCCATAAAAAATATTTTAAATGGAGATTTCTTAAGCAATGGCCACAATGACGAATGTTTTGCAGTTAAAAATTCACATTTATTTAAATATTGTCTAGTAATTTCTTGTGATGTAGAACGAAGTTTTTCCAGCTACAAAAATATATTGGAAGATATGCGGCAAAATTTTCTCGTTGACACCATTGAAAAGCACATGATTATTTATTGTAATAAATAGGTTGTTATTGATTGATTTTACTTCTACCTGTATTTTTGTATATGCAAATAAAAAATGCAGTTTTAACTCAAAATAATAATGCGTTTCTATGTATATTATGTACGCCCTTTTGATTTTTTGAATGTTGAGTGTTTGTAACTAAAAATAATGAAAATCATTAATTGTATTTATCTTTTTCTTTCAACGAAAAATTACATTTGATGCAAAACGTGCTTTAACTCATATAATAATTACTAGTATTAAACTGCAGATTCAAATAAACATCGGATTTTCATATTAGGCACTAAATAAACAAACTAATTTTTTTAGTGAATATCGCAAAAGGTTACTGCATATTCTTGCATATATTGAAGGTTTTATGCGGCATATTTTAGTGCATATATTGACGGTTTTATGCGACATATGTTGGTGCATATATGCACTATCTTTACAGCATGTTTGCCCAACTCTAGTCATGACAAACAATTATCTAGTAACACTACTGTTAATTGTCAGTGTCAATTTTGTACATTAATATTTTTTTCAAAATGTAAACACTAGAGCAAAGAAATAAAGAAAAAAAAACACCTATTGGGCACGCGAGCCGTGGACACACTGTATTTACTCACATAATAATATATATTAGGTCAATAACATTCACTCATTAAAAAGGTCAAATGGGCTTGGATCAAAACCACGTTCGTATTCCAGATAGATTTCATTTCCTGAGCCTATTTAGCCAGCTTATTAAACCTGAAATGATAGTTCCGGCCGATGTGATAGGCCAAGCACCCAAGCAGGATCCATAGATTTCAGCCTGGCTAGACCTGTCGGGGGCTAGATCCGTCGTTCGTTTTACTACTCATTAATAATATAATCTTAAGATAAAATTTTGCGCACACATAAGATGACTAAAAGTGTGATTATTAACTTCAACAACTTAGTCTTTCTATAAGACTTTGGGCCACAAAATTGTATTTATTGTTTTATTTATTTGTAAAAATGTAGATGAAATTGTTGTTGCTCAAGTTGCGAAAACTGTATGTCAACTGCCACGTCTTCAAAGCATAAGATGAAGATGACGTTAAATTACAGAATTTTAAAAACGAAGCCGACCGTCAATCGAGAGCGACAGCGCACATTGTGGCCCGGTCTGACTTTGTTTGTATGGTTAGTAGGGGAACCACAGACGTAGAGTAAGGTCAGTAACCGAGAAAGACGAGGAGAAACACAATAAAAATAACAAAATCCGGCCAGTACAGCCTGTAAAAATAACGGGGTATTTTTATCGGAAAGTGAACTTGGAGGGGACTTGAATGATTTTAGAATTAGTCGTTTGTTGTACTTCTATCATTTAAACGTTCGTTTTATAGATTGCATTGCGATTTGTGGAGGAAACGTACGCGTGGCGGAACTTTACAAGGAATTATCTGACACGTTATAGCTCCATAATAACATAAGATGGTAATTAACTTGTTATAGGTATCCTCAACAGCCATACCTACTCGTGGACGTATCTTTTTCTCGCCTGCGCCGCATGACAGTAATACCTTACTTTTGTGCTTATCTCGGTATTCACACTACTCTTGCACCTACAACAGATTACTGTGTGTATACATGAATGGCTATACCATTCATTTTCATTCCCTACCTTTTAATGCTGATTTGGAATTATAAATTTTCTAAAAATTTCTAATCAAATATTAAAAGCTTTTTATAATTCTGTTTTACAGTTTTATTAAGTAAAAATTCTATAAAGGTAAAGAGGCGTTTATTTGAAGGGCAGAATAAAAAATATATATCTTAAACTAAACGGCTGGGAGTTTTGTTTTATATGTTGAATTAGCAAGTGGGCCACAGTTTTTGACTGTTTACTTTGGGGACACTTAAAATTAAAAATTTGTCAAAATTGACCAAGTGACCTTGATCAATTAAAACCGAATATTCTGGAACTGATGAATAGAACGGCAAAATATCAATGCTTGCATTCTGGGAAGTGCGCTATATTTTATAGGTACACAGAACAAACCTCAGTCTTTTCCACTATTTCGGCTTCAGCTGTCTTTGACTTAAACAAACTTTAAATGTGTAGTGTTTGAAATAAGCACCCTTGCTTTCATATAAAATAACATTTTACTAAATGGATCGAACAATTTTGACCTTCTCGTATTTCCAATATAGCTCTTCCTCTTTCCATGCTCTTTGTAGGTGCACGCGCGTGCGAGTGCGTTTAGTTAAGTAGACGCATATATTAATTGCTCTACTAGGACCAAGAGATGGGCAATAGTTCTACTATGTAACACGATAAACCGCAAAACAACGAAGTAGGTGTATTAAAAACGGCAAGACATGAGCCAAACTGTCTAAGTATTGATCTATTTAAAACTAGCTCAAGTTTGTGTTTCTTTTCTAGGTTTTCATGAAAAAATAATTTAAAAGCCAAATAAAAGTTAGCGTCCAAGAATTACAAAGTGATAGCTTTTTTTTATAAAATAGGTAGTTTAGGCTAAAGTCTTGGTATTAAATACCCAATGTAGAGAAATGCATTTTTTTATAACTAAAGTTGGAAAAAGGCTTTTTCGTATAGTTTTAGTTCATGGCAAATGGTGTCAGCAAATGGAAATGCGTTGTCTGGGTTGCCAACTACAGTTTTTAGTTAGAGAACCTCCGATTCGGATCTTGTAAGATTATGGGAGTCTGGAGGTACCATAGCTCATCAGAATGAAAGGTTTAGATTCATTTAGAAAAATTTTAGAGTTTCCCACAATTTTACAATTTAGGAGATACAGCCCTTACAGTATGATGAGATGTTATCTCAATATATTGAGATGTTAAAAATAAATGAAGTGGTACCAAAACTTCCTTTTGCAGTTTTAAAATGTGTGGTTGTCTGGTAGTACATGTACTTATCGTCGTTTTATATTTTTTAATACCTATTCTCTGTATTTCTAATAATTGCAAATAACACTACCTTATTTATGCACAGGTAGATGACTGCAAAAAATAGGTTCATACTGAAGAAATTGTTCGCATCAACTTGTGTTCGCGTGATATATGCGGAAGTGACATTATTTGGCATAAAGGGATTGTTGGTTAAAAGAGAAATTCCCTTATGTATTTTCTCATAACATTTTTCCTAATTGGATGACGGACTACATTTTACTATATTTTACTTCTATTTTACATTATCGTAATCGGATGAGGACATGCATTTTACTAGAAGTTTTTCGTAAGCGGCTGAGGAAGTACTCACAGAATAAGTGCTTTGATATATATGATCATTGTAACTGCCGGCAAACATTAGATTGCCCTTTTACAGAAAGACACAAACAAACATATCAAAACTAAAAATAAACAAAATTTACCTTTACGCATTATGTATATTTTATAAAAAATATTTCACTCAAACTATATGGGCGTTAATAAAATTTCGTTTTTTCTGGTTGAGGTGAAGTTACCACGCACTACATAATTTATCAATTTAAATTCTGTAATCCGATCCCGATGATTTCAGGAATGCGACCATGACTTTTTTCTTTAGTTGGCGTTAATATTTCGGTAACGGTAATAAAAACTAGGGTGAGAACAGCCCGCGTGGAAAGAACACCGGCTCTCGAATGATTTCGTTACCAAAATATCTTGAAACTGCTTTTAAATGGTATGTGACATTTGGATATTGCAGACAATGGTTCATGTGCATTGCTCAATTAAATTATTTAGGTAAACCACCAAAAATAAGTACCCACTCTTAATGGTAGGTATATCGCGTTTGCGCAGATGGGTTACTGGGAATGCGTAAAATATATATCCGAGCTTCTCTTTCTAGTGCGCCTATATTTAAAGAAAACACCCCTTTCCGTCTCCTTATTTTTCGAAGAAGTCATCTGGTTTTATGATATCTGGCATTTGGTTATTGTAAATTATGCTTGTCAGCTAAAAGCTCAAAATCAATTTGGGAAGTGGGTGGGTCGTTTTTTGATCATTACTTAATTAAACTGTTGAGGTAAACGACCAAACGGAAACCCCCAAAAGTTTGTTTCTCAATAGGGGGTAGTTACTTCCTATTTTTAATTTAACAAGTTCGTGCCTATTTTAAAGTCGAAACTTGTACATTTTTGGAGAAACAGAAAATCAATGTTGGGGGCGAGGGGGTAACCACTTGGAATATTGGCGTTCCACCATTGCATTATTGCCCAATCATTGCATTGTATTGCATATCATTGCACGCTATTGCAGCCATTGCATAACATTGCATGGCCATGACATAATATTGCATGGCCATGACATACCATTGCAGAGCCATGGCATACAATTGCATTTCATAGCCATGCCATACCATTGCATATTTATGACATATAATTGCATATCACATTCTCATGACATGGCATTGCACTTTTGTGAAATGCCATTGCATCAGTACGTCTTGTGCTTGTGTACCAAATACCAATTTAATACTCACCTGTTAAAAAAAACTTTGATTATAATAGTCGTTGGCGTGCGTCCTAAACGAATTACAATGTTTTCATATAATTGCAATTACTGCAAGTATTTAGTCACTTGATAGAAGGTATGCGTAGAATAGGAACGATTGTGAATCAAAATTAGAATAATCAAGAATAATACACCAAGTAATAAGTCGTAATTAGGTCATGTAGAAAAGAAAACATTTATCTTTAAATCAAAATACTTCCATTAACAAAACTCAAATTAATATTCTAGAAACTATAAATCAAAATACACCAATCAATGAATAAACGAACATCTTTAAAAATTTAAACTGAAATTGCTTCGGAAATTGCTAAGATATTGTATTATAAGTAGCATTTTTCACAGCTGAAAATACTTAAGTAGACTTACCTACGTAGCATTAAATATAAACTAAAATCTCGACTAACATTATATTTATAATATATTACATAATTCTATTGTATCAAAAGAAGAAACAAACTAAAAATGAAAACACTCTCAAAATCTACAAATATAAACTCAAAATAGGAATTCGTTGACTAGTAAACTATCACAGTTTCACTTAATTATATTTTTTAAAAGTTCTTTGTTGTAATACAACTGTCCTTCCCGCATCTTTGGTGGTGGTACTGTGTATTTGTACTTAGTAATGTTTACATAACGCTGAGTTTCTAAACATGTTGGATGTAATTCTTCGTCATCCTTTAAACAGTACCAAGTGCATAAAACTCCAATACGTTTGTCACTAACAGATGCAGAACGCTTAGAATAGTCTCTCTGAGCGAGCGTTTTTTCTTCAATATACATAAAATCATGAACTAAACCGTAATCGATTAAAATCCATTCCCGAATACTAACTTCATCTTCTCTGGTGATGTTTGCAACACATGCTTTCTTTCTTCCCTCACTTTCTTTTCGCTTATTTTGTTTTTTATAAAATTCTATTTCTTTTACACGTTCTCGTCTGTCAGTGCAAACACGGCCAATGCTTTCACTTAATAACCAACAGACAGAAGATTTTCCAACTACGTAGTCTTTTCTTGCAGCGTCAGTAACAACAGTATATTGACTATTTTTGCTCAATTGCAATCCATTTTCACTATAATCACGAAGTTCTAAAGTGCCTGTTACTGACTTTAATTTTGGTAAGTCTTCGAAAATACTTTGTGAATGATTCATACTGCATTCACTTTCATCCGAGGTTTCGTTCTCAGATTCACCCGGTGTTGAACCTTCTACTCTCGCTTCAACATCAGAATCGATGGCTGCTTGATCATAATTTTCATCGTCATCTTCGCTGTCGTATAAGTCTTCTTCCTCGTCCTCCTCGTCATTATCCACATTTTGTAAATTACGAGGTAAATTGTGTACGGGCAAATAACAAGTATTACCTCTCATATTTAACTTTCTTAAAGATTTTTTTCCGTCCTGTTTGGCATTTTCTATAACAGACACTATTTCAGCATTAGTTGGTAAGAGTACTAGTATATTATGAATCCGTTCTTTCGCATATCTAGGAAACAGTATGTCTGTCTCTTGGATGACTATTTCGTTTTGAAGTTGAATTCTTTGTAATCGATTGATTACGTCTAGCATGGTACAATTTACTATGGTAGAGTAAGTAGACGAATTTGATCTTACCTGCCTAAAAAACTTTTCGCAGGGTTGACTGTTAAATAGTACTGGTGAAAATAATTCAGGTTTTCTAATTTCATGAAGATTTATAATTATATTTATTAACGCATGTGCGTTAATTTCTATACAAGCGTAACAGTTTAATGTAAAAAAGTTGTTTTTCAAAGTATATGATTTATGTAATAAAATCCACTCTCTCCACATACTTATAGAAAATACAGCATACCAAATTTTATATATTCGATCACACGGTGTTAATGACTGATCTAAAGATGAACTTATTACGTAATTCATAATTCGTAAATAAAATTCGGCTCCTTGACTCTCGGAAACGTTTTTAAGCAGCACTAATACCTTTTCTTCGAAAATTCTTTTAGCAGACGCGAAATTCATCTTGTCTTTGGGGTTTAAGTCGTAATTAGTTTGTGATGGTCCTTTGACAACGTCTGTATTAGAATCTGTAGATGATTAACGGTAATTATTTTTGAACCAATTGGGAGGACAGTTGAATGTTTTATAAATTAGTTGCACATTTTAGTCGCAATATGCACTGTATCTTGAACTACTTCATATTTGTTTTGCATCTTGTTATTAAACCATGTCCAATTCTCTGAATTAGATCTACATCCTACTTTAGTTTGAATCCGCATAGCTTTAAGTAACCTCGTGTCACCATCAGAAGAGAATCCCATCACATGTATACCAATTTCTTCACATCTTCTCATCTTCTTCGTAAGCTATAAATTTGTTATCAGTGGCAAATATTGAGGCACAGAATGGGACAGAATGTTCTTGCAGTGATTGTACCACGATGGTGTAAACTAATGAAACAGGTTCGTTATTTTGAAAAAAAAATTATATAACTCTGACCGATGTTGCTAGGAATTGTTTAGTTTTTGGAAATCCTGAAGGATCGAATGGTAACGCAAATCCTATCAACTGATTTGTTTTAGAATCATACTAAATCTTGGCTGACAGCCTAGTTGAGTAGCTACGCGAGTAGCAGTCACCTCTACGATGACTGACAAAAACGCCGAACAATACGGAACAAGCCGGAACAAGCGGAAACAAGAGAATCCGAGTAGCTTACTCTCAGGCATTGATCATTGCATGCTCATTGCATGCCATTGCACGATAATTGCATGACCATTGCATACTCATTACATGTCATTGTACGGTAATTGCATGTAATTGCTTACCATTACATATCATTGCATAATAATTTCATGCATTGCATAGCCATTGCATTTCAGATGTTCCACACAATTAAACAAGTGGTTACCCCCTCGTTTGGGGGTGATAGGAAGACTTCAGTTGCTCAGATTGGTTATTTCACATACGCAAAATGCAAATTTAAGCATGTTTTACTAGCAAGTCTTGAAGTATAGCACCCCTCCCCACCCCCCTTTTTTGCTACTTTATGTGGTTTTAGCTTAATGTGATTACCAATTCCTTAAACCAAAATTAAATATTCTTCGTAAAGGCGTCTGGGCTGTGTAGTGCATACACTGTTACGCAGAATTAAACACGCACACAAACACGCACACACACTCACAGACACACGCACGAACACTCACACACACACACACACACACCCACACCCACACCCACACCCACACCCACACCCACACCCACACCCACACACACACCCACACCCACACCCACACCCACACCCACACCCACACCCACACACACACGCACACCCACACCCACACCCACACACACACCCACACCCACACCCAAACTCACACCCACACCCACACCCACATCCACACCCACACATCCACATCCACACCCACACCCACACCCACACACGCGCCCACGCACACGCACAGGCAAACACCCACACATACACACAAGCGCCCACGCACGCACGCACGCGTTTAAATAATAATAGTTTGAATCGGCGAATAGAAAAAGAAACCGCAGATATATGCGAGAAAGGTCTGGTGGTAGTTGCGCGACTGCGCTGTTTACTTGTTTCAATGACTAGACTGCGTCATATAAATTTGGACATCGAATTTCCAGACATCATGTATAGAAGCATACGTCAAAAACATACGATACTATCTCAATATAGTGAAATAACATCTCAATACGATGACATAACATCTTAGTTGTCCGGACACATAACCACGCGACACATAATCATAGGACATTTAATTACGGACAGTTAAACACGCCGACAATTAATCACAGACATTTAAACACATAGACATTTAAACACTGAGGCACATAATTACATGACATATAAACACATATTCTACACGTAATCTTTACTTTCACTAAATGTGCTCTTTAACGTTAAAAATCTTAACTTAATTTATAAATTCCAGCTTTACTTCGTTAAAGTCTACATTTAATGATTATCTGCATATAAAATACTTAATTACTTTAACAATATTTATTTATTTTAACCTTATACGGATTTCGGCATGTTTACAAAGGTTATATTAGGAAGTAAACAGGGAAGTAAACTTGACCTCGGTAATCGTCTGCAGATGACTTGATTTCTTATTCCAAAATGTCCAATAGAGGAGAATTTAAGAGATCAACTTGCTCATTCATTAACGGTACAGTTTTTAAACGTTTATGAATTTCAAAAGCTTGTAGTATATCTAATTTGCGTTTATCATCACAAAAGTGTTTATGGTGTTATTAGATGTCATTGAATGATTGTGTTCTAGTAAGTGTTTAGCGTAATTTGATTTATGTGTTTGTATTTGTAACAACGTACATGTTATTTATACCTAATATCAAAATTTCTAATTGTCTGGCCTATATAAACCGAATTACAATGCGAACAATTTAATTTGTAAATGCCTGATTTTAGCAAATCGTCTGTTTTTGATTTTGCATTAAACAAAGTGTTTAAGATGTTTCTAGAAACTAGATTGCAATAAAGCTTCATTTGCCATATTTTTTTTTGAATTTTAATTTTACTGCAGTCATATAAGAATTCAAACACAATGTGTTTATACGCCAGTGTGTTTATATGTCCATGGGATTATGTGCCTCAGTGTTTAAATGTCTATATGTTTAAATGTCCGTGTGATTAATTGTCGGCGTGTTTAATTGTCCGTGATTAAATGTCCTATGATTATGTGTCGCGTGTTTATGTGTCCTATAACCAACATCTTAATATATTGAGATAATATTTGAATATACTGAGATAGTACTTCAATATATTAAAATGTACTTCTTCTTTTTCGTGAGCTTTATCTGTTTTGGATGTTAGCCATTATTATAGCTATCTGTACTTTATCATCTACAGCTCGTCGAAATAATTCTAAGGAGGTCACACTAAACTACCGTGGCAAATTTTTGAGCCTTGAAATTTTTCTTCTACCGGGGCCTCTTCTTCCCATCACTTTTTCCTCCAAAATGAGCTGTAATATTCTATATCTTTCTTTATTTCTTATATTTAAGTTTTTGAGTTTTCACGGATTGTAATATTTCTGGGACTTTACCCATTCGTCTTAGAGTTTCCAGGTTCGTAATTCGGTCAGTCCACGGTACTCTCAAGATGAGCCGGTAAACCCACAGCTCAAATGTTTTTAACTTACTTTCAGTTGCTTTCGTTAGCGTCCACGACTCCGTGCCGTAGAGTAGTGTTGAGAAGATATAGCACGTCGAGAGTCTGATTTTCAATTGTAAGTTCAGATCTCGACCAATCAGATTTTTTTTTATTTGAATAAAAGCGGCTTGTGTTTTTTCTATTCTAGATATTATTTCAGCTGAATGATCCCATTCTTCATTGATACTAGTACCCAGATATGTGTATCTCTAAACTCTTTCAGTATCGACATTCCCAACGTACATTGTCGTTGGAGGTGGGTTGTTTTTGCTTATTATCCTGTATTTTGTATTTTTTGCGTCAAGGAAAATTCTATATTTCTCAATGGTTGCATGTATTCTGTCTATTAGCAATTGTAGTCCTTCGGCACTATTTGCCAGTATAATCCAGTCGTCCTCATATCTCAAGTTGTTGATGAGTTCGCCGTTAACGAGTATGCCTTCTTCCACATCATTTAGGACTTCTCTGCAAATTTCTTCGTAATATTAGTTAAATAGCATCGGTGAAAGCACACACCCCTGCCGCACGTCTCTGAGAATTTGTATTTCTTTAGTAGTTTGGCCTTTGACTCGCACATTTGCTAATTGACTCCAATATAAGTTGGCGATGATGGGGATGTTTTCATCGTCTATACCGGTTTTCTTTAAAATTTCTGATAACTTTTCATGCTTCACTTTGTTGAACACCTTACTGAAATCTATGAAGCATATATGCACTTCACAGTTTACCTGCATCTTTGAATTAGTACGTTCAGAGCGGAAAAAGCTTCTGGTGCTCCTAAAGCGTTTCTGAATCCAAATTGTGTTTCTGCCATATGCTCTTCACGTCGCCGGTGTATTCTGGCGTGTGTTATTTTGAGAAAAATTTTAAGGCGCAGCTAATCAGGCTTGTCGTTCTATGTTCGTCGCACTGCCTTGAAGTTGATGTTTTCGGTATAGTGATACACGTTGATGTGAGCCATTCGTACGGAATTTTTCATAAATCATTTTATTGTGTGAGATGCTTTATACCATTTCCATCTAACAGTTTCAAAATCTCTGTCGGTATTTCATCCGAGCTTGCCGCCTTTCCATTATTTGCCTTAGCTATGGCGTTCGTTACTTCTCTTCTTGTTATACCAGGAGTTGGCATTATTCATTTCATGTGTTTCGAGACAATCGTCTTTTTTAATATATGCCTCCCATGCTTGTGATTTATTGATTATATTTGTTCTATCTTTCCCGGTATTATCTATTAATCGATTTGGTGTTTTTTTCTTGAAGATACCAACAGCTTCTTTTATTTTACGGTGCATGTTAAATAAATCGTGGTTCTTCTGAAATTCTTCTATTTATTAGCATTTGTCTTTCAACCATTTATCGTTAGCATTTCTTATGTTCTCTTGCGTGCGACTTTGTAACTATTTATATATTTTTTCATATCTTTATTCTTTACTAGTTTCCTCTCTTCCATAAATTTTAAAATTTCTTGTGTCATCCACACTTTTGTTCTTTTCTCTTCTTTTCTGTGATACGTGTTTTTTGATAACTCTTTCGATATTTTGTTTGGTGATTTGCCAGTTTTCTTGTACACCATTCGTCTCAGAATCAAATGTATGTTCGAATTCCGTACTTAAAGATTCGCGCACTTGTTCTCTAATATTTTCTTCGCCTAGTTTTCTCATGTCTAACGTTTTTGGTGGTAAGTTTTTCTTAACTTTTTTAAGCTTGACTTTTAATGTAGACACTAGGGGGTTATGGCCTGAGCCTACATATCTGCTCCCGGCTACGTTCTTACTGATTTTATGCAATTGCGAAATCAATGTTTAATGGTAATGTAATCAATTTGATTTCTTCTGGTGTCACCCGGAGCCGTCTATGTATACAGTTATCTTTTGTTAATATTAGGCCTGCACCATGACGGTGGTGGTTGTCATTATTACCGGATAGTATACAGCATGGTTTAATATTGTGCAGTGCCCGAAGCCAGGCCAGCGCAACTCACTTATTTCTAGGATATCAAGTTTTAGTCTTTGTTTCTCGTACTATGTTATATATTTTTCCTTCTTCATAGGCACTTCTCACATTCCAGGTACCTATTCTTGTGATCATTGACTAAGTATGTGTTTTTAGTTTAGTTGTTTCCTTGTTCGTCACTGCAGACCCGGAGATTCTTTGCGTCCCTGTCTCATCTAAGAGACGCCGGTACTAGAGGCCGTTGTTGATTTTGCCTGCCTTGATGATTATTCTTGGGAAAAAATTATGCAGTGATTTCCTCTTCCCTGCTGCATCGCAGCCTTATTACCAGTTTTTCAGTTTCCAGAGTCGCTAAAAACTATCTAATCCATAGCTGTCCCAATCAACTAGATCTCCATCTACGTTTAATAATGTGAGTACTGTTGCCCATACCATGCCTGTTGGTCCGCGGGAGGTATTTATTTCCTCCTACTCGGTATATCTACCGGGAGTTCCTCCATCCGCCATCTGGGGACGCGCTTTCTAAGGGCTACCGGCTCCCCCGAGAGTTATTGAAATATATTTATATGCTTAAAAATGTGAGGTGATACCAGGGCGCTTCCGTACAAAATATCGCAACAACGCATGGATTTAAACGAAAACAGATGAAAATCTAAATCATAAATTTCAATAAAGTATTTAAATTTATGGCGATGCACAGTGGAACAGATGAGGACTATACTCTGAGTATACCGCGACACAAGTTTATTTTGATAAAAATTGGGAAACGCCGCCATAAAAATTCGGAAACTCCGTTTTAAAACTTTATTTTATTATTTAGAACATATTAACAAAATGTTATAAACACAAACAAATCTGCAAAACATATATAGGATGTTATTTCTAACAGTGGGATTAGGAAACAAATTAAGTGTTATGCTGTACCTATGTTTACTGAGAAGATATGTGGAAAACTTAGAAATTTTTATTTAGACTAAACTATGGTTTAAATAAAAAAGGTTGACTACAGTGTCTGAGTAGGAGATAAAGTTTGGTACTTATTAGTATGATTTTTTCCCTATATACTGATAAATCTCTTAATTTAAAAACGAATATCAGAAACGTACTCATTTATCAATTAGTTGCTCGTAAATGAATAAAAATAAATAATAAAAACTAAATTATTAGCTAAAATTTTCTACCATCTTTTTAATTTTTAAAAACGCACTCGAGAATTAATTCTTTACACTTCTACTAGTGTATCGAAAACTCGAGTTCTAGTTAATCTTTTCAAAAAAATCCAAAACCGGAAGCGGAAGTTAAACATGTTTTTTTGGCAGCGTTTTTTTTCCAAAACACAATTTTTGCAAATTAAAACACAGGATCTGAGAGAAATACTTACGGCAAATCGTAAACTTTTTCTCTGAACTCTCTAGTTTCAAAATGGCGGCTGCTACGATTTTTTGAACATCTCGACTTTAACGCCCATTTACTCAAAAAGCGCCAGTGGCCGAGTGGTTAAGGCACTTGGGCACACATCAGAGACTGGATGCATGGCGGGTGGCCTACCGAGCGTTTTGAGAATTGGGAACCAAACCCTTCGAGGGGTGCTTACCACACCACCCCGTACTTGTTAAAGAGTGCGAAACGGCTGGGTTTCAGAATCGATGCTCGGTCGCCCTGACCCACCCCATTGCTGGCTAAACTTCTTAGTGGAGTGTAGTGCCCCAGATTTTACTTTACAAAAAGTACTTGTTTGATTGGGCTTAACTACAACTTGTTTGAGAGCTCTTTGTAGGAAGTATGCGATGAAACGAAATAAATTTCAGAAATATGAAAACGATAGCAATGGCGGGTTTCCACAATTTGGAAAATCTATTTTTCAAAAGCTGCCAACACATTTTTTTAAGCTTTGTAGGCTGTTATAACTGAAGATTAGGTACAATTTGATTTTTTGCTAATATGTATAATTTCACTGTAGCGGTTTCTATACATTTTTGAAAATTGAAAACGAATACCTCTTTATTTATTAAACTGTTTCTTAAGCAGAATTGCTCATCATGATTAGTAAAACAAAAATTTAATGTTGGTTTTTAGATAGTTATATATTTGGTGGGGATACTGTAGACAATGTAAATTTTCAAAATAACATTTCTCAAAAACTTACTATACGTTTTTATTTAAACTTTGTAGTCTTATAGAGCCAAATATGGGTTACAATTTGTTTTTTTTTTGCCAAATACCATAATTCCACTATGGTACCCTTTATGAATTTTTGAAAATTAAAAATTGGTGTCTTTTTATTTATTTTAAACGGAAAACAATAAATAACTACAGTTTAAGAAGAATTACTCCTTGACCTTGACTAGTAGAGCCGAAATCTAATGTTAGTTTTTAGAAAATTTTGTTTGTTGGAGCATGTCTCTCCTCCTCTAATTTTTTGGCTGACGTATTTAGGATTTGGTTGACGTGACGAACTGACAGCTATATAAAACGTTGAAGTATGGATGGAATGGAGGGTTGCCTTTATAGCTTGTTTTTTTTGAAGTCGAATAGTCGGTGACCTGCAAAACGTTCTGTATTTATAAAATTTACACTTTTGCAAAGACGGTAAGTATTAATATCTAGTATGGAAAAGTCTACTGGAAGTTAACACTTTAGCTTTTTGGATGTTAATTCTTACCCTGTATTCTGCATTCTGCCTACCATATGGCACTGTTAATAAGCCTTGGCAGCAGAAATAAGCTGATGATAACTAAATATTACAGTTGAAGTTACTTTCAGGTGACAAGATTAATATTGCACCTTCACCTGTTTAAGTAAACATGGTGGCGAACAGAAAGTTATGCAAAACGGGGGCGTCGTTAAGATAAAGGGGGGCGCACTTACCTAAGTACATATATTTCATATTCAATATTATGTATTATTCTGTTTTTGTTTATAAAAACTTGGGGGGTGCAAATTACAAGTGGGGGTGCTTGCGCCCCCCAAGAATCTCTTAACGACGCTCCTGGCAAATCTTCTAAGTCATGACAAATTAAACAATCACAAAAAGTTCTGTTGAAATAATGTGCATCAGCTGTGAATATCAAATTTGGATTTCAAGCGCTACGGAAATATGATGACGTTTCGTGTTATTATCAAAACAATAGACGTCGGCAACTGCATTTTACTGGTATAATTTTTGTCGATTGGAAAGGCTAGTTTTATTACTACTTACCATGCACTGCCATTTTGCAAACACCTGCCGATTCTTTTTAGTTTTATTTTCTCCAAGCTGCGGGACATGTGCCGAGCGGTTTTTGTGTCGCTATTACAAATCTTTCATCTTGACTTAATTAATGGGCGAATATTTTTGATATTATCTGCTTTCCATCCTTGAAACAATTGAATTGTCTTTGTTGTAACATGGTCGTTGTATCTCATTATTTTTTTTTAATTACTGAAAAACTTATGATTTGTACCTAATTGTAGACTCCAGACAGGTTGGTACCACAGGGATAAATATAAGTAAGTAAACATCATTGTGTTTGTAATACGATGGTTTGTAATATAAACTAGCAGAATTCGTAAGCTACGCCCCCCGTTTTTCTTTTGTAACTCCAAATGTTTCCTCCGCTGAGTTTTTCGCTGGATTGAGAGATGCTCCCTGAAATAGAATCTTGTTAAAAACGAAAAAAAACCAAACAATTTCAAGAAAAAAACTAAAAATAGCTTGGAAGTACCAAAAAGTACTGGAAAAAGTGAGACGACGTTAAAAATGTATTAAACGACCAAATATGGTACTGACGTATACACTAATGTACTGAATATAATACAATTGTACTGACGGTATTGGATGATACGCATTGACGCAATATTGTGAAATACATGAAATCTTTGGTAATCAGGTAGATGTTCTTTTATACGTATGCAAACGCATCGGTTATTGCTGTATATCTTAGACGCGTTTACGCACTAAAAAATGTTGTTAGACATTTGCATATAATTCCCATTTAGCCTAATATTTGGCGGAATATTTGACCGAATATTCGCCGATAGCTGACTGAATATTCGCCGACCAGCTGGCAAATATACGTTATTAAGCCGTTATTAATAAGAGACTGGCCGAATATTAGGGCAGTGACTAAAATTGCTCGGCTTGTTCGGTAAATCCCTAGAAAATAGTTTATGAATGGTTTTTGCATTAAAAGTTGCCGTATGGTGTAGCTTCGAATCAAAATTCATTACAGCATTTGAGGTTAAAGTAATTTTTAATAATACACTTTAGCAATGCGTAATGGTTACAATTATTAACAAAAAGTTTCAGAATTTTAAAATTGTGTACCTATGAGCAGTGTCAGTGTACGAATGATGATGATAGCTTAGATATTGAAATAAGTATCTGGTATTAAGTTACTTGTGTCTCGGGGGTTGGGATACCTACCGAGCGCGTCTTGAGGTGGCGGATAGGAGAACGACCGAAGTCCTCGGACTAAGGTTAGTGGTTAGTTAGTAGGGACATCCCGGGTCTAAACCCCCGTGTGATAAAACGAAAGCTGCCACCGCGGACCATCCCCCCTCTCCATTGAGTTGTGACCGCTCAATAGATTTCACAGGGTTTAGGTCACCCTCGTGTTTGTGCCGTGCGAGGCGACCCGTGTCGGTTGGATGAAGGGATCCTGGCAATTGAGCTGCCTCTGGATGTTAGGGTTTCCTGGAGTGCAGTAATCTCTTTGGCCCTGATTTCACTTAGACGGGAGGTCGAGAGATTAACCCACCTCGATCAATCGGCTGCATCGTCGGGTCAGACCACCGGTAGGATGAGCTCCTTGGGGGCGAAGGGGCGCGCAGTGGGTCGATAGGGGTTCTGATTTCTGATTTCCCAGGGTTTCTCTGGAGGAGCGTACTCGTGTGCAACTCATCTGTGAGAGATGTGTCTTCTTAATAGCCTTGGTGCCGAAGCTCGGCGTCCCCTTGTTGGGTTCCGCGGTGGGTGGGGAGCTAGAGAAATGAATTTATTTGTTTCAGCATGGACCAAAGACCAAAACAAGAAATGGTACAGGGTGCGTCTTCAGATATTTCTGAACTCTCAAAACAACAACAGCAGCAGCAGCAGCAACAACAACAAAAGAAGGAGAACCAGACTTTTCCGAAGAGTAAGAGGATTTCTGGCTCCGAACAAAAACGCAGGGAAAGGTTCGCATAGTTGCAGAGAACTCCGGTTTTACTGCCTTTACTTCCACCCAAGGGCTGGCTCTTGAAGCTAACCCTAAGGCGGCAGGCCAAGGCAAAACAAAAAGCAGAAATGGGAAGGGAAGTGGGGTCTCCTAAACCGCTACCAAGGGCCTGGCTCTCAGAGCAAGCCCCAAGGCGGCCGGTTTTGGTGATCCTTCTATAAGTGCATTCGAGAGATTTGAACTAAATTTAAATTGATTTAAAATAAATCCATATCAACTTCTATTAGATGTAATAAAAATCGTAGCTCTGAAAAGTATATTCCTCGTCTAATGATCGTAAAACAATAAATTACGATTAAAAGAGTGCCAGAGTTCAAAACTGAGATCTCGTTCTAATCATTGTTTAAAAATACAGTAATCAACTCGGAAGCGCTATTTAAAACAATCTTAGAATTTTTTGAATATTATTATTATTAGCGAACTTTGATTTGTACAACATTCGAACTGTCAATAAAATTAGGCACGGTCGGTGAAGTCGGATTTTAGTTACAAATAATTTTTTTAATATATGGCGGGTTTTCTGGGAAATATTACAAACGCATAAAAGTCTGTAACTTGCAGGCAGGCGCTAAAGTCTCACATTCAACTTAAATACAAAATTCAAAAGATTTAACGGTTTTTTTGGGAAAATATTGCAAACGTATAAGTAATTTTATTTCACGGGTAGGTGGTAAAGTGTGACTTTCGGTTGAAATACAAAAGTTTTTGACAGGTTATTTCAAATTATTACAAACGATCTTCGAATTGTACAAAATCCAAATTTGTAATACGACCGGAGCGGCAGAGCTGGTAATCTCTTTGGTGTTCAAAGAAGAAGGGTTAACGAACTGGTTTGCGTTAAAATGTAGACGTTACTGGACTAAACTAAATAATTTTAACAACAAGAAATAAGTTTGGTACATATCAAAAGTGTGTAACTCACGGGCGGGCGGTAAAGTTAATCTTTCTGTTTCAATGCAAAATTTAAAGGGTTTGACGGGCTCTTGGGACAATATTACAATTGTATAAAAAGTTTGCAATTCGCAGGCGGGCGGTAGAGATTAACTTTCAGTTTGAACAGAAAATTCAAAAGGTTTTATAGGTTCTTACGAAGATATTACAAACGTATAAAATTTTATACTTGACGGGCGGGCGATAAAGTTTAACTTTCGGTTTGAATACGTATTTAAAATGGTTCTCTGAAATTACGCCAAACAAACATCGATCGAACCATATTCAAGTTTGCAGCAAGATCGGAGCGGGAGAGATACTGAGCTCTTTGGAGTTCAAGTCATGAATGCTTGACTTTTTGACTGCGGAGCGCCAAGCATAAAAATGCAACCTAATTGGACTATATATTTCATGTTGGACGGTACTCCAAACTACCAGTTTTGCTTGACTAGGCGATACGGAGCCAGGAAGTTAACGAAACGGAAAGTTTTCTAAGACTTCAGGCTATAGAATGAAGATCTGATACTGATAGAACTTTCATCGTGAAGAAAATTTGTTATCGGCTAACAGATCTTTTTATTCGCGGTGGCGCAGCGATGATTAGTAAGAGAAACGTCTTTATTTAGAAGCCAAATTAACGAAGAGTCAATTGTTATTGAATTTCTACAAACTTGGGTACGACGACCAGGTTGGAATTTCATCTACTTCTGAGCATCTTTGAAAAAAGCCGAAGTGTGGACTTTCCTATACTAGATATTATTAGTTACCGTATTTGAAAAAGTGTAAATTATATAATTATAACGTTGTACAAAGGGGAACAGAATGTGGTACAGACCACTTCTTACTTAAGGCAACCCTATACTTCAAATACACTTTTTGCTGCGGAGGAAAGACGTCGACAAACGAGAACAAATTACAGGAAGCAGAAAAATGGCCAGTGTATAATGTGGAAAGCCTGCACGATGATTCAATAGCGTTTCTTTATAAATTACGGTTAGCGCAGAAACTAGATGAAAAATTAAGGGGAAATGCTAACGATTTATATGATCAACTTAAAGTTCGTATACACCAAGCAGCACAAGAAGTCCTTGGAGAGAAACGTAAAAATCGTAGACATAAAAACTGCTTTTGGTGGAATGAAGAACTAGAAGCATACACCCACGAAAAAAAGGTATTATATCAAAAATGGCTACCAACGGGAGATCCGGAAGACCAAAAACAGTATATTAGGTATAGATACTTAGTAAAAAAGGAAATAAGCAAAGCCAAAAATGCTTCCTGGGAGAAAAAATGCGGAGAACTAAATCGGCTTATGGGTAGTTCTAGATCGAGAGAAGCCTGGAAATGTATAAATAGCCTGAAAACAAATACCTGCGAGAGAGTCAAGATAGACCCAATTGGAAAAGATAAATGGAAAGAATATTATACAGACCTGCTAACAGAAAATACAAATGAATACGAGGAACATGAGACAAGTTTAGAAGGGGAAGTCGAGGAAGAAGTTGAGGAAATCACGCTGGAAGAAATTAGAGGTGCGATGAAGACAATGAAAAATAATAAAGCACCCGGCCCGGGAGGCATTCCTGTTGAGCTAATAAAACATGCTCCCGTACAAGCATTAGAAGTAGTTCAAGAGATATTTAATAAATGTCTGAATAGCGAAGAAATACCCTCTGATTGAAAACTGGGATACATCACTTCTATTTATAAAAAAGGAAACAGGCGGGAATGCTCAAATTACAGAGGCATAAGCGTCACTGCCTCAATGGGAAGGCTGTATGGGCGGGTATTAAAGAATCGCATAGAGGAACATATAATAGAAATAGAAGAACAAAGTGGTTTCCGCCCTGGAAGATCTTGTATCGATAATTTATTTTGCCTAAAGCAATTAGCAGGAAAAAAGCTAGCTTGCGGTAGGGAGCTACATGTTATATTTATAGACCTAAAAAAGGCTTATGATTCAGTGCCGCAACGTAGACTCTGGGAAGCAATGAAATTACAAAATATTAAAACACTATATATAAATGCAACAAAAAACATATACCGAAATAACTATAGCGCGGTAAAAGTAGGGAGATCGGTATCTCAGCCGTTCATGACGAACAAAGGATTAAAGCAGGGGTGTTGTCTTTCGCCGACCCTTTTCAAAATATACCTAAACTGTGTACTGAAAGAGTGGACCCGAAAATGTCATAAAATGGGAGTTAAGATAGAAGAGGACTTTGTCCATACACTATTATTTGCAGACGATCAGCTAATCCTTGCAGAAGATGAAGAGGATGCCGTGTATATGATAAGAAAATTAATAGAGCAGTATGGTCAGTGGGGTCTAGAATTAAATATGGAAAAGACCCAATACATGGTTTTTGGCAGACAGGCAACAAATTTAAATACCGAATATGGAACCATCAAGTGCACCGACGAATATAATTACCTAGGGGTGCTCATTACATCAGATGGGAATGACGAAAAAGACATACTAAATAAAATAGCAAAAGGAAAGAAAATAACAAGAGCGCTACATCCGATCCTGTGGAATAAAGGGGTTACAAACAGAACAAAACAAGTAGTATATAAGACGATCTTTGAAAGCTGCACGACATACGGTTCGGAAGCGTGGGTCACAAATAAGTCACTAGACCGTAGGTTAGAAGCAGCCGAAATGGAATATTGGAGAAGAAGTTGTTGTGTCACCAGGCTTGAACATATCCGAAATGATGAAATTCGCAGAAGAATGGAAGTAAAGGGAAAAATATCAGAGTATGTCAGTGAAAAGCAACTATTATGGTATGGACACATGAGGAGGATGCCAGAAGATAGGTTGCCGCAAAAAATATGGAAATGGGTGCCAAGGGAGAGAAGGAAAAGAGGGAGACCTCGAAGAAGTTGGATGAACGTGATACTTGAAAAAATGCAGAAACGAGGACTATTAGAAGACGATTGGAATGATCGTAAGAGGTGGAAGACGGGATGCGAGAAACGGCAGATAAGGCTGTAAAAAACCTCGCTTATTAATTAATTAATAACGTTGTACATATCACCGACTGTTAGATTTCTAATAAGGCAAGTTATACACTTATATAGGTCATTCCATTCCATACATCCAAATTCATATAAAGCGCCACAGTGAAATTATAACTTTTAGGCAAAATGAAATTGTAGTCAATTTTCCGTTCTAATAGAATACAAAGTTTTTAAAAAATCGTGTAAGCAGCTTTTGAATAATATTTTTTATTAATTTTCAAAACTTTGAAGAAGCGCCGTTGCGAGTGTTTTCAAATTTTTGAAATTAATTTTATTTTATGGTACACTACCCACAAAGGGGTCTTAAACAAGTTGTAGATGATGCCAGTCAGACGATTACTCTTTGAGTAAATGAGCATTAAATTCGAGATTTTCAAAAAGTTTTAGTGGTTCCCATTTTGAAGCTAGAGAGTTCGGTAAAAACATTTTTGTTTTGCCTTAAGCTCTTCTCTCATTTCATCGTACTTTAGATTTCTAAGAAAACAATTTATATAGGCAACCCTACGGTGTCGCATACCGTATAAGAATAGTAAGAACAAAACCGCCCTCCCTACAGCTAATGAGATGTACTTCGGATTTCGGACTAAAGACCGATATAAATGGTTTATTTAAAGTTATTAAAAAAATGATAAAACTGAAAAATATAATTTTTACCTAGAGCCAATTGACAAGCGTAGTTAAAATCACATAAGTACCGGAAAACGCGTTGCTGATATTACAAAATATCGTATTTTTTTAAATTTTGAAATAGTTAAAAATTCTTGCTGAATAAAATACTTCAAATAGTCTATCAAACTGATAGAAGTTTATAACCATTGGCGTTTGCAGTTTTGAATTATTCTAAATTCTTCAAAAATATCTGGCGTCAGAGTAAAATTTGGGAAATTAGTAAAAAATTAATTTGAAGTTCACTGCAAGTTCTAGTGGTTCAGAAAGTTAAAAAAAATACGTGTCAACAGTTTTAAAAAAATATTTTTTTGAAATTTTCATGCCATTGCGATCGTTTTCGGATTTTTGAAATGAATTTTACTTTATTGTATACTACCTACAAAAGGCTTTCAAACAAGTTGTAGCAGATCCCGATCAGACAACTACTTTTTGAGTAACTGGGCCCTAAGTTCGAGATCTTGTAAAAGTTGTAATGGCCTCCATTTTAAAGCTAGAGAGTTTGGTAAAAAAGTTATCGATTTGCCTTCTTCTCTCACATGAAATTTCTCAAATTAGTCAAAAAGCGCTAGTAATAAAACACGTCTAATTTCCGTTTTCGGTTTCGGATTTTTTTGAAAAGCTTAACTAGAACTACAGTTTTCGATATAGCTCTTGATTTAAAAATTCATCAAAATCGGTCTAGTACTTTCGCATTTAGAGGCGTCACTCACACACCCGCCCACATACACACATACCCACCCATACACCCATTCACAGAAAGACATTTTTCAAAAAACAATTGTTGGCTGTTTGAGCTCTAAGACGCGTTTTCCGTTAAAATCTAGATTTCGAAAATTTTTATGATGTCAATACTTAAAGAAAATTCAAAACCCTTTAGTTCTCACAAGAACTTTTGTACTCTAAATGTACATTTCGACTGCTAAGCAGTCATCATCAGTAGCAAAAAAACAAAAAAGAAGAACTACAGCGAAAACTGAAATCACAGTTACGGTGTAGTTCTTCTTTTTTGTTTTTTTCTACTGATGATGACTGCTTAGCAGTCGAAATGTACATTTAGAGTACAAAAGTTCTTGTAAGAACTAAAGGGTTTTAAATTTTCTTTATTTGAATTTTCTCACAGTTGCTCATTTATATTTATGTCAATACTTGTTTATACCGAAGGTATGGGAAAGTAAAAAGCTGGAAAATACGGAATTTGCGGTAAAGGAAAAAAGTGGTTTAAAAGTTGTTTTACTTCTCGATGTCAAACTACTGCATTTGGAGGTGAAAAACCCACGGAAATTTGTAATAACTTACATGTTCCTCAAGGGTATGTCTTGGGTCCCGTGTTGTTTATACTGCACATAAACGATTTAGTTTTAAATGTTAAATACAGCTCGTCAAATTTATTTGCTGGTGATACACTAGTTTCAGTGTCCGATGATAATGTTGCAAATGCTATTAATAAAATCAATATGAATCTTGAAGTGATAGCTAAATGACTACAAATAAATAAAATAAAATTAAATATTAAAAAAATAATTATTTATAGTAAGTGGAACTTTTTTTGATCGAGCAGAATCTGCGAAATCAAAAAAAGACACTTTAGTCATGTGTTCTATATAAAATTTTATCTACAACAGAATAATATGTACAATTTTCAAAAATATTTAAATCGAAGTTTTAAAAAATGAAAGCATTGCATCACAATGCTTTTGAAACAAAACATAAAATTGCTGACTTGACTAATCGCAATTTGCATCGCATTTTCGGGAATAACTATTAATAATTGTAACAATTGTGTCATACATGTACATATTTTAAGTGTAGTACAAAGTGTAGTACAAAGTGTAGTACAAAGTACAAAATATAAATGTACCAAATTTAAGTTAGTGAGGTAATGTCAACTAGAGAGTAAATTTTCACTTTACTCACTGTTGGGAGTGAGTAAAGTGGCCACTTTACTCACTGTTGTAGATAAACAAAATAGATGGTTGTGTCAAGTAAAACCCGAGAAAATAACTCAGCAAAAATAAAGAAAAAAGACTTAGAACTAGAAGGAGTCATTATAGATAATAAACTTAAATTTCGTAGCAATGTAGATTTTATTAATTAGAAAGTTGCTGAAAAGATAAGCTTTTTCGGTAGAATATCTAATAAACGTAGCATCCAGGCCATAATTATTTTGCAATGTTCCAAATAAACCTATATAAATTTCATGTTGGATGTCTTACAATGCCTAAGTATCAAAAACGTATTTATTTTAATATGTTGATATTGATTCATAAAGCTGTTAATAATTTATTACCAAAATAAAACTAAATTGAAACGCGGATGTTCATAATTATAATACCAGAAATTGTTTGGATTTAGGATTACATAAATTAACAAAATCATGCACACAAAATTCTTTGTATTATAAAGGTATAAAAATATATAATGCTTTTCCACCAGAATCCAAAGACGCAACAAATTTGTATAGTTTTAAGAGATATATAAGCAAATATGTAAAATAACTTTATTCATAACTGTTAATTAACTTTGTTAATCTGTTCATAAATTAGTATATTTACTAAATAAAAGACTTGCTTTCTTATATTGGTATTGTGTTGCTGCTCTTCCATTCTGCCGGTATTCTTGCTTTTGTGTGAATAATGTTGAATAATTTTCTGATTTGTGTTACTAGCGCCTCTTCGTCGTATTTGAAGAATTAATTGACTATGTTGTCTATTCCGGCTACCTTTTTATTTATTAATTGTTTAAGTGAGTTTCTTACAGCTTCGTCCGTTATTAAAACAGCATCCTGTTCTTCCTCTAGTTCTTCGATGGTCTGCAAGTTTTGTAAGGTATCGTTCTCTTTGAAAAGTTTTTTAAAGTAATCTTCTCATTGTTCTTTCATTATTCGGTTAATGTGCACTGTGTCACTAATGTCTAATTTTCTGTTCCTCAGCATTTTCCATGCACGTTTTTTGGCTCCGTGCATGTTCCGTTCCATCTGGTTCGTGAAGTTCTCCCAGTAACTTTCCTTATTTTTCTATTTGTCTCATTTCGTTCTTGTACGTATTTTTTATATGTCCTACAAATATCCGTTAAATATTTTGAAAACTGTCTACGCGATATTGCGAAACATCTAAATCGTATATTCATTAGTATGATTTGTTTGAAATTCTTAACAAATATTTGGTAGATATTGCAAAATTATATAAATAGAGTATTAGTAAGACGCATGTTATTAATAAGTTCCAGCTACTTAGTTGATGTTCATATTGATATTAAATAAAATACTTTTTTCTATAGCAACTGTTAAAACGTGCTATTATTAACTAAAATTAGAGGGAAAAGTAGCACTTTACCATCAAGGGTAGATAAAGTAGTACTTTAACAGCAAGGATAGATAAAGTATTTTTTTTTTTTTCTATAGCAACTGTTAAAACGTGCTATTATTAACTAAAATTAGCCACCTACTCATGTTTTCGTGAAACTGTTTTTTTCCTGACACTTTTATTTTAAATTAAATTTATCATTGATTTTTCTTCATTTTTTGGTCTTCTTTAACAATTGCTATAGAAAAAAATGTTGTATTCCACACGACGATAAAATTTCATTATCTTCTAGATGCTTATTAGCGTCTCGGCTGACGCCTCGACGCTAAAATCGCTCTCGAAGATAAAGTGCAATTTTATCATCTTGTACAATAAATAACTATTATTTTACTTCAACAATAATTATTTATTTTAACCTTATACGTATTTTTAAATTCAAATCATCTGCAAACGCAGATAACCAAGATCAAATCACCAAGTTCTATTCTTCTTATAGTAACACCAACTGTTTACTTTTTAATATTACCTTTGATAATGGCATGTTAACATGTCGAAATACGTATAAGGTTAAAATAAATAATTACTGTTGAAGTAAAATAAAGTATTTTATTTATTATCAAAGCGTATGTTACTTAAAAACTTTCTTTGCACCTTTTTCTAAAAACATAAAATATTTGTTGCCTATTAAATAACTTTGCAAATATCATATAAGCCACCTATTTTTATTAAATATTTTTTACACACGCAATTCATTAATGGTGTTTGTTATATCACAATTATAGGAGCCCAAACACTTATATTAGGGTCTAATTTTATTTTTTACACTTTTCTTCCTCTGTAAACCTATCTTATAGAGTTTTCTTTCTGCTTTATATAATATATTTTGATCTGTAAAAAAGTACATTGTTTACTATTTAAATAACAAACATTGTAAAAAAGGTACCGTTTCTAAAAAGGTTCGTTTTTCAAAAGTGTTAAAATAATTTATTAGACCCTAATATAGGGTTTTGTGCTTGTACATTACATTAAACATCTTACTTTTATTATTATAAAACTTTATTAGATTTAAGAAATGCACTCGTATTATGCTTTATCACGCTGTTCTTAGAATTGGCCAGATATGGGGCTACCGATTTTCTTATTTCTACACCGGTAGTGGCCGTATGTATTGGTCTAGTTGCCTCTAAAAAATGCATATTTGTACACGTCTAAAATTTACGTGATTTTTCTTGCTTGAAGTTGAACCTTGTATCAATATATTAGATATACTAATAATATTACTCTAATATTTGAGATATACATTACAAGTAACTCAGTTAGAAATAGAAATGTATAGCAGATATCCGTTATTCGGTAATAAATATTAGTTATATCTAGTTTTTTAATATCCACGCAATAAACATTAGGCAAAACTTAGAATGTAATACTTATTTATGTTACTAGTACTAGCGGGATAAAGGCATTATTATAAGAGTGTCATAATAATGCATTATCCCACGTGTGACACAAAACTTTATCTACGACTGCTCAAAATTTGATAAAAATCGAATTGTTTTGCTTAAAATAATCTTTGGCATTTCGCATTAATTTATTTGCAAATGTCAAGTCATTTTTCAAATACTTTTGTTTTAAAATCAAAAGAACGAGATAGATATGATTTGTTCAATATTATGCTAACCAGCCAGTTTTCTTCTAAACAAAATTAGTGAGATAATGAACTTCATTACCTAACGCACATGAATGACATAATAAGTCTTTATCTAAGCAGTTGTTGATAAACACTTTTAAATAACAACTTTTACTAGAGTTGAATGTATCTAATAAGCCAATAGAAAGCAAACAATATATTTATTCGAAGAATACATGAACATTTTATTCAACTTATAATTATTCAATCAAATATAATCAAATATATGCTATATATGCTAAATGCCAACTCAAGCACTAATTTGCTAAAATGTTTCCAACATCAGACCAGAGTATGGGCCATAGCATATTAACCGCGTTGTAATTTGGTTGGAATCAAAGTAGGTTGTCTTCAGGGTTTTATTACATTACATGGTCATCTTAATATTCATGAAATAAGAGCAAATATTTGTTGGAGTGGTCTTGACTTGAGGTATGCGAGGATCTTGGATTCAATTCCCAATAAATTTGCTTATATTTATTAATTTTTTATTTATGTTCTTACACAATTTTTATTAAATTCAAAGAGATCGATGTATTTTTTTTTATTTTTTTAATGTAACTAAAACATTCAATGTTTTATTACGTGTTGTCGATGCTATTTGCAATATGTAATACAGAAAATTTCTACGTACGTATTCGAGCATCTTAAAATATACTTCGATCACTTCTTACTTAATGAAAATGTTGCGAGAACGTAAATAAAATATAACAAATACTTTAAAGAATAGTTATATGGGAATTGCACCCTGGATCTTCGCACCGCCGAGCAAATGCTCTACTTCATGATCACTACACCAACATCATGTGATTTGTTCTTTCTTGAACATTAAGCCAAGGCCTTAATGTGATAAAATTATTGAGACAACTTAAGCTGATCCTAATCAAATTACTTACAACATGGTAAAAATGTGATGGCTCGTATTCCGTAAAACACGCTATATAAATCTAACAAAAAAGTCGTTTCACAATTGATAATTTGTGACAACTGAACTTTTCTGATTTAAAACATTTTAACGGTTGAAGTTCAGGATTTTATTTAACGCGTATTCAAACACTTGGAAGTTCTTCTTGCTGCATGACCTGGTGCAGTTTATACCAGTCTTTTTAGTCTTTTTTATATACTAGAAAATCGATTTTTGGTAGTTCCAAAAATTGAAGAAAATACGAGTTTTTTGTAACACAGAAATAAAAACATAAGCTGTATATGTATATACCTAAAAATTAGACACTAAATAAAGAAAGATACTTTTAGAAAGTCTGCGAGACTATACAGAAGCATTTGAAATTCACAAACATTTAAAATCTGCACCTAATGAATGAGCAAATTGATCTCTTAAAATCACCATTATTGGACGTTTTGGAATGAGAAATCAAGTCATCTAGACGCAGATATAGAAAATCAAGATCAAGTTATGAAGACTTATTATTTCTATAGCAACTCCAACTGTTTACTTTTAATGTTGCCTTTGAAAAATGACATGTCAACATGAAATACGTATAAGGCTAAAATAAAAAACTTGCTGAAGTTAAGAATTTTATTTACAATAATTTAAAATGAACTTCAACGAAGTAAAGCTAGAACTTATAAATAAAAATACTTTTTATGTTTTTATGTACATCATGTATTTATACTTGTTTGCATACTCCGACGAACAGTTTATCGTACAGAAAAGGTTGCATTTTACGCATAAGCTCGTTAACTAAGCAACTAACTACTTATTTCCATACCACCCGGAAGTAAAGTATATGGAGCGGTTTTGTTTAACTTGATGTCCTTAGTATACTTAACGCACAGAACATCGTTAGCTCGTTTTAGTATCCGAGACATTATCGGTGGCATTATTGGTGTCAGTATCAGGTATTTTATCAGTATCATGATTAGTATCTTCATGTTGTTCTATTTTAAGTTTAGAAGACTAATTTTTACAGAATACTTCACTGCATTGTAAGCAAACTTTTAAGCACCCCAATTCAATGTTTCGGCACCCGCACACCTGGCTACATATCCTTTTGGTACAGCTGAAAAAAGTATCTGTAAAATACTACCCATATGGAGAAAGTAGTCTAGTTGATGGTATGGTCAAGATAGTAGGTTTTGTTTATTATCTTCAAAATGCACTAATTGTAGGAGGCATATTATTGCCACGCTACAAATGAATTTGATGGAAAACTGTATAACATTGCTATTAATTCTTGCTAATGCTGTTTTATATGGCGCTAAAAGAAACGAAAAATTCTTGAACAATCACCGTCTGTGAGCTGTTCAAAGAAATAAGCGTCCACGTCATTGCCCCGTACGAGAATGCTGCTTGCCTGCACAGTTATCACGTTTCCTATCAAATTCAATTGTGGCGTGGAAATAAAATGTCTACTTTAATTTAAGGCTAGCAAACAAAACATAATTAATCGCTCATACGATCAACTAAATCACTTGCTCCAGACAATTTTGCCAACTGTACCAAAGGATGTGGCCAGACATGCGGGTGCCAAAGCATTGAGGTGCTCAAACGTTTGCCTACATTGAAGTCGATAATCCTGTGAAAATTACAGTCTTCCAACCTTAAAAATAGAGAAAGAAGAAGATACCCATCATGATACCGATAAAATAGCTGCTACTGACACCATAATGCAACCGATAATGTCTCAGATACTAGAACGAGCTAAACGATGTTCTGTGGATTAAGCATACTGGAGATACCACGTTAAAAAAGACGTTCTATATACTTTACCTGATTACCTCCAAGATAGTGTAAAAATAAGTAGTAAGTTACTTAGTTAACGGGCTTTATGTATAAAATGTAACCTTTTAGTACCTCTACGACAATGGCCAAACGGTCCGTTAAAGTTATGAAGTGAAATAGAATAGTCTTGTTTCAACTTCTTTAAGAGTGTTGCGAGTTTTGGACCCCCCCCCCCCAGTCTGACTAGTCAGAAATAAAGCCCCGTGATCTACATTTATTGCATTACAACGCATGAAACATAAAATAGCGGTATGCAGACAAATTCAAGCACATATGAAGCTTGCGTCATGTTTTACACATCTTGTTATAAGATCAATTCTATTTTTCGCTTTTTTGACACCAAAGGGTTGCTCCGACGACAAAATGCTGCTGAATATTTGTGTTAAAAATTGAACGCTGTAGAGCTTAATTTCAGGACCATTTTTCATATGGGTAACACCATTCGCGAGATATTCATGAAAAACTTCTTTTGAGCGCCATTTACACAAAATGGTAACCGAAGCTCACATCGGATTATTCAGAACTTGTAGTATGTTAAACAAGAAGTAAAACTGAGTATCTCTGCCAAAAAATCAGCTTTGCTAGAATGTTTTTTTCTATTTGAGCAAACAACTTCTAATTTTCCTGTACTATGTTTCCTTATTTGTATATCTGTATATTAATTCCTAACTGTCTCATCATAACAACACGATTAAATCTTGCATCTCGGAAAGATGTATCACTATAAAACCACGGCAGGCTCTTGCATGTTAACTCAGTTTATTGATTGCTTTTCTGCTTATGTCAGTACTTATAGAACCGTTAACAAAAAAATACATACCAGATAAACTTGACTATTCATTGACTTAAAAATTGGGGGCTTGACTAGGTTCCGCTTATTATGAAAAAGTGTTTACTCTAAAACTGTTTACTACAAATTATCAATGCTTTTCTAGGAACATCTACAGACAGCTTAGATATTCATTAAGTTTGCGGGTTTCCATATTAAGGTTTAAATCACGCCTGTATTAATTATATCAAATCTCTGACTTATATGAATAAGGGCTAATTTCATTTTGGAATTATATGCAAATGTTTAACAAGATTTTTTAGGGCATATTAATTAGTTCTAATACCATTTTGAAAACCTCCTTTAAGGCACATCCCTGGAAATGAGGACAAGTGATAAGTTTAACTAATTTTTTTCTAGCTTTCGTTTATGGAATCTTAGTAAAGCTGTAATAGGATTTTCTTTTAGTGGGATGTTTTTCCTGAAAGTTTTGCGCTTTTTATTTATTGCGGGGTTGTGTTTCGGTTTTGTTTTCGTTTTTTTCCACTGATTTCATACCCGGGAGCAACTCTTGTTTAAACTGACTTAGCGGAGGAAACGTTCTGAGCCTAAACAAATTAGTGGCTGAGAGGGGTGTTATATTTCAATATAGACGCGCTCGACAAAGAAGCTCAAATTCGTATTCTACGCATGTCAAATAGCCGATGTGCGCAAGAGTGACCTTCCTAGCATTCCCCGGTCACCTCACCATCGATTTTTTCTTTTTTTTTAAATGTATGTTATTTTACTTCAAAGTTGGTATGTACATGTTAAATGACCTTAGGAACCTCCCATTAAGGAAAGACCTATAGCGTGTTTTATTATTATTTATTTTTACAAATTCACTACATGTTTGAAAACTGAAAACTTTGAGAATTTCCAAAAGTTTAATTTTTTAAAATTTTCTAAATGTTAAAATTTTCGAAACCTTCAAAAATTGTCACAATTTCAAAAAACGTTGCAAGTTCAATTAACCAAAATTTACAAAAAAGAATTTTAAATATCGAAAAATTCAAACATTTTCATAATTTTTAAACATTTTCAAAACATTCAAACTTTTTCAAAAATTTCTAAAACTTAAAACTTTTTAAGAAAACTATAATTTACGATATTAAAAAAAATTCTATATTTCAATATAGGCGAGGCACGTCAACGTCGCCAACTTTTTTTTACTCTTATGATACTTTTTTAAATTTGTCCTTTGTTTTCTCTAGGAAAATACGATCACCGTACTTTAGAGAGCCAAACTTTGAGAGCCTCGTTTTTCGTTTTCTTATTTATTAATTTAATTTATTTTTATAAGTTAAGCATGTTTTTTGGTAGCCTCTTTATCAAAAACAGATTTTTACAAATCTAAGAACAGAATAAGATAGAGGGCGTTAAGACAAATCAAACGTTTTTTTTTCACAGCACTCTGCTTTCAAATGGGAGCCGCTAGGATTTTTGTAAATTTTCGTCTTTAACGTCTATTTACTCAAAACGAATTGGCAGTTCGAGATTACATTTGGTATTACAATAGCCGTAGAGGAACACAATGGTACTGCTTAAAAGAAAAACTGGCCACACGATATTTTTTTTAAAACTTTGTAAACTTATAGAACTAGGGATGGGCTACAACTGTTTCGTGTCCCAGTCTAATAATTTCTCCGTGACGCCTTCTATGAATGATTAAAAAACGTCAACAAAAATTTCTACATGTTATAACTGTTTCAGTAAATTATAAAAAATTTTCAAAAGGTCTTCCTTTCCTTTCTATGCACACAGTCAATCTTCGTTGTAAGGATCCCAAAGAACGCAAAATCATATCAGCAGGTATCAGTCGAATACATGTTCGGATTCGTTCTTCCATATCTTGTGCTGTTGTAGGCTCTTCAATGTAAACTTTGGATTTTATATAACCCCACAAGAAAAAATCAGGGGTGTTAAGTCGGGCGATCTCGGTGGCCATGCAGTTGGATCTCCACGGCCAATCCATCGATTGCAATTGTTTCCTCAAAAGTTCCAAAAACGTGCGTACGTACCGGCCTACTAGACTAACATAATGAATGCATATTTTACGGCTGAATCGTAAAAATTGTGAAAAAATTCAGTAAGGATCATATTGTAAACATCATACGGCATCGTCTGAGCCAAAAAAAGTCGTACTGTTCCATTTAAAAATAAACAGTTGAAAATCGCTATTTTGACATTTGACGTCCAATCAAAAAACTGACTGCGCCAGGTTGTAGAGCACCCTTCGAAACATATGCATACCAAAAATTTTTAATAAATTCTTAATAATAAACTCACTAAAAAAAGGCGTATAGCTTGACTCACCCTGTATAGGGGAGGGGGCTATCACACAGTTTTCGTCACGAGCCTTCTCATTCACTGAAGTTTACATAGTGACCGTATGAATTTAGTGATTTATGCTATTATTTTTAATGCAAATTACTGAACGTATTACAATTCAATTTCTTGGGAAGACCTCGTTAATGAAGGCGTTAAATCGTTGAAATTCGCTTACTTACTTCGCTTACAGTTTCAAGAAGTTGCGCTTTATTAATAAACCGCAAGTGTTGTTGGGTTTCTTCGCTATTTTAGAGACCGTTATTTGGTAATTTACATTGATTAACACGTTTAATGACAGCAGATTTTTGTTGCAGTTAAATCTTCTCATTCTGAATTTTCACGGCTTTTTAAAAACGGTTAAACTATTTAAATACTTAACAACATCTTGCGTCTACTTGCTTGATACTGTGAGCTAAGTCTGCGTAAAATTTCAGACGGTTTGACGCCTTCAATAACGAGAAATTGATTATAATACGCTGTTTCAGTGCAGTTGGAGTTTAGTTCGGACTTTTGAGCTGTTTAAGCGACCGGGCTTGCTAAAGCGATAACATTTGCACTTATTATCATGCGCGGTCTCCTAACCAAGTGTGTTTAAATCAGTTGTTCGTTTATAATAACATCACTTAAATTACTGAAGTTTCTGGTGACTTTACATTCGAACCTGGGCCTTTCCAAAGGTCAGGCACAATACTTCTGATATCAAATGCAGTAAAACGCAGATATGAAGAGCTACGAGTGTAGCTCCTCCAATTAATGCGGTCCTAAAAAGTTCATTTCCATGTTTTTTTTTGCGGCGATGTTTTTTCCGGGGCTTTTCTTCCAGAGATATTATTTCGAGGATTATTTTCCGGAGCTGTTTTTTCCAGGGATGTTTTATTCTAGATTCCATTGCATACATGAACAGTAGAAAAATTCAACCAAATTTAACATGCATTTATTTAGTTTTCTTTTTTCTATAAATTTGTAAATTTGCTCCAAAACCTTCTACAAAATTTAGCATCAAGAGTGTTGCACGTGTTACTTGTTATAGGGTAGAGCGCTACAGAAGCGTGCCGCCGCGCCCTTTAGTAAACCTGTAAAAAGGGATGGATGTATTTTTTATCGCAGTTATTGATGCACGTCTAAATCTGTGTGTGGATGTTATACGATAATATTTATCATAAGCGCGATGCGCGTAGTGCTTAGTACAAATTAATTTTTTACCTACACGAAACTGCAAATTAATTGTAAATAAAACAATTCTTAGCTTCAACAGATTTGTTATAAATAAAAAAAGTGCAAATACCTTCACTTTTATTTTAATTTTTTCATTGTTGCCGTTTCGGCAAATTTGTCGCTGTAAGCAGCTGTTTACTCTGCTTAATGGCTAATCCGGCCCTGGTTATAACGCCAACAGGATAAAATCTCAATGATCACAAGTTAGTTATAGCTTTCTTGGCAATGTATACAGTTGATATTACACGCATTGCGGAAACCCACCTTTTTGCAGGAGATATTCAAAATAAGTGGTAACCACGTGCGCATCACGGGGAGTGGCTATTTTAATCAAAAACGAACATCAGTATAACTAATTCAACAATCCGAATTGAAGTTTTTTCCATAAGTACATATAACAATTGATAGAGCCAGGCCGATTACGATTAAAATCACTTCGGCCTATAAACAGCCTGCATCAAGTTTTCGGTTGGGCTGTTATAGCCCAACCAAAACTAAAAGCGAACGACTTTAATTACATTTAACAACCGTACTCCCACTTTTTTATTAGGCGATGTAATAGTACATGCAAATACTGGGGCTGTTGTACAAACAATCCTAGCGGTTTACAGCTTAAGAACAAAGCAATAAAACAACAGCTTCAGATACTCGCTCCTAATAGGTACACTTATTTTCCCCATCGTAAGTAATAACCACCAATCGCATACACTGGATATTGTGCTGGCAAAGAACCTTCCTTATCCTTTGCAACAAATTAATGATCTAGATTTGGATAACCTACCACTTTTAATCAAACTAACCGAGGTTAACATTGCAAGAACTCTTCAGCCCAGACTAATAAACGGAACTATGAGCTGCCATAGGTTTCAAGCAAACCTAAATGACTTGCTAGTCAATCTTTACTCAATAAACAATACACGAGACATTGATACTAATAACGGAAAACTCGCTAAAACATTGACTGAAGCAGTTCGCTCTTCAATGAAAGACCCAGTAAATGCAAAGTTCCCCAAATAACCCTCCAGCATTAACCACTGATCTTTTTAACGAAAAGAGCAGACTACGCAGGGAATGGCCACTAACAAAAACCCTACATGTAAATATGTTTTTTAATAACATTACACATCGAATAAGAAGAGGATTAGATATCAAAGGCTTAATGGTTACAGAAGACTTATTGAAAATATAGAGAATAACAATCTAGAGATATCAAAAACTAAAAGAGCTATTACAAGTAAATCATGTCAATATTTCTAAATTGCTATATAACAATTACATTATTGTACCGACGAAGAAAAAAGTACACTATTTACTGATCATTTAGAAGCACCATTCTCACCTCCCGTCACGAACAGAATAGGAATTTTTTTTATAGAATCATTGCATACAATGAAACATATATGTATGGCTGCAAGTAATAGTTATGATTTCCCAGTTACTTCTTACGAGCTCACTTTGTAACCACATTGCTATCATTAAAAAACGCTTATAGACATGATCTCATACCTAACGTAGTTATCAAAAATATAATAAAAATGCCATTGTCTATTTTATCAACTTGTTTAATGCCTGTTTGATAATTGATTACATCCCCGAAAGGTAGAAACATGCACCCTAAACAAGGGAAAACGCCAAGAACTACAAACCGATTAGCTTACTCAGCACACTTTCAAACCTATTGGAGAAGTGATGTCATCGACTGATTCTACAACTAGAAAAAACCACTAACCGACCTCCTTTTAGATTTTAAAAGAATCTCGGAAATAATACAAAAACTATTCGAAAATAAACAATTTACTGCTATAGCCATAGATTAATAACTCCTTATTAATCTATGCTATAGCCTACCTTAACATTACAAAAGCCTTCGACAAAGCAGGGATCGGTGGAATAAAGCATAAACTTCTACATGTCAACATTCCTAACTACATAAAGGCTACACTATTCTCTTTCTTGGAAAACCGTACATTTGCTGCAGAAAAACTGGTTCTATATCGTCCCCAAAAGATATTCTTGTAGGAATACCAAAGGGAAGCATTCTCGATCCTATACTCTTTAACCTATATACCTATGACATTCTACACTAAAACAACTGCATAATTGCAACTTTTGCCGAAAGTACGGCAAACATTTTCTACGTAGTGGCTACAGAACGACTTCAACGTTCAGTGGATATTATCGCTTAATGGTTTACCAATCGCAATTGATGGTCCATGGTTTGTCAGCAATAGTTACTAAAATTCACAAAAAATTAGACATTGAGCCGATAAAAGTGTTCATATAAAGAACCACTAAAAAGTTTTTTGACAGTGTAAACCTTTGTGAAAATGCAGTATATCACTAGCTTGGTCTTCGTAATTTACACATCAGGCTCAAAAGCATGATAGAGTATAGTGAATGGTATACTACATCGCACAGTTTAAGAGCCACTATATTAGGTCAACAAGTGTAAAAACAACGGCAAATTTAACAATTAATTTGCGGCAAGTCTGTAGCGGTACATTATAATTGCTTTTACAAAATTATAAATATAATAATTTAGCTACAATGCTAAAATTTAAGTAAAAGTTTTCTATAGAAATAATCTATCACATTGGGCGTCCCTATGCTAATAATAATATAATGTCCAATAACAAAAATTTAATTTAGGTGGATGTGTAATTTAATACTTACTTTTTGTCTTACTATTTACATAGCACTTAGTATATAAAGTAAATGAAACTCACTTTAAACACTATTGTTGACAAATTACAAGAACCTTACGTCTATATCGTTGCACATGACATTTGGAATTGACAGAAATACACATACTGAGCGTGGGCACTGAAGTAAAATATAGTTTCTCAACAAGTTTTTACACTTGAACAGAACTTAAAAATCATGCTTAAACGGAAGTTAACTCAAGATGCGATCATAGACAATGACAATTAATATGTAATAGACGTATTAATGATCCATGTTTTTTCTTAGATAAGTTCAATAATGTCATGTGATTGTTGTATTTAATGTCATGTGATTATTGTATTTAATATCCAAACCATGTATAACAATGTAAATTGTCGATCCGGTTAAAACTAAAAATTAATAAAATAGATAGAAGAGAATGGTTCCCATGACAACGGTTATGAATTATTTACTGTTGAGAGTAGAGTATTTCCAGTAATGTGCATCACAGATAGTTGCATAAATCACTAAATTTACTTTATCGCTGCTTAAATTCTGATTTTGACGTCGAATTACCTCATAAAGTACCCTACAAAAAATTAAGAAGTAACGATCAAATCGAAATACGAGACGCTGCCCCTTTTATCCTATTTCGACTCGGCACGATTCGTGGCGTCTCGAAAGTCGAGATAAGAGTGACTCCAGACAAGACTAGATAAGGGAGACGAGACGAGACGACATACCAAATTGATCTCGGTTGAATGGCATCATTCGTTTTACTACAGTATATTATTCAAAAATGTCTGAAATAGGCATTTTAGGCAAAATAAAATTAGTGCAAACTGCTGATAATTTTCATGAAACGGATTTATATATAAACCCCATCGATGTGAATGTAAAGAAAAAAAAATAATTCTCCTAAAACTCCTAGGGTTATTTATTAGTTACTATATAAAAATTTAGTTTAACGCTGATTGGTGGCTGGTCATTTTGTAATCTTGTTAAATGTATAATACATATTCACAATAAAGCTTGATAATATTACATGGAGTCAGGTCTCGATCCAGACAAAGAATAGCACGTTGCACACATTTTAATTTTGGAATGTTTTGACACTTTTGTTTATACATAATTCATATTTTATAAAATTTAATACAAAGAATTTCTTCATTATTTAAACTTTTTATTCGTAACTCCCTGAGTATGTTATACGTGTATTTTCACAGGATAGCAATAGCTTGTTCAATAAAAATGTTTTCTAATACTGTTAATACCAGCTAAACCCGTAGCATACGCCCCACGCTTTTTGGCTTTTTTTAAAAAAATATAAATTATAAATAAGCTGTGTCGATATGTAAGACATGTACTAAGTGCGTTTTTATCAACGTTTCCATTAAAGTAAAACATTAAATTCCCTGCCACTGCAAAAGAACTATTCTTTTGCGTATAAACCGGTGTTCTCGAGATCGGTAAAGTAGGCTTTATTTTATTAGAACAACATTTTTGTTACAAGCTTAGAATTTATAATATATTTTCTACAAACGTCAAACAATGACATTTTTACATTAATCTGAGTATGCAAAATGTCACATTGGAGTTGTTTATCTTGACAACGTGCACGAAGTATTTCGCGCAGTAGAGCGAAAAATATGTTGTGCATGACGATAATAGTAACATTTTTAAAAATTTTTGGGTGATAGGTTAGCAATTGCATTATTAGCCACTTTCGTAATATCAAAAAATATATCTTCTTCTATTTCCAATTATTTCCATCACTTAAAAATAGGGTTTTTAAATTAAAGAGTTGTTGGCGCTACAGCTTTTTTTAAATTATATTTTTGAGTAGCTTTTAGTTTTCCTTATATATGTTCTTTGTTTGTTGGTAACACTTTTGTAACGTATTTCTACCTCGTTTTGCTTAAAATATATTTTTCTGATCCTAAAATGTAATTTCTTTCTACTTTTTTGCCTTTCTATTTTTAATAATAAGAGTGTCTAATAGTCCCAACTCTAGTTATAAGTACTGTTTCTAATCAAATTGTTATAATGTTCACTGTGCTTTTTAATTATCATATTAATTTTCTGTTATTTAAAAAAATTATATAAAATGTTGTGTTCTACTCGCCTCAAGAACAAATTTGAAAAGTTAGAAAATAATAAATAAAAAAAAGAAAAGAGACGTTAACATTGTCTTTGTGGCTAGGCGGAAATATGAACCTGCGTATAAAAAAACGTATGTAGTTAAAATATTTTTTCACGCTACAGGCAAGGTAAGTAGGACATCCATAGCTACAAAAGATGAAAATGGCTAATAACATTCGTTTACTTTTTGCCCTTGACTACGGAACTTAATAGTGTCATTTATATTCCTAGGATAATAATTAAAGCAACAAGGTACAGATTCCAATATTTTATTTCAACAGGCACAGGCAACTTATAATAATGGGGCTTTTAAAAAATAATTCCGACGACAGCTGTCAAAACGAACTTTTAAAAATATGATTAAATTTCTACCTGCAGCGAGAAAAATTTAATAAGTAACACGGAATGTATCGACTATTAACATTCTCGGCAGGCCACAAGCCTCAGCTTCGCCTCGGCTCGTATTTACCTACCTCGAATGTTATTACGTCTTTACATTCCTTGTTACTTAAATAACTATTATTCTCATCTTTATAATAGAACCATAAAAAAAAGCGTTACAAATGTTACATTGTTACAGGTTGTCTAGGACTTTATAAATGCATGTATATCTCTGGCCAGCGTGTCTAGCGGTAGAGCGCTAAGAAACAAATCTAGAAATCGCAAGTTTGATCTTCGCAAGAACATAGAGTAATTTTTCGGCCGCAAGGTCCACTCAGCTTTTGAAAATAAGTACATGGAGTTAAACCTGAAAGAATAATAGGCGACTAGAAGCGTAGGCCTGGTCACACTACCCTCACTCTAACAGCCGAAACGCAAGATTATAGCTACTCACCCTGGCATCGTTAGGTATTTCGAATAATATTGTGGGCTGGCATGTATCACCTATTGTATCCATATCAGACCACAGATGGCTCTGTTTCAGATTATCTGGAACTACGGCCATACCAAATCAGTATCGGAACCCTAGGCAGACCGACAGACTATCCTATAAATTAGATCTGGAAGCCCACCTGACGGAGTCGATTTTCCCGGATACGATTGCTCGAGTAGAGGACCTGCAGACCAGTGTCATTCTGCAAAACTCGCTCTTACAATCCTATGAATCATCATGCCCCCTGAAGACACCCAAGGCGAGTCGCACAACCTCTTGGTGGTGCAAGAAATTGTGTATGGCCAAGGCCCGACACCCCACCCCCCATCGAGGAGGATTGGGGCGGACCGGGTCGTAAGGGGCGACAAAGTAACCTGGGCTATAAACTTCTTTCTCCCCTTCAAGTCGCCAGGAGTGGACGGTATCTTCCCAGACCTATTACAATGGGGTCTGGACCTGATACTTGCCCACCTGGTGCGCATCTACCGGGCATGTATCGCCTTCCGATATATACCGGAAAGCTGGAGAGAAGTGAAGGTAGTTTTTATACTCAAACCAGGGCGTGTTGACTACACCCTGGCCAAATCTTATCGTCCCATTAGTCTTACATCTTTCTTATTAAAGACTCTTAAGAAACTTTGTGACACGGAAATAAGGGAGAAGGTGCTTGTTTCACACCCACTGCACCTGAACCAACACGCTTAGATCCCAGGGAGATCTACCGAATCGGCGCTACATGCCGTAGCGAATCGGATCGAGAGATCATTAAACAACAAAATGTCTACCCTGGGAGTTTTCATTGATATTGAAGGAGCCTTTGACAAGGCCACCTTCGAAAGTATAAATTCTGCCTTACGCAGATTTGGTGTTGTACCTACTCTTTGTGAGTGGATAAAGCACATGCTTGCAATGAGAGCAGTGCAATTTAGCTTAGGAGACAGCTCAATTAGAGGTGTTGTGATGAAAGGCTGCTGACAGGGCGGAGTTCTGTCTCCACTGTTATGGAATACAGTGGTGGATAGCCTTCTAAACTCACTCAATGATGCTGGATTCTATACCATTGGATATGCGGATGACATCACCATCCTCATCACGGGGAAGTTTGGGGGCATGCTCTGCACCTTACTGCAGACGGCTCTTCGAATAACAGAAAAATGGTGTAATGAACAGTTCCTATCTGTCAACCCCTTGAAGACAGAGATGGTACTCTTCACAAAAAAAAGAAGGTTGGACCCTTACGTACACCTCTCCTATTCAACACTTCTCTCAGATTCTCAGATAATGTCAAATACCTGGGAGTTATTTTTGACAAACAGCTGAACTGGGAGAAACACCTGAAAGCTAAAACGAATAAAGCATGCATGGCTTTCTGGCAGTGTCGCCGCGCTCTAGGTAAATCTTGGGGACTTTCCCCTAGAATCGCCTTGTGGCTGTATACTGCCGTGATTAGGCCCATCCTATGCTACGGAGCACTTGTCTGATGGCCCAGGGTCAGACAGGCTACGGCAGCAACCAAACTGGGACACGTGCACCGTCTCGCTTGTCTCGGTTCTACAGGTGCTATACGCTCAACCCCCTCGGCCGCCTTAGAGGTGATCGTATGCCTTCCTCCACTTGATCTCTTTGTGGAAGGAAGTAGCTGTGATGACTGCTTTGAAGGGCTGTGGCAAACAGCAGGCAAGGGAGGCAGACACACCCCCACCCCGGATGAGGCAATCGTCAAGATTCCTCTTCTGGATGCTATGGTGGACTACCTTCCTTTACAATATGCCTTCAATAGACACTTTAGTGTCTACGCGAATGCTGGACCAACCCAGCATATGGACATATCCATCTTCACCGATGGATCTAAAGCAAAGCATAGAACGGGTGCCGGAATTTTCTCCGATGACTTAAACCTACGCCAGAGTATACCACTAGTTAAAATTGCCACTGTCTTCCAAGCGGAGGTAGTGGGAGTAATGCATGGTGTAAATGCAATTCTTGAACGACAAATCAAGAACCAACGTATTGGTATCTACAGCGATAGCAGAGCCGCTTTACTAGCTTTGGGCAGTTGGCAGTGGTACTGCGGTGTCGTGAAGCTCTCGACGATATCTCAAAAGATAATGCCGTCTCCCTTGTATGGGTGAAAGGACATGACGGAACTTACGGCAACGAAAAGGCTGATGAGATTGCGAGACTGGCCTCCGGAGAACCTCCCTGGGGGCCAGAACCCGTAATTTTCATATCCCTGAAGACATTATGCTTTATGCTATACCAAGAAGCCTTAAAAAGCTACACACGAAGATGGGTTAAAACTCAAAGCTGTCGTCAAGCAAGGGCTGCTATTACGGCACCCTCGCCAAAAACAGCCAAATACTGTGTGCAACTGTCCCGAAAGAACTTACGACTAGTTGAGGGTATCTTATCTGGACACTGCACCCTAAAGCAACACATGCACAAGATGGGACTGGCGGACAGCCCAAACTGTCGTGCATGCAACGAGGACGACAAGTCGGCAGAACATGTCCTATGTCACTGCCCAGCTCTCGCAACAACCAGAGGATTCATGCTGAGGCACTTCTGGCCTAACATAGCCGAAATCAGCAACACTCCAATTGCGGATGTCTTCAAGTACATCCAAAAGGTTGGATGGCTTGGGTGACGTCCAATGTGGAGAGCTACTGGGGAGGTAGTACAATGGCCCCACCTATTGTGGCCTAAGTGCGCGTGAGGTAACTCACACTCCCAATTCCAAATCCAGAATCCAGCTACTCTACTAGCTAGCACAGTAATGTCTATAAAAGGGGCTATTACTATTACTACGAGTATGATTATGTATATTCTAATAATTGAAATTAAAATCATTATTAAAATTACAACACACACTTTTCAAGTAGGCATCTTAGATGGCACGCACCATCTTGATAGTGCATATACTTGTATACGAACATTTCTATATCTACAGGATCTTCTAATTATCGGGCACCATTGCTAACTTCGTTATTATTGGAGCAATGAAGTTGGTTAAACAGCAAAGTATTATAGTGTTTAGCGATGGTTACAAAACTATATTCATATAAACAATTAAACGTTGCGAACACCCTGTATAATTTAAAATATTATGAAAGAAAATTAAATTCTAAATATAAAAGTTTTAATGCAGTAGTAACCTAAAATAAAGAATAAAGAAATAATAAACAAATTATATCTAGTTGGCAAATGTTGCCACGAAAGAATTTTACCATTAACTTTTATTTGTCCACTTTTGGTTACTTTAACATTAGAGCTTTTTTATAGAAATTAAATTATCTTAAAGAATATGCATAAATATTCATGAGGTTCAATTTTAAGTAAAATTATTTTATGAAATAAAACATCAAAAAGGAGACCTTTAATTGTATTTTTTAATACAGCATCGTAATCAGCGCAAATAACTGTAATAATTAGGTAATTTAACCGACTTCGTAGCTCCAATAGTAATGAAGTTAGCAGTGGTGCCCTGATACTTTTGAACAGCCTATATATCAATCCATATATTCTCTTGTGCTTGTTATTGTAAGACAGGGACTTGTTTAATACCCGCAATTAGTGCGTATTCACGTATGCCGGGCAGGAAGCTTGTTTTACCCGTTGAAAGGGGAAGATGTTGCAGTCAAGAGTTTGTTCTTCTTCTTACGGCGCGCGATGGGGAAATCCGCAGCACTCGGGATTAATTGACTCATTGTGCATCCACCACTATTTCAGGAATTTTCCCAATTCAGATCAGTATCACTGTTATCAATCTAGGTAGTTTCTTATACCTAGGTTTTGTTTTGGTTTTAGTACACAATTTATTATCGCCACCTTCCCACGTAACTTTGTATCTTCAACGAATAAACATATCTTCTGTTAAGGCACATATTATTTCTAAAGTAAGTTATTACATTGCAGTATTTAGACCTAAAAGCTAGTACCCTGCTGATGGAGATATCCTGTAGTTCCTCTGGGTCCGGAAATGAGTTGCCGAGGTGTTGGAGCCTCAGTACCATTAGTCTGGGGCAGTAAGTGAGAAAATTGAGGGAAGATTTCTTTTCTCTGCAGAAGCTAGACATTAGGTCGATGACTACAGCATGCTGTTAAAGTGTTTGTTAAAAGCACCATAATCAGTAGACAAACTACCATAATCTTGGCGTGTTGTCTACGTAGGCGTGGAAGTTTAGAATGACAAGGTGAAGGTTTTCTAGTAAAAAGCTTCAACTCGTGCAGCCCTGGATGCGAATTTCCAGTTGATTTCGAACTAGGAACGAGTGCAGTTCTCAATTTCCAGCATTGGAATAGTCCTGGGGAGTCCGAGAACCAGCTTAGGCTCAAGAAGGGGTTTCTGAAAGTTCCTTCTAGCTAAGGCATCAGCTACCTAGTTTCTATTCATGTTAATGTGAGCCAAAGTAGCTTGACTCAATTGTGCAAGCCAAGTCTGTTTAGGACCTCACGAAAGTCTCTGTTCAGCAACAGAATCAAGAGCCTTAAGAGCCGCTTGACTATCGCTACATAATATACATAGATATGCTTGTTACACTAACCTCTACATAAGTTCTCTTGAGCACAGGTTAAGATAGCAAAAATCTCTGTCTGGGACACTGCGGAACTTTTTGAGGGCAAACTAAAACTTTGCCCTAGGCTTATTGCCATAGACCCCTGCACCGGAACCTCCTGCTGTCTTTGACCCATCTGTGAACCAGTCTAGATCCGCTGACTAAAAAAGGTCTTCAATTCGAGTCCTGTTTTTCTTATTAGTGATGACAGTATTGAATGGTTTGGTAAAGGAGAATACAGGTGGCATGCAGTCTCTGCTCGCCCCGAGGAGCGGAGATAGGACACATGCATGCCCCGATAATTCTTCTTCGTTTTTTTACTGGCCATTTTACTTCTAATAAAGCCTTCTATTTTTTTCCTTCTAGTGAAGATGATTAACTCGGCCTTGGTCAGTGTACCATTGTTGTAAAATCCGCAGAATTCTTTGTAGAAGACCTCTGACAGTGCCTAGAAATTTACCTAAGATTATAATTGCTAGGCCATCTGCATAGCCTTGCGTATATAGATCGATATCCTCGCGTTCCGCTAGTAGGCTGTCAAGAAAGAGGGCCACAGTAGAGATAAAAGAACTCCTACGTAGACATCCTCTTCTGACTGAAGCCTTAACCGCGGTCTCATCAGACGCGGCTACTACTTCCCGTTTCGTCAGCAGGACAGGGGGGTACTGTGCCTCCTGGTTATCCAAATAACATTTTTTGACTATTATGGTGCTATCAGATGTAGAGTCTCCGATCCGGCGTGACTGTTTTTTAAAGGGCTTTGCCCATCCTTGCGGCTTCCCGAAGGTGTTCGAAGCTTTCGTAAAAGCTCTTTCAGGCAACCCTCTTCTGGGACTACGATTGCCAAAGACGTCAGTATGACATCCGGAATTAGTTTTACCCAAGCGAATGGAGACCAGGGAGACGATTCTCGACTCATGCATCAAATGTTTCGTGTACGTATAAAAAGTCATTGCATTTAATTTTGAATGCGCTGGCGTCATATCTGTACGTATATGAAAAAGTTGTGACACGGGTTAAGAATAGTCCCCCAGAGAGGGGACCGTGTGACCGGTATTCGTAATTCTCCGCCATGCAGCCGGTTGTCTCTATATATTAATAATTAATAAAATAATAGAATATCAATATTTTCAACCAATGACATGTGTAAATCAGCGAATATATAGCATTTTTTCATATAGCTACTTTGTTTCCATAGCTATGAATACATAACGCTGTAGATAACATAACAAATAATGAACCGTTGTTGTATCCTGAAGTAATCTTGACGTATATAACTCGTGTTTAACATTTCTTTAGAAAAATACTTTGTCTTTTTAAGCAAACTTTTTTGCAAAATTCTACTCAACCAAAAAGATGAGTAATTTCTATGGCGTCTAAATATTTAAAAAAAATGTTTATCTGCATAGTGTAACAACTGAAGATGGTTTGTTTTTTCTAAACACTCTGTTATCTTTAATATCATAAATTTTGCGTACCTATTTTTCTGTATCTATGCAAATTTGAAACTTGCAAATATATTTTAAACTGTAAGTATCTGCTTCCTGCCAATTACCCTGCTATAGGAAGAGTCAGATAAAAAGGGCTGCAATCGTGCAATACCACTATGAACTTTTGTGAATAGATACTTTTTAGAAAATTTTACTTAGTTATTCTTTTAAGTGCAATGTACTCATTTAACTTCGAAATTATAGAGTAATGGGTAAAGAAAAGCGTTCAAATTATGTTCCACTTTGAAGTTTCGTACCCGAATTCGACGTTTTCACAACAAACTATTCATTTTTATATTGTGCCTTGTGTAAAGATTGAGTGAAGTGAATGCTAATAAAAGCTATCATGTGACACAACTTATCATCACAAATAAACAACATCGATAGTATTAGCAATGGCTGTGTCCGTAGACCAGCTAAATTTAATTTAAAAAAAAACTGCGCGGTATCCCCTTAAACACGTTGCTCGTTTCGTATTTCGTTAGTTTTCGGAAGACACAAAATCGTGTATGCTAGACGAAAAAAGCTGCCTGGCAACCGCCACGAGATTTTGCTCGCATAATCCCGCTGCGTTCTTTCTTGTTCTGTTTTAAACTATTACGTTAGAATCAAAATTTAAAAGATAGATATTCTTCAATATTATAAATTGAGGCTCTGTATAAAGGTTGATGACCAATTAGTATCAGTGTTAAGGTATAATTAAACTAAAATTATCTTACATAGGTACATCATTCGCATAATTGTTCTTAACAACTATCTTGAAAACGGCAAACAATACGGTAAACTAAAATAAAAATATATGTATACATTGGAAATGGTGCGATGTGACGGTGGATGGCCGTCTAGGAAATAAATAAAAAGATTTGGATTTTGTTTTCTAAAATTGTTTAAATATCTCTATTACTATTTACACACTTTTATAAATGTTATTTTTCAGATTGAAATTACAAAATATTCAAGAATTTCAATATTTTGACAGTTGCGAAATATAGAAATTTGAAACATGTTAAAAGCTTAGAATTTTTAAAATTATATAAATTTTAATATAGCAATTTAATCCAATTTAAAATACAAAAGAGCCCAGCATTGCTAAGACTAGTTTGGTTAGCTGTTAGCTGTGAGTGGGGAAAACACATTTAGCTGTAATAAACCGACTTTAGATTCACAAGGATTATGTAAAAATGCTAAGCAACGCAGGTAGAGTCCGGTACTATGATAAAACGTCAAAATGTTTAATTAATATCACACTTCTGTTACAGCAATAAGGGTGTGTAACATAAAGAAAGGGGATTCTGGATTCTGGATTTGGAATTTGGGAGTGTGAGTTACCTCACGCGCACTTAGGCCACAATAGGTGGGCCCATTGTACTACCCCCCAGCAGCTCTCCACATTGGACGTCACCCAAGCCATCCAACCTTTTGGATGTACTTGAGGACATCCGCAATTGGAGTGTTGCTGATTTCGGCCATGTTAGGCCAGAAGTCCCCCAGCATGGATCCTCTGGTTGTTGCGAGAGCTGGGCAGTGACATAGGACATGTTCTGCCGACTCGTCGTCCTCGTTGCATGCACGACAGTTTGGGCTGTCCGCCAGTCCCATCCTGTGCATGTGTTGCTTTAGGGTGCAGTGTCCAGATAAGATACCCACAACTAGTCGTAAGTTCTTTCGGGACAGTTGCACACAGTATTTGGCTGTTTTTGGCGAGGGTGTCGTAATAGCAGCCCTTGCTTGATGACAGCTTTGAGTGTTAACCCATCTTCGTGTGAAGCTTTTTAAGGTTTCTTGGTATAGCATAAAGCTTAATGTCCTCAGGGATATGGGAATTACGGGTTCTGGCCCCCAGAGAGGTTGTCCGGAGGACAGTCTCGCAATCTCATCAGCCTTTTCGTTGCCGTAGGTTCCGTCATGTCCTTTCACCCATACAAGGGAAACGGCATTATCTTTTGAGATATCGTCGAGAGCTTCACGACACCGCAGTACCACTCCTGAGGTGATTTTGCAACTGCCTAGGGCTAGTAAAGCGGCTCTGCTATCGCTGTAGATACCAATACGTTGGTTCTTGATTTGTCGTTCAAGAATTGCATTTGCACCATGCATTATTCCCACTACCTCCGCTTGGAAGACAGTGGCAAATTTTGCCTAGTGGTATACTCTGGCGCAGGTTTAGGTCATCGGAGAAAATTCCGGCACCCGTTCCATGCTTTGTTTTAGATGCATCGGTGAAGATTGATATGTCCATATGCTGGGTTGGTCCAGCATTCGCGTAGACACTAAAGTGTCTATTAAAGGCATATTGTAAAGGAAGGTAGTCCACCATAGCATTCAGAAGAGGAATGCGGGTGTGTCTGCCTCCCTTGCCTGCTGTTTGCCACAGCCCCTTGTGGCGCAGCCTTAAAGCAGTTCTCACAGCTACTTCCTCCACAAAGAGATCAAGTGGAGGAAGGCATAAGATCACCTCTAAGGCGGCCGTGGGGGTTGAGCGTATAGCACCTGTAGAACTGAGACAAGCGAGACGTTGGACGTGTCCCAATTTGGTTGCTGCCGTAGCTGTCTGACCCTGGGCCACCAGACAAGTGCTCCGTAGCATAGCATGGGCCTAATCACGGCAGTATACAGCCACAAGGTAATTCTAGGGGAAAGTCCCCAAGATTTACACAGAGCGCGGCGACACTGCCAGAAAGCCATGCATGCTTTGTTTGTTTTAGCTTTCAGGTGTTTCTCCCAGTTCAGCTGTTTGTCAAAAATAACTCCCAGGTATTGGCATGGCCTCAAACTTCCCCGTGATGAGGATGGTGATATCATCCGCATATCCAATGGTATAGAACCCAGCATCATTGAGTGCGCTTAGAAGGCTGTCTACCACTGTATTCCATAACAGTGGAGTCAGAACTCCGCCCTGTGGGCAGCCTTTCATCACGACACCTCTAATTGAGCTGTCTCCTAAGTTAAATTGCACTGCTCTCATTGCAAGCATGTGCTTTATCCACTCACAAAGAGTAGGTGCAGCACCAAGTCTGCGTAAGGTAGAGTTTATACTTTCAAAGGTGGCCTTGTCAAAGGCTCCTTCAATATCAATGAAAACTCCCAGGGTAGACATCTTGTTGTCTAATGATCTCTCGATCCGATTCGCTACGGCATGTAGCGCCGATTCGGTAGATCTCCCTGGGATGTAAGCGTGTTGGTTCAGGTGCAGTGGCTGTGAAACAAGCACCTTCTCCCTTATTTCCCTGTCACAAAGTCTGTCAAGAGTCTTTAATAAGAAAGATGTAAGACTAACGGGACGGTAAGAAATGGCCAGGGTGTAGTCAACACGCCCTGGTTTGGGTATAAAAACTACCTTCACTTCTCTCCAGCTCTCCGGTATACATCGAAAGGCGATACATTCCCGGTAGATGCGCACCAGGTGGGCAATTATCAGGTCCAGACCCCATTGTAATAGGGCTGGGAAGATACCGTCCACTCCTGGCGACTTGAAAGGGAGAAAGGAGTTTATAGCCCAGGTTACTTTGTCGCCCCTTACGACCCGGTCCGCCACTTCCCAATCCTCCTCAATGGGAGGTGGGGTGTCGGGCCTTGGCCATACACAGTCAGGGGTAACAATGCAGCCTGGGAAATGTGTTTGAATTAGCACTTGTGCTGTCTCTTCGGGTTTGGTTGTCAGAGAACCATCCCCTTGCCTGAGACAGCCAGGTTGTTGATTGGGGTCTTTGGAAAGGACCTTTTTTAGTCTTGCCGCTGAGGTAGTAGTCTCTATAGAACCACAAAAAGTTTTCCAAGAGTCCCTCTGTCTTCGGCGGATTTCCTTTCTATATATTCGTTTTTGGTCTTTGTAGGCCTCCCAGTCACTAGTAGTTCTAGTTCTTTTTGCTTTATTGAAGAGTTTACCCAGCACTGCTTTCATCCTGTCGAGTTTCTTGTACCACCAAGAGGTTGTGCGACTCGCCTTGGGTGTCTTCAGGGGGCATGATGATTCATAGGATTGTAAGAGCGAGTCTTGCAGAATATCCACGCTGGTCTGCAGGTCCTCTACCCGAGCAATCGTATCCGGGAAAATCGACTCCGCCAGGTGGGCTTCCAGATCTACTTTATAAGATAGTCTGTCGGTCTGCCTAGGGTTCCGATATTGTTTTGGTATGGCCGCAGTTCCAGATAATCTGAAACAGAGCCATCTGTGGTCTGACATGGATACAATAGGTGATACATGCCAGCCCACAATATTATTGGAAATACCTAACGATGCCAGGGTGACATCAATCACCGTCTGGCTGCGCGTTGTGACATAGGTAGGTTCACATCCACGGTTCAGTATTTCTAGGTTTGTACTTACTAGGTACTCAAGTAAAGATTTACCTCTGGTGTTGATGGTACTGCTGCCCCACGAAACGTGGTGAGCGTTCGCATCACAACCAATAATTAGGTGTTTATTTTCCCTCTCACAGTAATCCACCAGTTCGATCAACTCCGCGCTGGGTGGAGGGTCGATTGAGTCACCGGGAAGGTATACCGATGCTAATATAACATCTTCTTTTCCTTCGTTAATGTTGCAACTCACCTGTACCGCCGTAATATCGCGCGTACAGAGGTGTGGCAAAGCGAAGGCTTGTAAGTGCTTGGGACAGTAAATGCACGTCCTTGGTTTCTTTTGGGTGTTATCTGTAAAGACAGCGCCATTATTATTATTTAATCCACAGATCTTAGATTTTACAATCCAAGGCTCTTGTATTAATGCAACAGTGTCCTGCTGACTGTCGAGATGTCTGCGTAGAGTGACAGCAGCCACTCGACAGTGTTGCAGGTTAATTTGTATAATATTTAGTCCAGGCTGAGTGGACATGGGGTCAACAAAAAGAATTAGTCGGCCCCGGTGTCTGACCCGGACTCCAACAGTATCTCCATCAGCATTCTCTCCTCATCACAGATTGTATCCATGGGGGTGGGGAGTTGTGGGGATTCCTCTTCGGATAGCTACTCTGGTAGCGGCACTCCGGGTGGTGGTGGAGGGGTGTCCGCAGACGCACCCTGATCTGTAACTGAATAGGGTTGAGGGGTGTCCGTAGACGCACCCTGCCCTATAGGCTGATTTTCAGAGGCTGGAGGTGCATCTCCAGACTTCTGAGTTTTTATGCTTAGGGTGGTAAACTGATAGTGCAGTTTACCTCCTTTGCTTTTGACGGCCGTCTCGGCCTCTCTACTTAGGCCAAAAATTAGGAGCCTACCAAGTGGCTCCTTCTTTTCGGCCGTGTGGAAGAGGGGCCAGTCCCCAACGCCCATCCCGGGGTTCTGCACGCCAGTCGACGACAGACAGTTTCCGTAGGTTCGGGTTTCCCCGGGACCCACAGAGCTGCCTTCGCCAGCTTGGGCAGCCGATCCACCTGAACGACGCTGAGGCAAGCACCTTCCCACATGGCAGGTAGGTTCGCGACCGCGTCTGTCAGCCACTTCAGGGTCTGGTCGTCCTCACAGGTGATTCGAAGAATCTCCCCGGAGTACTGCCAGCCCCTAAAAGTGGGTGGAATTTGGCCTTCAACTAGGGCGAACATGTAGTTGTCCAGAGCCACTAGCAATTGGGCTTTTATTAGGTCCGCTTGGACCTGGGTGATTTTGCCGAGGGGGGTCCTAAGATCCACGATGGCCACGCGGAGGTGCCTGGTAAGGGCCTCTTTGTAGCCACCTGTCCTCTCGGTGACCTTATGGTCAGGTTTGACCTTCTTTCTTGGATTGGAGGTGGAGGGCGTGCTTCCATCCGGTCTAATCCTTTTGCTAGTGGAAGGTGTAGGACCACCGGAACCGGCCGCCTTGGGGCTTGCTCTGTGAGCCAGTCCCTTGGTAGCGGTTGAGGAGACCCCACTTCCCCTCCCACTTCTACTGTACATAAAGAAAGGGGATTCACCCGACTCCCTCCACTCAGCACAATCCCAAATATTAGAAAACGTGGTTAGCTACTACCGGGTTAGTTCAGATGTCAATACCAGAAAAAAATTCTAGAGTATCTGACGTGGAAATTTTCCCACTTTTGTGACTCCTAGAAAAAGGAAGTAATTAACCTGAGATTGGGCTCCAGTTCGGTATTGCAATTGATAAAAAATTGGTATGTTGCATCGAAACCGGCTCTTTCAGACCACCAAGCATACGGACATACAGCTTAAGCTGGAACTGCGACATGGACGTAGAGTTTGCAGAAATTCGAAGTCTACAGATTAGACTATCTTAGGAAGGATCTTTAATATCATTATTGACAGTGCGACTACTACCTTATTTAAAAACACTTGTGCGCTGTGTCATATTGCAGAAGCAAGCAGGACCATGCATACTAACTCATCAGACAACTAGGACAGTTATAAACAGTATCAATGGAACTATAAAGATTCTATTTGTAGATCAAAAAAAGAGGCACTAACCACAAAGCCACCGACGACAGGACACTCAAGCATCTCGTAGAAGTATACTTCTATGGTGCAACGGTAATGTATGATGGCGTCCCACTTTTATGGACTCCTCGCAGCGGTATTTTTCCAATAAACGGAGAGCTTAGAGCTGCTATACCACATTATTCGCACCTGCCTTGTCTCTACATACATACCGATACTATGGAGATCAGTAGAGATGAGTACCAAATCAGAAAGTCAGTGAATACTTTCATCTCGAATGCGGTCCTTCGTTTAGAACGTCTTTCTTGGGAGCTTAATAGAGCTGAGCTGACTTTTACACACCGAGCATGCAATCCTAGCAATAAGCAATTTACAATGGGTAATCTGTGAGGTGCCCCAACGTGCTTTCAAAACTGTGGAAAGATGGTGCACTCACGGACTGTCCTACAAAGACCGGATTAGTTTTCATTACAAGGAAGAAAAAGTTAGTGAGTTTTAAAAGGCAACTACCTCGCTAAATGCCGTCGGGAAAGTCAAGTATTTAAAAGTAATCGTACATGCAAAGCTAACCTGGAAAGAATCGAATATCATCATGTGGATCTATACTGCGGTGATAATGATCTTTCATTACCTATGCAGCACTTATATGGTGGCCATCAACTAACCTGATAAACACAAAAAAATGGCTTATACAATTCCAACGACTGGTATCTCTAGAAATGACATGAGCAATGCGCACTGTACTCATAGCGGCCCGGAAAATGGTTCCAAGACTCGTGTCCCTTCACCTATTTATTAAAGCCCATGCAGAATACAGACTAAACTGTGAAGGTCGGCAGGAAAACAATTACGACTCATCGTATTACAGCTGGCAAAGACGCAGTTCATCTTTAATATGAGGAGTGACCGTAGGCAAACCTCCTTTTTTTTTCTAGATACCATACAAAATTATCTTTCCACTAGTGATGACTGGAGCACCCATAGCTGCAACCTCCTAGTTTCTAAGGGTCTTTTCTGGTTTGAAGATTGCTCAAAGACTGGGGAAGAAGCGGAGGCGGGTGTTTAAAATTATACACCAAGAGTAAATATTTCTTCTTTTCTTGGGCAGTACGCTATCGTCTCATAGGCTAAGATATATATTATACTGAGCGGTGTATATAAAAACAGACATAATCTGCTTGGGTAGTCAGGTGGCAAGCTCGAGCTTTTTTATAGCTAGTGCTAAAATACCGATTACCACTGACGAGACTCTGCGCGCAAAACTTGGTCAAATACGCTATAAATAGCAGGCCGTAGTAACATTGAACATTGAGGGAAACAAAGAAGCGCACTTACTTACCAGACTGAGATTCAGCGGAGACTTGGCTGGATCGGAACCAATTCTCGGAATATTCCACTGCCATGCAAATGTGGAAATGACGAAATACGTCTCAACTCAATTATCATAAAACTGGTATTTGCAATATGAACTAAGGCAGGCGAAGCTTTTCATCAGAAGGCCTTTACCATCGGCATCTAAATTTGTAAAGAGATCCAAAAAAAACTCATCCTCAGCGGGCTGTGGAGTGAAAAGTCACGTCTTTGCTAGACTAAGGGAATGTTTTATAATGTCAATTTCAAGTTAGGTTTTAAATATTATCTGACATTATAAACTTTCCCTTAGTCTAGCAAAGACATGACTTTCTTAGACGTACATGTCACACGTAAACCAGATGGTAGCTTGGGGCACGCAGTTTACAGAAAGAAAACACATACAGACAGGTATTTAAATGCAAATTCGCATGATCACCCGATGCAGAAAGCAACTGTGCTAAAAACTCTAACAACCAGAGCAGTCCGAATATCAGCTGCAGAACACCTACAACAAGAAAAAACTCACCTCTTGATGTCGTTACAACAAAACGGTTATACAGCCACAGAAATTCACAGAGCAATCCGCATTGCAATCCGCAATGCGGAACAGCCCAAGGCTAAGGAGGAACTGGCACCTCCGGAAGGCTTAGCTTTTTTACCTTACAGCAAAGGCATTACTGATAAACTTTCATAAAACTTTCTAGTCTTCTTTGTTGGATGCTGTCGATTAGGATAAAGCTGAGTACTTCCTTGAAAGCCTAGTAAGCAGGCACAACTCCCTTCTTGCTGCGCATGCGTTTGATTTGACAGCACTGCGCTTGCGCGTAGCTCAGATGGTCAAAATGGTCAGATCTCTACACTTGCTGCGCCTGATGGCGTTGCAATTATCGCTAAAAACATCCCAGAGGACATAAACAGTAGCAGATAACCATGTACACAGTAAAAAAATAAAGTATTCAACTGAAAAAAAATATACCGCTGGCCACGATTGAACTGAAAACCCCTCGTATCCTAGGCGGGAATCCACGCTTCTACATCATCAAGTTTTGTTAGAGTAATGTCTTTGAAATTTGTAAACATGCTAGTATACTGTAATATGTCAATGCAAAACTAGGTATTATAGAGAAATAGATCGAGCCACAGACAATATAACTTCTACGAGATTGGGCGCATGTGTAGGAAGGACGTTCTGTCTGCTTATTAGAGTCTGCTACACGTGCTTCACTGCCGACAGCCATTGTTAACTGATCACCTGCGTGCACAGAACCCTTGCAAAACGAAGAAATCACCTTCATCCAGAGGCGTGTGTTCGCTAATTACCCGGATAACACTAGAAACTTATATCTTAATTTAGCTTCACACAGACCTTTTGGGCAAGGCGCACTTAACCCGGGTAAAGCTAGGTTTACCTGATTTCCGTCCCTATCCGTTACATGTATAATTGTATAATCATATTTCTATTTATTAGCCAGTTTATACTGCTGGGTAGCGAATTTCAGAAGACTATTTAATCCATTGCCAATATTTCAAAAATTCTGCATTTCTTTACAATATAAACTTGAAAAGTTACAAACGTTTGCAGGGTGCCCCAGTCAAAACTTTCCAGTTTTATTACTTCTTTATTTAAAGAGATGCAGTTTTAAAGGTTGTTACAAAATATTTTAAACGTTTAACATTTAATCCAAATCAACAATAAAATTTTTAAATTGTAATGCCGGTTTTAAATTAAGCCATTTTGAAATTTTGTTTTTCGTTTTTTTTTTCTTCAAAACAGGATCGTATTTTTTTAAAATAACCTATCAAAGAAAATGTTTTCTCTTTCAAATAATGTCAGTTTTATATGTTTGCATTACAAATTTATCGAAAAACACAATTTTTGAGAAAATCCTTCAAAATTACTATAAGAAATACATAAAATTTGTAACCGTAAAAACTATTGTCAGCAATATCAGTTTAAACTATTTGGTGCTTAAAATACACCCATTGCAGTTATTTATGTTACTAGTGGGGTAAAGGCGTTATTATAACACGAGCTTGAAAGTTGCACCATTAGGTCGTAGACCGAGTCGTGTAATCAAACGAGTGCCATAATAATGCATTATCCCACGTGTGACATAGAAAATTTTATTTACAACTGCTCATAATTTGCTAAAAATCTAATTTCGCATTAATTCATTTGCAAATGTCAAGTTAATTGTAAAATACTTTTGTTTTAAAATCAAAGGAACGAGATAGATTCGATTGGTTCAATATATGGCAACCAGTCAGTTTTCTTATAAAGATAGTTTCAGCTTGGTTTGTGTAAATAAAATGGGTTAGGTAATGAATCCATTATCTCACTAGTCAGATAATAAACTTTACTACCTAACGCAAATGAATGACATAATAAGTCCTTATCCAAGCAGAGTCGTAGATAAATATTATTCATAATTATAGTATTATGCTATTAATTAGCAGGTAGCCTATGACCAGTTTTTCTAGGCTTCCCGATGATTAAATATCATCTTGTTCTTACAGATGTGTAGCATAATACTGTTATTATAAATTATTTTAATAAATAAATGCTTGCCAGATTAATTAATAGAAATTACTACTGTAGTAATATTTGATTTTTATTTTTATTTATTATGGTTTGGTATAATTTTTTATGATTTTCACAAATATCGTTTTTTGCGAAAAATTTGTTATGCAAGTATATGAAAATGATACATCATTTGAAAAAGAAACCAAATCTCTTTTCAACGGCACGTTTAAAATCTACGGTCCTATTAAAATAAAAGAGAATAAATTTAAACAACATTTAAAAATGTTAATTTAGATTAAGTGTAAAACGCCCATAATATTTTGTGATAAACTGTGAAACTCCATCTCTTTAAATTAAAATGTTACAAGACTGAGAGGTTTTGGCTGGAATACCCTGTATACTAAATAATATAAGAATAACTAAATAATATATGTATAAAATTACTTACAGAAAAGCAAGTTACTTTTCTGTAAAATAATGTTTGATACAAATCTATATTTCATTGAAGTCGAACATGATTCAGAAATCATTGTTATTTCGCTTAGACGTTAGAAGGGGTTTTCTTATTATCATATAAGAATTAACTTTTAACATGCAGTCAATAGGTTGGTATAGTAAACAAAGAATTTAAGCCATAGTATGATAAATAATTCCTATATTCTCAAGCTTGCTTGTGAATTTTGTTCGTGTAAGCAATCAAATAGTTTTATAGAACGGAACACTAAATACAAATTTATTGTAGTTTAGGGCATTCAGTAGCAGATGATGTAATGATGTAATATTTTTATTGCATTTACTATTTTTAATCGTAGACATTTTGCTGTACTGCAGACCAAGTTGCATTTGTAATAAATAGCCATAGCCCTGTATAAAAGTTTCCGCTTTAAGAAACATTCAAAAATAAAATTTACAACAACGATGGTTTTTACTATTCAAAGAAGAACCACAACAGCTGTATGTTGTATGTGTAACATGGCCACTAGACCATAGCTTTAAAATAATGAAATAATTAAAATATTACTTTAATTATAAAGATTCGCATAATACGCTGTTGTATTTTCATGTATGCGCTACTTTCGAAGTTGAGATATTGTAGGTTGGAAGTGGGTGATCTTGGGGGGTGACGTAGGGTGAGCTCAACCCCTGACGAGTGAAATACAATTTTGCGCCTTTTGTTTTAAATCTAAAACTCCTTGACTGAAATTACTGGATCCGCCACTGAACGGACAGTTTATAGCAGCTGAATGTTGCATGTTTTTATACTATTTTTTTAAGTGTAAACCTGCATTTATTGTAGTTTAGAAAATTAGGAAACAATTTAGAAAAATTCAAACACAAATATTTCGCCTTTCTAACTGACAACCGCAATTCAAAAGAATATTTAAAGTGGCACAGCATTCGCTTCAAACCCAAAATTTTTGATTTAACTTTAGTGTTCAATACTTTTGGTATAGTTTCAACATTCATCTAAAAAATATTTAGTATAAAATTAAATAAAATTTCTTAAAGCAGAACGAGTATGAGGACGCTTATTTATTGCTAATTTAGTTGTGTGCCATTTGCAGGTTTAGTTTTTGTTTGTAATTATTAGAATAGATTAGGAAGTAGCATTCTGAAAGTTTTTTTTCTTTTGCTAACTCATGCTTTTATCGTCAGCATTAACAATATAATTTATATGTGTTGCACTAATTTATTTCGTCAGATAAAAAGTAAAAAAAGAAAGAAACAAAGTTTTAATTATTCGAGGAACATTTCCAGTTGCACGCAACTGAACAACAAACACTACTTCTCACTGTGAACTTAGTTGAAGTAATTACTATTGTATATTCATTTTAGCTTCCTCGCCGCTATACGGAGGATAGCTATACAGGAAGCTTGTGTATTCGTGTTCAAGGTCACGAACTAAATTCTGTTTCATAGAAGTTTTTCTGTTTTGGACTTACTTGCCTCTATACGAGTTATATCTAAAGGAAAGGTACTTTTGTGGCAAACGTTTTTTATCTAAACAGTTTATCTAATAAGCAGGTTTTTCGGTATTAAGATACCCATAACGCGCGCCCTGCAGTAATGTCGGTGTCTACCTGTTTGTTTGTCTGTTTGTATGTATGAATACACTTTACAGCCTACACACATTAACGCAAAACATTTAATTTAGGTCCAAAAGATTGAAAATTATACTGGCATGAAACGGCAAAAGAAGGAGGTTGGTCCGATACAAAAAGCCACATTAGATAGAAAAAGAAGCTCAGATACGACGCATTCTGTAACCCCTACCATCGGTTTTTGTTTTATTCTCACTGCTCGTACAAATTACTTAATTAATTCCTTATTATATAGAATGTTGGATATTATAAACCTATGCAGAAACGTCGACATATTTCACACATCTTTACGCCAGGTAAAGACTGACATTCTGGAGATGCTCGACTGAAGCTCAATTTAATAAATTTAATTTTTTTTTCGCATTTTCAATATCATAAGTGCTTTCTTCTTTCTTTGTTTTCCTTTGTTTTTCATTTTTCATCTTTTGTTTTTCATTTCATTTTTATTGCAGTTTAATTTTTAATTATTTGCATGTCTATGATGTTTGCAAAATTGTATCTCTTATTTGTTGCCTGTTATTGGGCCTAGGCTCGTTGGTAGCACAAATAAATAAATAAATAAGGTCCCTCACTTGAAACCTCATAACTATTCTCAGGCGATGGAAGGCTCCTTTAGGGTGGCTATTGTTAGCGGGTATCCCCGAGACCAAACTCTCGAAGGAACAATCCACTGCCTTAGAAATGGCTTTATAAAAACAATTGCTAGACCCTTTCTCTGAAAAGACATTACCAGGTTCCCATGAGTCACGCCCAATCCAGGGAGCCAATTTCCAGCTTGTGGATCAAACCGACCTTCCAAAACTCAAAAGATAATGGTATAGATTTTTGGCAAATTTAAGAAACTTACTAAAATTTACACCCTTCTAGAAGGACAAACCCCAGGACTCCGTACAGAGTATTGAAAACTGTTTTTCAGAACGGAAAACCACCCAAAGTTTTGCGTCTCGTGCTGGAAGTAAACGAGGCCTCTATCATAGCTTTCAAGGCCAGACATTTCAAAATATTCCTAGAAATGAAAAGAGTGACCTTCGTGCCACTGCATAAATCTGCAAAGGAAAAGGCGGAACGTGATGCCTAAAATTGAGAATCCTAGTTGATGTCAGGTATCTCATGTTTACAGATTAATTTGCAACACTGATGCAGACATTTTGCCTAATACACGAACCCTGGTCTGACGAGAGCCATGTTAATGGCCTGTCGTTTAAAAAAGGCGCAACTTACTATGGTGCCTTTAATGAAAATCTTAGAGCCCGTATCTATGTCTCTAATAGTGTAGATGTGTAAAGCGCTGAAACCTAATCAATGACTAGTAGTCATGTAGTCTGCTTATCTACCGTACGACTCACTTTCGCCTCCCCGAACTAGAAAACTAGAAAAGAGCTGATTGCATATTGTAGTAACCATCGGAGGGCTCTTCTGAATTTACCACCACCACTAAGGAGGCACTAAAACTCATATAGAGTACTCACTTTTCGGAGAGATGGGGAGATACTTATGGGCAATACCCCGACCGCTGAAGCTCTTTAAGTCAGACCGTGTTCTGTCGACTGAAAGATGACTTTAAAATCTTAACGATTGGCCGTACAAATAGGCTATCACAACGTTTGCCCCTTTTAAAGTAGCAGGGCCTGATGATACTCCACAATGGATTTATGATCAGAAAAGTAGGCTACAAATATTTTAACACATGTTTTGCGAAAAAACGTAAAAGAATGTGAACGGAAAAGACAATAGGTAAATAACCACAAATTATGAACAATTTTTAACTTAAATTCTTGCATTAATGAACTTAGATTTAAAATGTTGTATTGTGTCATTAAATGCCTTTAGCGATAGTTCTTCTTCCATCATGTTAAACAGCATCTTCTTACTCAACACGAAGGATTCATTTCGTGAACCTAAAAAATCGAATTATTAAATATTACAACAAAGAGAATGGATAAATTGCATTTACAAGTTAATGTAAAAGTCAATAATACACAGGTTTGTGCGAAAACGCGCAATAGTTTTTCAGTAGAGTGAAAGTAAGATAAACAAACTTTAATGTTCAATAAGAATAAAAGCTTAATACGGTTTTGAACTATAGTAAAAATTTTGATGAATATAAAAGTCGAAACTATTGTTTATTTATTTTTCACTTATCATAAGAAAATCATGTAACTCTATTTAAATTAAACTTTACATTTAAAATAATCAATAATAAAATATTTTCACTTACCTCCAGGAATAGAATCAAAATCAATTAAAATTTTATATCACAAAATCTTAAAAAAGCTATGTAACTTACAAATAATTTTATTATATAGTCACGTTAACATTTATTTCAACTTTAAATGACTGTGACGTATGTATTTAAGTCAGGTTTGTCAAAATGGCGACATTAGTGCGTATGTCAATACTTATTACAGTTATGGGTTAAAATTACAATTATTGGATATTGTAGAAATCACTTTTATGACCTTTATGTTTGGACAACCAGACCTTTGTGCTCTGTATCACATATAATTGCTGTCTAGTTATGGGATACATTCCTGTACCGTAGAGGGCGGCAAAAGTAATATTCCTTTCTAAACCTGGACGAAAATCGTACTCCCAGATTAAGTCATTTTGACCTATCAGTTCACCTTTATTCTTACTAAAAATGCAAGAAACACTGGTAGACCGCTACGTTAGAGACACATGTTTGGTATTATCTCCACTGCATCCGAATCAACACGCTTACCAAAGACGGAAATCCACTAACACGGCTCTTTATTAAATCGTTCACAAGGTAAGAAGGCGCTAAATCATAGATAATACACACTAGAAAACTTCCTAAATATCGAATGAGCGTTTGATTGTGCGATTTTCTTCTCCATTTGCAATGCTGCATCCCAGCGTGGCGTGGCATAGAACTTACCGTAGTAAGGTGGATTGAACACATGCCCATAAATCGTAATATAACTGCAACTGCGTGTTTGCGGGCCTCGGGTGCCCGCAGGATGGCGTACTTTCACCGGTCCTACGGTGCCTCATAGCCGACAGACTTCTTCTGAGGCTCAACAGCATGGAGGATTTTACATACAAGGATACGCTGATGACTTAGCTATCCTTATAACTGGAAAATTCCTCAACACGATTCGCAATGTAGTTTAACGGGCCCTCGCAATAGTGAAAAATGTTGTAATGCAAACAAACTTTAGTCAACCCTTCAAAGACTGCATTGGTTCTGTTTACAAAGAAAACAAAGAGCATAGGCTTTAAAGCGCATATTTTTTTCCTTAAAACGCTGCAAACTTCGGGTGAGGTTAAGTATTTAGGATTCATCTTAGATGCCAGAGTCATCTGAGGAAGTCATGTGAAAAGACAAGAGCAACGGGCCTGCGCGTCCTTCTTGATATGTAAGTGTACCTTAGGGAAAACATAGAGACTAAAGCCTGGAATCGCACACTTGTTCTACACGGCTGTAGTACGCTCCCTGGTCACATATGCAGCTTTTGTTTGGTGGCCTAGAACCGACACGGCCACCACAAGAACAGCACTCGCCCGGTTGCAGAGAATTGCCTGTCTCTATATAACCCTGTCTGCGGCTATAGAGGTGCTGCTTGGACTCGTGCCTCTTCCCCTTTTGGTAGAGGTCAAGGCCTGATCGGTGGCGTACAGATTAAGGTACACGAAACAATCGAAACCCACACACGATAACGTAGGACTTATCGGAGTTGTCTCACGATTGAAGTCGACTAATATTATCTTTTGGATAGGAAGTGATGGTATGGTTTTCTACTTCTTCTATAGGAAGTCATACTACATCTCTGTAGCATGGTATGGTTTACCGATGGCTCAAAGACTAGGCAGAGATTAGGAGCCGGTGTCTATAGAGTAAACACACAGAGTCAAACTTAAATTCGTTCTAAAAAAACATCTAACCTTCTTTAGGCTGAGATATTTGCTATAATGGTCTGTGCAAATAAAAACTTCAGAAGAGGGAATAAAAGTAGACATCTACATCTGTACCGACAGTCAATCGGACATCAAAACATTGATCCACCTAATATCGAATCACGACTGGTCCAAGAATGTCGGCAACTGCTAAGAACTATGTAAAAATCCTATAGATTCTTGGTCATAGTGCAATTGATAAGAATAAAGAAAACGATACCCTCTCTGTCGCTGGGAGTAAAGACTCACTATTGGGCTAACCGGCTTTGAAATTTTCCACAAATGCGAAATATGTAGCTAGACGTTGTCTCAACTCCAATAATCTTCAACCTCTTGTCAAACAACAAGACAGGCTATACTTTTTGTTTATTAAGTTAATCGGTAGATATTGCCCTACTTGCTACAACAAAACATTCTTGCAATAATCTGCGATTTAAAAAGAAAAGTGGATTTTTATAAGTTGCAGATATATTTCTTCAATTTATTTTGCGATTTAAAAAAATTCATTTAAATGAACTAATGACGAATTTAAAATTACCATCGTTTTCAAGAACGAAAAATATTTAAAAAAAAATTTTCAACATTAAAAAAAATTAAATTTTCATATTTACAAAATTTCTTTTTTAAAAATTACTAAGTTTTAAAAATTTTTAATTACTATTTTTTTAAATTTCAAAAACCCAAATTTCCCATAGTGGTCAATATTTACAAAATTCTTATAATTTAAAAAAAAATTTCATAGTATCAAAATATTCCGAAAATTTTGGAAAAAAGGCGAATTTGTTAAATTTTTAAAAAACATCCGGTATAAAATATATTTGAAGTTTTTTCGAGAATTTTAAACATATTCTAAATTTTAATAATGTTAAAATTTTTGAAACATTTCAAATTGTCAAAAATTTCAATAAATACGATAAATCGATATTTTTGATATTCGCAGGTAAGCTAAGTTAGTAGTTAGATATTTGTCCTAATTGTAGGCTACTTTAATTTTTCATATATTACTGAAAAATCTAAAAAGAATCCAAATGGTATTCATCGCGCTTAATTTATTCTGAATTGTACCTTTACAACCATTTTGTCATAATTTGCACTAACAATTTGCTTAAAAAAACTAAAATAGATGTTTTGGCCTTTAGGGCGGTCCTTATTTATATACGAAAAAAAATTTTTTTGATTTGTTCTACATGCGCCCCCTAGTTTTGTTCCTTTATATGAGAAAATAAACCTGTAAAAATTTCAGTTCCAAAAAATAATATTAACACGTGCCTCATCGAGCTTAAAAATCGAAAAAATCAAAATTTTACAATTTTTGTTTCCTTTCATTTTTTATTAATTTTTCCAAGTAAAAAATTAATTTACAGTTATCATTTTGTTATTCAAGATTACTAATATTACGTTTAGGTCATCAATTTTGCAGTTGTTGGCAGTACTGCGCTGGGTAACATCTGGCAGACTTTAAGAATACCTCGGTAATTTCATTATCCAGCTATTTTAATATTTAATTTCTTGTTTTTGGCTAACTTATATACGCTGTAAATGTCTTCTTCAAGTAGTATTGATTAAAGAAAAAAAAGCATTTCAATTGGAAATACGAAAAGTCAAATTACAGAATCTAAATTGTCTTCTAATAAGGACGTTCTTAAAGTTTTTATTTCTTAACTTACGGGTGATAAAACTAAGTGTTTGGGAGAGTGCTACTTTTACTGTACAAGAATGTACTATATTTTGGAAAACAGACCGAATACCAACAAGATTCAACAACCATGCGTTCAATTATTAGTAAAATTATACAACGACTGGAGAAAACGCTCTAAATATGATTACAATAAATGAAGACAAGGAATTCTTACTTTAACAGAGAAAAAAGGACGACCAAGCTGTGCTCGGCGTGGAAAAAATTTTAGAAGGAAATGAAGTGCGAAGAATGAAGAGGGGAGACAAAGAAATACAATAAAGACAAAAACATAGTGAAGAGACGTCATCAACAATTAATTAATTAATATTATAAGTATAAGAAATAAATTTTTCTTTGTTTTTTATTTTATTTTTTATCTACGTTGCGGATTTAAAAAAACTCTAAAAAATCCTGCAACTGTCACTACTAATAAGTTTACAAATCATTCGTGGTCCCTAAATACAGAAACAGCAGCATTTGATTTTTTTGATGAAAGCCTGCCACTGGAAACTAAAATTCATATTGCCACAAAGATTAATTAGCAACATGATAAAGAAGATATTAAAAAAGAAAAACTTGAAAAAGAGCTATTAATGAAATCAGAAGATTTAAATACATTTGTTTAGAGAAAATTAGAAAATTTTATATCTGCCAATGTAATAAACTTTTTCGCCGTTTTAAAATAGAAACAGACTTTCTTCATTGTCATCCAGAAGAATTGAAACATACAGAAAAGCAGCTTTAAGATCTTAAAATAATAAAATCTCTGAAGGTAGCTAACGATACTGTTAAGCGAGAAATAAAATTAGTTTTGGATTTTAATAATATAATTACCAAAAAATTGGATCAACAACAGTACCTTTTACAAGTAATTAATACTATTATATTTAGTATTTATTTATCTTTATTTTCAACTAATTAATGTAAATAAACCGTCTGATTTTTGTAATGCAGGTTATTCAAGACTATAGAAAAAGATATCCGGTACATAGCTGCGAAACGATATCACAATCTTTCGAATAAAAAACGTATCAAAAAGAAAAACAATTTTTTTTTATATTAAGTTTATTTGTTAGTTTGACTAATTTTCCTTGCTTTTTGCATTAGGTAGTAAATTTAATTATTTTTCAAATTTAAAGCAATAAACAGTATTTTTATTTTACATTCAAAATACAATAAGTTTTGATATGTTCGTTCGATTTTGATGAAATACGAATGAAAACATTCATAATTGTTTCAAAAATAACAAAATGTTAGTTAAATAGTTATTTTTATTTTCAAGGATTCATAAAAAATTAAAATAAACGAAAAATTGTAAAATCAAAATTATTTCAATGTTTGAGCCAAAAGAGGCACGTTTTAATATTATTTTTTTTTGGCTCAAATTTTTGCAGGTTTATTTCTTTATATAATGGAACAAAACTGGGGGGCGTATTTGAAAAAATTCAGACTTTCATAAATAAGGACCACCCTATTGGCCATGTCTTCTGGAAATTTTGCCAGTGTCCGTCGTTGGTTTATCATTGATTGTCGTTGTCGATCAAAGATCAAAATGAATAAAGACAAACAAAAGGTGTTGAATTACCTGAATCATCTGGAGAGTCTGAAGAACCTGAACATCAACTGTTGAACTCAGTGCCAAGTACGTTTTGTTCTTATTTAGAAAATGTCAATTACCAAGTGGTCTAAGACGTTTGGGCGTGGCTGTGTTGGCGCGGCGCTTTGAGAGCAGAAACGTTTGGTCAAGCAATGTTTTGACGCAGAGACATTTCGACGCAGTAAAGAAAATTATTTGATTTTGTATTTTTCTTTAATTAATTAACATTTTAATAGCCACTTAATTATTTATTAACATTAAACACGAGAATTTTTACATAAATATAGTTAGCAAAATTAACTACTTGTCTAACACAAAATAATTTTTTACCAAAAAATTGAAAATATCTCTCTGTCTCCTACTTAACATTTAACAATTTGTTTTTAAATTGGATAGTTTAACGATTTTAATACAAATATTAAATTTTCTATAAAATAACCTACAATAGATTACGCTTGCGCCCAAACGTCTGTGCGTCCAAACGGCTCGCGCAGAAACGTCCCTGCGCCCAAACTTCTTTACTTCAAACGTTCCTGTGCCCAAACGTCCGGTTCCGATACCAAGTACCTTATAAGACAGCAGAGAAAGAGAGTGATAAGTTTTAGAAGAAAAAGAAACCAATCTTTACCGTTTTTTTTACCAGAAAGGTGTTTTATCGTTTCGATGAGACAACCCGTGTTTAGCTTAGTCGTGATTTAATCACAACAAAGTTATATTGTACCTTCTGCGGTTCTGTCTGGTTTTTGTGAAGTCTTCTGAAAAAAACTCGTTTTGTGAGGGCATGAACAACTGGATACATATTTATCGGCCTATAGGCGAACATGAATACAACAAGACACATTGCAGCTCTGCTGAATCATTTTTTGTTAAGAAAACACAGTTTAAAACACTAGGTGAGGCGAGCGGTGTCTTTTAGCCCTATAATTTGCAAAAAATATAGACTAAGAAGTACAGTAAGTGAGAGAAATATTCGACCGAGTGTCTCAACAGAGCCGGCTTTTTGAGAAACAAGTTTAGTACAAAAAATGTAAGTAGGTATAAGCATCAAAGATATTAACCTATTTCATGTATACGTGTCGAAAAGATCAATAAATGTATTTTTTTGCTAATCACAATATGTCTACCTTAAAAAGAATTTTTTATATTGTAAGTTAATAGCGGTATAAATTAAACTTAAAACCATAGTTAATGTATCCATGCAACTGACCTAACAGGCCTACTGTCCCGGCCCGCTAAACTGTTGTCCGCCCCTCGCGACAGGCCTATTGACAGACCACGGTCACCTGCAGAACATCTCCACACTATTGGGGCTGTCATTAACCAACAGTGCAGAAAATGCCAAGTGCGGGAAGAAACCTCCAAACACATACTATGTGCCGCTTTTGCAGCCCTCATGTATAAACATCTTCGCTCTCCCTCTTTAGGGTTACGTGAAATATATAGGAACTACCATTGAACAGAATCCGGTCTTTTGCTGAAGCACTCAACCTATTCAATGTAACCTAGATCTTCTAAAGAGCGCAATTTGTCAGCTCATACAAATAGGAAGCGGGGAAAAAATAATTCTCCTAAAAATTATCGCATCTAAATAATTAATTTTCCGTCAACTTTGTTAAAAAGTGGGCTTTTCGGCCCTCATTTTGTAGTTGAAAGTTGATAACTGCTGCTTAGCGGGAGAAAAATATATTTGCGTCCCAAGGGACAAAATAATTATTGGTGCAGCTAGGGAAGAAAGTGATACTTTTTCCCCGCGTGTACCGTTTCATTCACGAACCAAGGCGACTAAAATAAAGCACACAAGAAAAAAAGAAGACATTTTCTTCCGAAGTTCCACATATGATTTTTTCGTGGCTTTGAGAAATTTATCAAAAAGCATTCATTTTAAAATCAATCCAAATTAAATTATTTAATTTGACTGAAAAAACTGAGTTTTGCAATTAAGATGCCATTGTTGTCTACGGTAACCAAGACGTACCTACGGTATACAAGACGTATCCAAAGAAAATAAAGAAAACGTAACCAACACTTGCATTTAAAAGCGGGAGCAAAATGATTTTCTCATTTTGCGGTCGACAACTTTCGTTCCAAGGGACGAAATAGTTATTTGTATAACAAGGGAAGAGAGTGATACCCTTTTTACCGCGTGTGGCTCACACAAAGAAAAAAGACACTTTTTACCCGAGTTTCACATATGATTTTTCTATCGACTTTGAGAAATTTATCAAAAGACATTGATTTTCAAATTAATCTAAATTAAATAATTTAATTTGACAGTTGTGTAAAAACTGCCTTTTGCGAGTGATGCGTTTGTTATCGACGGTAACCGTACTTACTTTTGTCCATCCCTTTATGCCCCTAGGGCGTCGGGTTTATCGACGATAACCAAGACATATTTATAGTATACAAGACGTATCCAAGGAAAACAACAGCCAAAAAGACTACTTATTACAAGGTCGACGAAAAAATTTATATATAGTGAACGGCACCCGCGAGTAAAAAACTATCACTTTCTTCCCTTGTTACACAAATAATTATTAAATGTTGTTTTCTGCTGTTACTGACGAAGCTTAGACACACAAGTTTTATGAACGCAACATTTGAACGTTACAAAGTCTGTAGCACGGTTTCTGCTTTAAAAATTGTGTTTACAAAAAAGAGAGGGAGGGGGGTGATGTGCGATGCCACTTCGCTAAAATTGTGGCTCAGATTACAATACGCACTGGAGTAGAGCGGAATGTACAGTTACAAATCGTTGTACAAGTTGACAAAATATCTGAGAATATAGGATTGCGATTAAAACGTGTGTTTAAACATCCTAGAAAATTAACGAAAACCTGGAGGTCGATTTTGTAACAATCACAATAGGTACGTTATTAGTATTGCCGCCAAGGAAAGTGAAAACCAGAATTCGTTAGTTGGTCTGGTAGTTGTATTTGAAAGCGAGAAATTGAAGTTTAAAATGTATGAAAATTTATTTTGAATTGACGGTTAACCGGGAAGTTCTGAAAAAATGTAATCTATTTTTGGCTTTCAGGTTTTACTACATAAACAAATTATAGGGGCACACCGGTAGACCGTCGGCGGTTTTTAAAATATTAAAAAATGATTAAATGTAAATGGCTTACCATTCTAACCATTCCTTTTATATTCTTATGTATTAATAGACAAATTTATTATCAGACGCAAAGTTATTGCTTGTATATGTTCTATGCTAGCCTTGGTTTGGTAAAAGTACTGAAGGGTGTAGCAAATTTGATACAATAATCTTACGTATAAGTAATGAATGCTGGACAATAATCAAACTAGTCCCCAAACAACAAATTTGTGCCTGCTAACAAATTTTATTGATGTACGTACGTACTGCTATTGTACATATACAGACGTTATGGTATATGGTTATATGAAGAAACGTATTTTATTTAAAACAAAAATTTTCCGATCTTGTTTCGCCAAATATAATTGGGTAGGTAGCCAAATTTTCTCGTCTGGTATTTTCGGACAACACGAGAAGCTGGCATTTGGAGGGGAGAATCAAAGCCACACATCCGTCAGAATTTAAAAAAAATCGAATTTTGGGGCGTCATTAAATAAAAATAGTATTAATGTAACGTTTAATGTGCATAGTTAAGATGTGTACCTACAGACATTTGCAGTCTTAATTTCATTTTCTCACGCTCATGTTGCGTGGAATTTCCATTAAAATGATGCATCCATTTTAATTAATTGCCTAAAAAAGCAAACGTCAATTCAAAATTCCAGTCACAAGCAGCAAGCCGCGGTTCAATTGTTTCGCGGCGAAGCCCCCCGCAAGTGCATTCCCCTTCTTCAACGCCGAATAGTTGGCCTTGAACGAGTGCATTGCTATGCAGCCTCTTTTTGTTTTTGGACGCCGTTTGGCAACGGTCAACACCCCGGCCAAGGTCTCAGACGAATGCAACTAACCTATCATAACCTAAACTAACCTTGCCCAACATGACTTTGCTGGTGCCGCATTTTTACACGACAGGTTTTCGCTTCCATACAATTATTTGGTGTAGTTTTGGTAGTCTTTTCAGAATCGTTAATGCATGCCGGTGCATGACCTCTAGCGTAAGGTTACTAGCTCTATTTTCTTATGCGTTTTGCTAGGGTAAAATGTTTGCGTTTCCCTGGCAGGTACACTTTATAGGTATTTTCGTAATTTCGGTATTTGGTGCTTTGATTTTAGAAATTTTAACTTACTAGGTACAAACAATTTTTCTAATACGAGAATGTATTTTCTTTTATTTATAAGTGGGTGTGCCTTTATTTTACGAAACAAATATACAGGCTGAGTCAAGCTATACGCCCTTTTTTTAGTGAGTTTATTGTTAGGAATATATTAAAAAGTTTTGGTGTGCATATGTTTCGAAGGGTGTTCTACAACCTGGCGCAACCAGTTTTTTGATTGGACGTCAAATGTCAAAATAGCGATTTTCAACTGTTTATTTTTAAATGGAACGGTACGACCCGTTTTGGCTTAAACGATGCTGTATGATGTTAACAATATGATCCTTACTGAATTTTTTCAAATTTTTAAGATTCAGCCTTAAAATATGCATTCATTATGTTAGTCTAGTAGGCCGAAATCTGCGGAACGTACTTTGATGTAAACACAAAACGTTTTAATGGTTGTCAGTATGCATAGTGAAATCATTATTTTAATAAACATAAAAAAACAGAAACTCGGGTATTTAGATTACATTAAATAATAGTTACTTCAATAATAGGATAACATCGAATGAAAACTATAAGATTATAAACTAAACAAAAAATAAATAAAAAACTAATTAGTTTTTATCTAACAAGAAACTCGAAGAAGTGGAAATGTTTACTTAGAAGCAATTGTTTCATCAAAAGTTTACTTATTTTACGCAAACATGGTGACGCGTGCGTACGTACCGGCCTACTAGACTAACGTAATGAATGCTTATTTCACAGCCGAACGTAAAAATTATGAAACATTCAGTAAGGGTCATATTGTAAACATCATACAGCATGGTTTAAGCCAAAAAAAGTGGTACCGTTCCATTTAAAAATAAACAGTTAAATATCGCTATTTTGACATTTGACGTCCAATCAAAAAACTGACTGCGCCAAGTTGTAGAGCACCCTTCGAAACATATGCATACCAAAAATGTTTAATAAATTCCTAATAATAAACTCACCAAAAAAAAAGGCGTATAGCTTGACTCAGCCTGTATAAGCTAATTTTCACTTCCCAACCCTATTATTATAAATAAAATAAGATAAGGAAAACATCCGTCAACAAAGGATGTGCAAATTAATCGCTAAAACCGAGCTGCTGTTATTTTAAAAGAAGAATGAAAGGAAGAACTACTGCATGTCTGGAATAATAACAAAATACGAAGAAATTTGCTGATAGTTAATCTAGCAGTAAACTGTCTACCAATTTGTGTAACGTGAGTTGTAATTTACTTTAAAAAAAAACATTTGTTTAATGGCTAATCAAATTTAAAGGTTTCCAATAATAGCAGTAAAGAAGTGTTTTTGTAAAATACAATAAAATATCAACAAAACATAATATATAGGTAGTGTCAGCAAAGAGAGTGTCGTTTACTATTTAATTATTTACCTAGACAGGTAAAACACAACTTGTGCCTAATAAGATAAAAAAAATAGTTTTTAAAACTATTAAGAAAACAGCAGCAAGATATCTCTTCTGTCATGGTGACATCGTGGATCGTAGCTAACTGAAATAGATTATCAAACTTGCTTTGAGTGTAGCTTTAAAGAACAATATAAATCTGTTTTAAAGAACTCCAATAAACATGTAACAAGTTTGTAAAAGCTTAAGCGGTAACTTAAAATGTTATATCTATAAACGTTGTGGTAAGCAAACAATCTTTAAGCTTTTATATAATAGAGTTAAATAATTTATGTATTTAGTAAAAAAAAAAGAAAAGATCACTGACAGTTTAATAAAAGCCAAATAGATAGTTTAGCTTCTTTGTAGATGTTTTAACTTAATTTACGCAAAAAAGCGGATAGCTATAAATACGTTCGTGTGTCCGTGTGGAACCTCGGAGCGCGCGGGCGTGCGTATGTACGCGCGCGCGATGTATGTGTGGGTGCGAGTGAGTGCTATGGCTTCAAAACGGCTGCTTAGGATTTGTCATTGGGTATATTATTAAACATATTTTTCAAAAAAGTATTTACTCAAAATCTATTATCTATTTTTATCCTCTAAAGTTTTTTGAGTCGCCGTTATAGGGGTGAGTCAACAAGGCAACGCGTCGCGGCGGTAGTACCACTATTCGCTTTATTTAAAATACAGAACAATTTTTAAATAAAAGTTGTAGGAGACCAAATGTACCATATTTTCTAATTTAAAAAAACCTATGATTTAAACTTTTTTTCATAGAATACACATTTTTGCATATTCTTTACCTTCTAACTGTCTTTCTGGATGTTTTGTTTTTTTAAATTTCGTTGCGTTGTAGCCAGGTTGTTCTATTTTTGTTCTAATTTGATATTTGCAGACCTCAATGACAAAATCGGCACGAACCGTATTTCCACAAATTAAATATATTTTAAAACTGCATTTAGTTATACAAAGAAAATTCTGAAAATGAATTTCGAAAAGTTTGTCTGCACGAACTGAAAAAGTGCTACTGGTTTGAGTTATGTACAAGTCAGTTTCCCTAGAACAGCGGTTTTCAACCTGTGGTACATGTACCACTGGTGGTACATATCATTATTTCCGGTGGTACGTTAAATAAGACATAAAATCAACACCACATAAAACAAATACTCAAGCACAGCCTTTCCACTAATCACTTTATTATTGTACCTATGTGTGTACCTAAAAATATAATGAAAATATTTTTAATATTGTAAAATTTTATTTTATCTCTTGGTAAAAATTTCAGTTGCACATAAATTGCAATTATTTAAATTACATAGATAGGTATTTTAGTTAGGTGGTACCTAAAATTATAAAAAGTTTTTGGTGGTACGCCACTCAAAAAGTTGAAAACCGCTGCCCTAGAACATTCCAGTGAAACAGTGGAGATATACAGATACTTTATGCTACTCATACAGAATGAGTCAGAAGTATAAAGATATCGATTTAAAGTTTCTGCTGTTAATGTTCATTTTAGAACAAAAAGTTTACAGTAGAAGTTATGAAGGAAATAGTTATCTATTTGCAGATGCATAAAAATTGTTTCGTTTAATTGTTTTTGAAAAACACAGCACCCTTCTACACAAGTAACTAAATACCAGATACATGTTTCGACATACTCTTTATTTAACAACGATACATAGGCCGGATGCCTCTAGGTGCTCACCTTTTCGGTACTACACCTTCTTACAATATTTACCTAAACTACCCCTGAATTCATAAATCTATCACCTTACTTAAAACACTAAACTAACCAAAAAAATAAAAATAGTGAAACATGTATATAAAAAAAAGTAAAATAAAATAAAATAAGGCTAAGTTATAACTAAACTAATAACTACACTTAATTATGCGAGTAATTATGCGATCACGCTGTCCTGATCAGTCTCTATATGCTAAACTACCGCCCTGAAAAACAAATCACACAATTATACAGTTTCAATGCCGAACTATACGCCACGCTGTCTTGGTCGGTCTCTAAACACGAAACTGCCACACAAAGAAAAATACAACCCGCACTAACAGCACTTCCCCCCCTACGCGACTTACCGTGGTGTCCTTAACCGGTCGACCCCCACCGTGAATTCCGCAAGCACACATGTTTCGACAGCAAAGATATCATCATCAGTGGTAAAGTGACACTGTGTCAGTTTACCACTGATGATGATAGCTTTGCTTTCGAAATGCGTATCTGTTGTGTGGAAGGGTACTGTATTTTTCAAGTGTTCCTATTCCACTGTTCGAGTGTTTCTTCTTCAATCGTTTTTGAGTTGTGACGTCATACAACGGTTTTTTTTAATTAAGAACCTAATATAATTTTTTTTCAACTGTTTAGATAAATTTTTTTCTTTTTACGACGCTTAAAAATAGAGTTACATAAGAATCATTTTGATAAAGTTTCGCTTAAAGTTATAATATGATCAGGTTCAGAATAAAGTAACAGAATTATGTTTCTAAAGTAATGTAACATTTTAGCAAAAATATGCCACATATTAATCTGTAGTAACCATGCTTTTACTGATTCTTTTACATTTCAAGCTTAAACGATTAGAATTTTTTATAGTTAATTATTGGACAGTAGCTGCTAGCTAATTGCCTTGTTTTCAAATGCAGATCTTCGGATATAGGCATATTTCTTGTTGATTTCTATCATTCAACATCCGCTCCTGAAATTGGATTTTAAATTGGGTGCATGTCATTAAATAAATTACAAACATCTTAAAGACTTCTTTCTTCACCCACTGTTGTTGTCATCTATATTCTCGCACAAAAGTAAAAATATGCGCAAATCAGCTTAAAAATGCGGTTTGCAAATGTAGCCATAATGATGTATTTTGGTTATCACGCGACATTAAATGATCACCTTAGAAATATTTGTTGCTACATAGTGAACCTTATTAAGTCCAAATTACAACTTTAAGCAGCTATTTCTTAAAAAAATTTTATGTAACCCCATAATATTTTTATAGCGCAGTAAAGAGAAAAAAACTATCAAGCAGTTAGGTAACATAATTTAACATAAGAGATATGTTCCTGTTTATAAAATTTTGCGTTTATGTCATAACTAAAAAAACAGTTGAAATAAAAAATCAGGTTTATTAGACTAACGACAAGGGGGATGAGCAAATTTATTTTCCAATTGTATCTTGGTAGATAACTATGTAAAACAATAACATTTTAGCAAAAGTGCAGATGTAGCGATTTACAACCCAGGCAACTACCACAGTTCATACTCTGTCCGTGACCGACTTCATAAAATGACGAATAATTTCGTTATTAAATTACGATCTAAACATACCTTTACCAATTTTGGGTTTGCATAACTACGTCTAAACGTACTTATACTGGTTTGTATAAATTTTAATATTAAATATGGCAACTTACGTATTTGATAAATGATTCGTACTATTGCATTGTAATGGAAATATTAAAAAACTGAAAATAGAACTGTTATTTGTGATTTTAATCAGAAATGGCTCACATGATATACCTACCAAACCTTTACTATTTATTAGATTATAAAGTTTTTTGTCGCTACACTGTAATTAAACAGCTGATATGAAATCACGTAAAGCACCAATATTTTTAGTTCTTTAATATTTAACGACCATCATATTGTTTGCATTAGCTCCCTACGTTTTAATGAGCTAACTTAAAGCTTTTTCCCGTCCAGTTGTGTCTTCACGTTGACCGGAAAATCGGAGTATCGTAGGGGACGCGAGTGAGAAATGGGGGGGCCTCGTGCAGGACAATACGCACGCAACACGCAATGTATTGAGCTGCAATGAGTGAGTTTGGGTGCTTGTCCTATCCCAAGCTGCCGACTGTGGTGTAGGTCATTAACCTGGGCCCATATGTGTATGTTTGTGTGTGTGTGTGTTTTTGTGTGTGTGCATGCACGCACGCGAACGAAAACTGGCGGGAAAAATTTGTGTTAATGCGCACCTTGTTCTTCTCTTCTAGGGGAGGCGAAGAGGCTCAGGAAGGAAGTTCATGTATGTTGTTGCAACTGGAATTATTCTCACAGGTTATTATAACAATTATTATAAACACTTGATTTTCCATCGGCAGTTTTACATGCCTATTTCGGGCTTGATAATTTGATTTAATAAATATTAATAAAACACTATCGACTTTCTCGATAAATGTCTGTTATTACTTACTAAATTAGCCATCGTTAACATAATATGATTTAGTTTAAATTAGCTAAATCACCTTGCATTGGAGTCTGTTCCTAAAAAAATAAATATATTAAATATTTCATAAAGAATGCATATAATATTCGCGTATAGTTTCATGTTCGTTTACATAGGTATAAGCCGTTGCTAAACAAATAGGTATCGTATCTCATGTTGTAGAATGTAGAAGCATATTTAAAAGCACCTCTATAAAACCAAATTTTGTACCTACAAGCACTTTCTTGAAAATCGAACAGTTGTAAATTTATACAGGCTACGAAAAAAAACATGGCTTTTGCCACACTGCAACAATTGATACGCTGCTACCTACAGGCAGCTTTTAATGTCAAATCAAACAGTAGGTTATATTTATGATGATAAGTACTTCTTTATTATATTGTTTTACAAAACATTTTTAAATAAATTTTTCTTCTAAAAAGACCTTTTGCAAGCATAATGTCGTTTGTATTTTGTTATATTTTCTGTTTATGTACTAAAAATGACTTGTTAGTTTCTCCCTCCTGAAAACATCATATTTGAGGCGGTTATGTGTTTAATAAATAAAAAACGTAACCAAACGGCGAAGCCGCTGACACTGCTGTATCACATGTGACCCGGTTCGAGTCCGAATCAGGGTGCCCCTGGATGTGTGTTTGTGTATGGTAGATAATGATCATGTAGCCGTGACAGTTGATGCTCCCCGTAAGTGTAGGTAAGATGATAGTTAAAAAAATATATTAAAGCTATTTATTGGATACCGCGATGTGATGGCTGCACCTATTGAATTGTGAAATGTATATGGTGTAATTATTTACTGAAGCCAGAATCGTTAGGACTATCAAATAATATAACAATTTGTATTGATTGGATATTTTGTTTTTGAGTAATCGAGCAATAAATTCATGTGGAAGCATATTTAAAAGCACCTCTATAAAACCAAATTTTGTACCTACAAGCACTTTCTTGAAAATCGAACAGTTGTAAATTTATACAAGCTACGAAAAAAAACATGGCTTTTGCCACACTGCAACAATTGATACGCTGCTACCTACAGGCAGCTTTTAATGTCAAATCAAACAGTAGGTTATATTTATGATGATAAGTACTTCTTTATTATATTGTTTTACAAAACATTTTTAAATAAATTTTTCTTCTAAAAAGACCTTTTGCAAGCATAATGTCGTTTGTATTTTGTTCTATTTTCTGTTTATGTACTAAAAATGACTTGTTAGTTTCTCCCTCCTGAAAACATCATATTTGAGGCGGTTATGTGTTTAATAAATAAAAAACGTAACCAAACGGCGAAGCCGCTGACACTGCTGTATCACATGTGACCCGGTTCGAGTCCGAATCAGGGTGCCCCTGGATGTGTGTTTGTGTATGGTAGATAATGATCATGTAGCCGTGACAGTTGGTGCTCCCCGTAAGTGTAGGTAAGATGATAGTTAAAAAAATATATTAAAGCTATTTATTGGATACCGCGATGTGATGGCTGCACCTATTGAATTGTGAAATGTATATGGTGTAATTATTTACTGAAGCCAGAATCGTTAGGACTATCAAATAATATAACAATTTGTATTGATTGGATATTTTGTTTTTGAGTAATCGAGCAATAAATTCATGTGGAAGCATATTTAAAAGCACCTCTATAAAACCAAATTTTGTACCTACAAGCACTTTCTTGAAAATCGAACAGTTGTAAATTTATACAGGCTACGAAAAAAAAAACATGGCTTTTGCCACACTGCAACAATTTTTTAAAAACTCGTAGTGACCTTCGATTTGAAGATACAGCATTTGGAAAAAATCATTTAATCTACTTTTAGATGCACTACAACTCAAAATTTCAAAAAAGTGTGTATAAAAAAAACTAAAAAAAAACATGTCTAATTTCCGTTTCCTGTTCTGATTGAAAACCTTCTACTGAACTATACCTGCAACTAAAAAACTTTCACATACCAAATTTGATAAAAATCGGTCACGGTGTTCCGGGGATATAGGGAAACGACCGCACCTACCCACCCACCCACGGACAGACATTTTTTTAAACCACTTTTTTAAGTTATCTGTCTTAAAAACACAAACAGAAGTCTGTTTTCAAGAAAATTTAAAAACAAGAATATAATTATGAAATACACTTACCTGGCTTTCAAAAAAAAATTAAAAGCGGAATATACAGCAACAATGAAAAATTCAAAACGATACACTTTAATCATTATATTTGGAAAATGAAAAACTGGCTTATGGGATGAAATCGTTTATCCCTCAAAACACGCTTTCTTTTATAGAAACTCTAGGTGTTTAAAGGTTCAAACAAATTTTCAGTACAGGGTGTTTTGAAAAATATTTATCAACCTATTTTATATGTTTCTATAAAACTAAATAGTTTAAAAGTTTTGTACAAAAATATCGTAATATAGTAGTGGTTTAATAGGAAGTTACTAATTTGCTATCAATTTATGAAAGAAATTGTTAATACTTTAATATAGTATTTCGTGCCAATAAATATCATTTAAGTTTATTAATAATGTTAATGATCTGTGTTAAAAACACAGAATGATTCATAAAAGTTAATTTTCCTCTATCCAATTTGAACAGACCAGTACTCCGGTATTTTTATTTATTATATTAAAATGTCGCCTATATTTGAAACTAAAATAAATTTTAATAAAGTTTGTCTTTCCTGTTTCGTCTTTTGATAGTGTTTTCTCGTTTTGGCGGCATCACTATCAGAGCTTTATGCTAACTTGTTCAGGTTTGAGGTAGAAAAAAACTGAAAAGTTGTTATTTAGATGTAGTTATATTTAGGACAACTCCCATCTCTTTCCACGTTTTGGCTTACTAGTTTTACTTTTCGGTTTTTTAGCTCGACACTACCGTCTTCCTAAACAATAAGTGTGGACTTCGAGTGGACTTTCCCATACTAGACATTACTGCTTACCGTATTTGCAAACGTATAAATTTTATAATTAAAACGTACACACCTTTCACAGACTGTTAGATTTCTAAGAAAGCAAACTATATAGGCACCTCTCCATTCCATCCATTCAAATTCATGAAAGCGCCACAGTGAAATTATAGCTTTCATAAAAAAATCAAATTGTAGCCAATCTTCCGTTCTAACAGCCTACAAAGTTAAAAAAATCATGTGGACGGTTTTTGAATAATATTTTTTTTTAATTTTCAAAGTTTTGAAGCGATCCTTTATGGATTTTTGAAATTAATTTTACTTCATCGTATACTATCCACAAAGGCTTCTCAACCAAGTTGTAGTTAATCCCGATCAGATAACTACTTTTTGAGTAAATGAGCGTTAAATTTGAGATTTCAAAAAGTTGTAGGGGCTGCCATTTTAAAGTAAGACATGTCTAACTTTCGTTTCCTGTTTCGGGTTTTTTGACAAGCTTAACTAGAACTACAATTTTCGATATACCTCTTGATTTAAAAGTTTATCAAAATCGGTCCAGTACTTTCGCATTTAGAGGCGTCGTCTACAGACAGACATTTTTTAAAAACCACTTGTTTGGGTTCCTTGAGCCCCAAAAAGTGTATTTTCGTTAAAATCTATATTTTGGAACTTCGCTATACTGAAGATATGGGAAAGTAAAAATCAATTCTTCACTGCTTACAAACTGAAAGGGTTTCCTTTCGGAAGAAGGAACAATTCTATACTCAAATAGCCTTTTTGACGATAGCTTTGGTCGTAGTTGCATTACAATGTTGATATTTTATAGAATAGCACTACTTATTTAGTTGAAGTCTTTCTACTTATAATTGTTCAAAAAAGTACACCAGAGGTGTCTTATGATGGCGGTGACGTAATACATTTTACCTGAACCTGTTAATACCTGCCATGAGCTGCACGGGGTTATAGTGCAGGTATGTATGGATTGCGCGTATTTTATTAATCGTCTTAGATGTTAAAAAAATAAAATTACCCGTAAATTATTATAGTTGTTTGATCACTTCGCCCTTGCAGGCCATTTGCTGTGTCTTGCAATCTTAACTGTTTACACATTTGAATCAGAGCACTTAATAGCAAAAAGTGATTTAGTGCATAATCATGAAGTAGAGCTGGGAAAATTAAACAGACAAATTGTTTCAAATGTTGTGAAGAAAAAGCCAATGGACGACTTGAATGAAAGCCATCTAAAATAATTAATTTGGAACTAAAGCTACACAGCCCAAATAGTTGAACACTTTGACGATTCGTGACGTGCAATATATAAAAAATCAACATTTACCGAAGACTTGTGGGGTGCGCTGAAAATATATATGTGGATGGTACTTTACGGTTTGTTCCAAGCACTTTTTGCCATTCATATAATTAAAAATGGTTACTATATGTATTTTTAGATATTCTTTAGTGCATTATACACAAAACTGGTACAGGGTTCTATAACGACCTATATGTAAATTGCACTGGGCCCGGTCCAGGTAAATAAGTGATTGTAAGTAAGACACCGTTGTAAAGCCATGTTGATTACATTTGCTTCAGTTATGGTATCGTAAATAAAACAGTGAAATTGGAAAATGGTTAGGCTACACGTTTGGGTTACCGAAAATTGCATAGATCCGTCTTCATGTTTTCCTCCGCATATTTGGGCTGCTGCTTCAGACAGCACGGTTCGCACAACTAATGCTTGCAAATATTTTCATTATCAATTTAGGTCATATTTTATTTTCTCATCTTTTTCAATTATCAACCAGAAACATACATCAAAATCCATGTAACCATAAACCATACAAATATCAAAATTCTGATACGGCTAAACTTAAAAACTAAATTAAGTGTTTGTTAAACCTATACTTTCTAGGGGTGAAAATCGACAACCAAAAAGTTTTAAAAATTGTTTCATACTATTATGCGCCCACCAATTAATACTATAATTATTTCTATCTAGTTAATTTAGCTTTACCATAGCGGAACCATAATTAATAAGTGCTTGTAGTACCTACCTACCTATAATATGTAATGTATTTTTTTTTTAAATATAAGTATGTTGAATTGTTCATTAGGTTGTATGCAGTTTTAATAAATTATCATTTGTGTAAAAGTTCATAACCTACAGTTTATTTGTTCTATATAGCTATAATGTTGGTGAGGAGTTGTGCCAGTGCACTTTACATCTCCAAAATCTACATGCTGGGAGAACGCGGTGGAATTTACATCAGGAATTATAGATACCTTCCAAATTAGGGTGCATTTAAAGGGTGGTGGTAAAATTACTCCTATTGGACATCCGATATCACTAGCTTCTTAATTGGTTAGCACTTGTCTGTACCCAGAATTTTAGAAAATGTTATTAAAGATATTGGAAATATTTTGTTACCTACATGATCATTATCATAATAGCTTCTTTGCTTAATCACCAATGCTTAGCCCTGACGGGAGCTCAGGACAAGGATTATAGGACGCCTACGACTTCGTAATCAACAGAATTAACCTGACGGGAGATAGGGTTGCCCGCAATCATAAGTCATAATTCATAAACTACCTGGCTAAAAATTCAGGTGGGTGCGGTAAGCACCTAACAAGTCAGTTTCATCTGTATACTATTTCTAACGACTGTTTCGTAATCTACCTCGCTTAGTTGTAGTGGATGCTCTTAAATAAATTACGACAACAAATTTTCCGTTTTTTAATTTTGTTGGGAAAAATGATCGATTTTTTTTGGAAAAAAATCTTTAAGATTAAAAAAATCAGAAACGAAAGTAAAAAATCGTTTGCAAAAATTAGGATGAGCAGGAAAAAATTAACCCCCCTAAAGCTGCATATAAAATTAAGTACTATTACTCGTGAGCAATTTTGCTTTATACAGAAATCTTTAATCGTCTCCCGTTTATTAAAAAGAGGGGCATGAATTTACGATTTTCAAAAACGCATAGAAGGCGTCACAGAGTAATTAGCAGGCTGAGACTTGAACCAAATTGTAGCTTATCTTAAGATCTATGCCTACAAAGTTTTAAAAATGGAGTGGTCAGTTTTTGAGCAATGTTTTTTTTTTAAATAACCAAAATTATGAAAATGTTTTTCACGTTATAGCTTTTAACTTTTCGAAAACTTTTGTGCACGGTAAAGCTATTACGATAAAAAGTTGGAACCCAATCTGTCAACTTGTTTTTGAGTAATGAGGCGCAAAATTTGAAATTTTCAAAAAATCGTAGCCGCCACCATTTTAAAGCTAGAAAGTTTGGTACAGAAACATTAGACGTATGTTTCCAGCGAATATTTAAAAAAAAAATTGTTTTATTGGTGAATTGTTAATATACTTCCAGAGTAAAAAAGCCCTACAGCTCATCAAAATCTGACCATTCATGATGCACCACACACATACCGGGTGTCCCAACTTTGAGAAATTTTTTGATAACTCTTTTGTTCATTAGGTTATCAGAAAAATATTGCACAATTGGGCTACTTAACAATTTGTGCACATTCTAGAATTATTAGTTTGTACCGGGTGTTCCACATTAGAGGGGCATACCAAACATGCTTTTTTAATTTGAACAATCTATATATTTTTAGATATTCTTACTGTACGTTTAATTGTCTCTATGAATATTTTTTTGTTTTTAAAAAACTGTTGTGGCGTTCCCAAGTTCTTCAACTTTTTAGGAAAAAAAATGACATTTGCACTTTGCAGACGTCACTGATAAAACATGCAGAAACCACATTTCCACAGATTAAAAAAAATGTTTTCGTTGTTAGTTAATGCCACGTTCTATTCTCCAGATAGTCTAAAACTGAAGTTGGTTATACAGGGTGTTTGTTGCAACGGTGCAAATACTTCTACAAACTCTAATGTGTCGTAACTAGTTTTTTAATGGAACGCTCTGTATATTAATAAATAGTTGCATAAAGCTTTCTGCGCTCTATAAATTTTCTTAAATAATGATTATACTCAAATCTAACGGTTTTTGAGAAAATTTGATTCTAAGCAAAAAATCAGGTAATTTCTACAAATACAGACATCATAGGAGATTTCTTTGTTTTTTGCAAGAAACAACTGCGAAAATTGTTTCAATTTATGTAAGAAATTTGTTTTTTCATAAATTTAGAAACGGTAGATTGCCTAGTTTTTCATTCCATATTTTAAATATTGAACTAAGATATTGTTAGACCGACCTTTACTTAAAACTTATTTGAAACAAATTTCCAGAAAATACCTGGTCATAGGAGGCCCTATGCCTTTCTTTTGCCGAAAAGAGCTATTTTAATTTGAATAGACAATCAAACCAAATCTTGGTTCAAGATTTAACGTATAGAATAGAAAATTAGGCACTCTACTATTTCAAAATTGATAAATAAACAACTTTCTTAGATGAATTGAAACAATGTTCGCAGGTTTTTCCCGCAAAAAAAACTAAAAACAAACAGGTGCCTCCTACGATGTCTGTATTTCTAGAAATTACTTGATTTTTAGGTTAGAATCTAATTATTTTGAAATTCGTTGGATATAGGTAAAAACCATAATTTAATAAAATTTAAAGAGCGCAAAAAACTAAATCCAACTATGTATAAATACCTATATAGGGTGTTCCCAAAAAAAATAGAGTTATGATACATTAAAGTTGCAAGTTTTTGCACTCTTGCAGCAAACGCCTTCTATAACCAAATGTAACTTTGAAATATCTGGGAAATAGTACATAGTATTGACTAAAACTTAATAGAAAAATTTTGTTTAATCTGTGGAAGTACGGTTATCTATACATTATCGGTCAATGTTTGTCAAAAAAAAAACAGTGGTTTGAATTCCTCTTGAAAAGAGCTTTCAAATGAAGCGACACAAGGCACGCTGTTCAATTAAAAAAGAAATAAAGATCAAGTAACTGCACCGTGTCACGTGACCCTTTAGCAACAGCAATATGCTTAAAATGTGGCTGGGATAAAACTAAAGTTACCGTGTCCGAGCGTTTTTACACAAATATAATATTTTGGGAGATATTGAGTTTGTTCCATACTTTATCCACACACCGTATCAGATGCACCAGTTATTTCGTTTTTACTGTAACTTCTAGAAACGTAAAATAACCGAAATCCAAAATATTAGTGTTTTGTCGTGTTTATTGTACGACGTATAATGCGATCTAGTATGTAGAATATTGCGAAAGAGATCAAAGTCAAAAGAGAGAGGATTTGTTGAGAATCAAGGAGAAATCTGTAGTTGGTGCAAGAAGATGTATGATGCTTAGAATAAGGCAACATAAAGGTCACAAAAATTGTGAATTTATGTTTAAAACACAATACATTCTAAATTAAGTAATTTCGTTGTAGTATAAGCAGGCCTATACCAGCACGCTACTTTATTGCTTATCTGAATACTTACCTGTTAGAATTTAAAATATACAAAGAAGTATTTGAAATCTCATAGTAATAAACCTTATATAAATGGAATTTAGCTATTTATAGTTATAACTATTACAGCAATTTTACCTAATAATGCAAATAATGTTTTTAGGTCGAATTAAATTTAACAGATCAAGCACCTGATATGTAATGTGCCTAATGTGTAAAGTATCATAATAAAGAAATTATTGAAAAAAATAGAGGCTATGTTTTATATTACAAAAACTGCTATGAGCCAACAATGGTCAGTGATTGTTTAGGTTTTAATGTTAGACACGGGATATTATTAAAACAAGAGAGAAGGTACCTATGATTCAGCAATTTCACATTATCTCAATAATAAATAATAAATTACCGTATAATTTTGATTCCAAAGAGATACTGTATGTATACTGTACAGTAATAGCTATCTAAGCTTTAACCTAACTATAGAAATTTTGTTTATGTATATGTTTATGCCGTTGTCAAGAAGCGTTGATGTAAAAATTAGGGCAATAGTGCAGGCAGTCGATTCTGCAAAATCTAAAACAATTTGTTCGGCGACAGTCATAAAGATTAGCGATGTTCTGACAAAAGTCTAAAAGGTCAGTGGTCAACACGGTACCGTGTCTCCTCTTGATTTTTACAATCTATTAGAAACAAAAAACACATTTGTTAAAAATGTATGGTGTATTAAATTGCTGTAGCGTACCGATCTTAAAATATATAACTTACGCGCCTCATGCAGTTTACTTTTCTAGTTGCGCCTCTGAATAACCCTAATTTTATTGAGAACCTAGTAATGAAGCTCATTTTTATCTTTATGAACAAATAAAACTTTTGATATTAAGCCGAGAAAGAATCCTCAAGAGCTTTACGGGAAACCCTAACTATTCTATTGTCAAAAGTAAAACGCGTGATGTGGCAACCTTTGGTGTAATTGGATCGTACCTGTTTTGAGATGAGAATGTAATCGCGTATACCATTACATCGGATAGCTATCTTTCCATGTTCCAAAGCTTTCTTCTTCCGAACTTGAACAGAATACGAACGAGAAATATACGGTTTCAGCAAGATAGTGCTGCACAACATACTGCAAGAGTAGCTTTTTCGGGGAGCGTCATGTAGCGTTTTGGTGATCGCCACTGACGTGTTGCTCCGAAGATTTAACGACGCTTGATAACTATCCCTGGATATTTGTGAAGAGTAAAGTATATGAAACATGCTCAGCAAACTTTTTGCAGACTCAGTTTGGAAAGGTGAGATCCACAATACCTACATTACACCAAAAATACTATTGCCTGAACAAAAAAAATTGAAGCACGTTCTAGCGGCGACGGCGCAGCGACGTCCACCAATAAAAAAATTTTAAATAGCAAGGGCCGTATGATTGCCGAATATTTGGCCATTCGGTTTTTGGAGCTTCCCGGATATTCGATTGCGCCGAGCATTGTTTTAAGTCAGTCGAGTATTCGGCGTTTTGTGCATTAAATGAAAACAATACTGAATTAAAATTTTTATAGTATAATTGAGATTGAACAACATTGACCCAGAATTATAATATCGGTAGCCAAACGGGATCGGCATCCGCTTATGTAAAGCAACTAACCCACGTACTAATGTCTAGTAAGTATTCGGCATTTGGCCGAATAATCGGTTGGAGTTGGCTAATATTTGGTAGTTAGTCAAAAAGTTGTCTTAATATTTGGTACTTGGTCAAATATTTGGATGAATAATTGGGGCCTAATAGTCGGTACGCTTCTTCTTCAATTGGCACTACAACCCAGGGTGGGTTTTGGCCTGCTCTACAATGGTCTGCCATCTATTCCTATCGGTAGCTATGGTCCACCAATTTCTGCATCTAAGTTTCTTCAGATCTTCCACCACATCATCTTTCCATCTTTTCTTCGGTCTGCCTCGATGTCTCGTTTCGCAGGGTTTCCATTCAGTTATCCTTCTCGTTGGTCTTTCTAACTCCAATGGTCGGTACTCTGCAGGGGGATTTCTCTGGTCTAGCCTCAATTTCTCTCATGTTGACAGTATCACTAATTTGGCATCGCTATTCGGTAAATCGCTACTATTTTTGATCCTAGTTATCCGGTGCCGCAGATCTTTAAGCGAATCTAGTTGGCTGCTGCACTCAACTGATTTAATGGAATGCCGCAAAAAAGTTTAAATGTGGATGCATTAATAAACGCTGAAGACATTCTATTTATCCACGTCGATCGATTCACCTTCTACGATATGTTGTATCCGGAAGTCTCGCAGAGGTCAGCTGCAATGAGCTGGTGTTCTGTCTTATTGAAAGATGATGTCCTTTCCAAATTCCTCTTCATGATGTTCGCGATATCTACAGTGAGTGAATCTATTGTGTTTAGGAGCATATTAGGCACAGTTAAATTTTTCAAGAATAAGGGAACAACACTTTGATCAGAATCACCTAATATCCCTGTTCAAGCCTGGGGTAGCTTTCTGTAATCTATATAAATTGGATATAATCGTTGTTCTTGTAAAATCTGAAAAACTAAATAAATAGATGTGCCACTTTCTAAATTTAATTTTCTTGTACTTACGTAAGCATTTTCTTCAAAAAATTCAAAACTTAGCTCTAAGACGCCAAACATTTTTCTAGTTCTTGAAAGGCCAAAATCTTAAGCATACGTTGCAGGGTTCCAGGTCCCGCAACTGTTTTGCCGATATGTATAAGTGCGTGCATCTGGTACTTGGCAATTACAAATTTCTCGTGGACGGTATGTAATGGCCTCCGATTCACTATAAAAATGACAACCACGTCAGTCAGCTCCTGGTTAATGACAAAAGTGAAACGAGCTTGCTGCAAAAACAATAAAAAAACACCCTGTAGTTCTTACAAGAACTTGTTCTATATCTAGATGTACAATTTGGCTGCTTAGCAATTCTCTTTAGTAGGATCCAGTGAATAGCCGACAGGAAATGTAAAACGGACCATACCATAACACTGTTGCATGTTACCCGTCTGCGGGGTGAAGAGGAATCAGAAATTGGAAGGTTCTGGTGGCGTATTTATAGATAGCGGAATTGTTACCTGACTTTTGTGTATATAACTTTCATAAGTCAGAATTAAATACTTAGTAAGACATACTCATATTTGAAATATTGTGTATTATTTCTGTACTGTAGTTTCCCATCAAGCTTGCTATTACCTTTACTGTTTGCAGAAACATCACATTTGCGAGTTCAATTTCATAACCTGTTTTAAAAATATATTGTATGTATCTGAAGTTTGCTACGTAGTCTTTAAACAGTTTTCAAGTTTTTTCTTTATATAAATTTCAATTGATATATTGTATCTATGGGTTTTAGGCTAAAAAACAAAACTAATTAACTCAAAAGCAACGTTTTCGTATTAAATTTATATCTTCTTCTTATATTCATAGATCATAACCCTCAAGCATGTCAAAATTTCAATTCAACAATACAACATTTTTTTTATAATTACATACAACTTAACTGTATAATGTCAAACATACAATTTTAATTTTTGATTGGTATAGAGGGTATTCTAATTTTATTTAACACCGTTTAGTTCTTTAAGTGCTGTTAAAATTCAGTGTCTATATTTAGAAAATAATATTTATCAAATTTTGAAAATCATTTTTGTATCGCCGTTGCACGCGTTGTTGTGACTCTAATCGCACTACTCGTAGCACTCTAGCGGAAGCAAACCAAACAGCAAACGACATACATTTAAGTTAACTGAATTTTTTTAAAGTTTCTTAGTGAAAAATAATTAATGATTTAAAATTTTGGAAAAAGATTTATGAGATTAGGGAAACCCAGAGATCAAAGAGGAAATTTGTCAGCGAAAACTTGGATTGAAGGGAAAAATAAATCATCCTAAATTTCCATGCATCAGTAAGTTTTGTATCTTACTCTACTATCACTCGTGAGTAATTTAGCTAAAGCAGTAATGTTTCATGGTTCCCCGTTTATTAAACAAAGGCGATGAATATTTGATTTTTACTAAATCATAGTAGGCGTCATAGAGAAATTAGCGGACTTAGACTTTATGCAATTTGTAGTCTACACCTAGCTCTATGAGCCTACAAAAATTTTAAAAGTTGTGCGGCCAGTTTTTGAGTACCTAATAATTATTTTTTTTAGTATTTCCAATACTTTGAAACTATTATTTACTTTTTTTCTACCTTCAAAAAAACATGTCTAACTTCCGCTTCCATCTTAAATTATTTTAAGAGCTTACGTGCTTGATGATTTTTTTATAAATCTTGACATACCGAAGCTCATCGAAGTTGGACTATTGCATACCACAGACAGAATTTTTTTAAATCAGTTTTGAGTTCCTGGTGCAAGACATATATTTCCATTAAAATCTTAGAATCAATCATTTTCATGAAATAAGCACTTCTCGATACATAAAGTATGAGAAAGTAGAAAAAAAGGAGGAACAATAGAAGAAAAATGGGAAAAAGGGGGAAAATGTGAATTAAAATAAAATAAAACGGCTAAAGGTCCTTGGAACAAACGATACTCATCTAAAAGTGGCGCCCTTGATTATAGTCATAGATAAAAAATATAATACGTTTATAATTATAGTCTACAAAGCAGTGGCGTTCCGTGGATCCAAAATTTGGGTAGGCAATGGCAAAAATTATTTAACATTAAGATTAAAAAGTACAAAAATTACGGCAACTCCAATGTACCAATCTGTTGTTAAATGAATTAATCTATGCATAAAATTATATTTCATTTTGTCGTTATGCACTTTAATTTGATAACGTAAATTTTCGTCTAAAGCCAAGTTAATGCGTGATTAAATAATTTTAATCTAACAGTTGCAGATGAATGTTCTTTGGCCGACGCACGTTATTAAATTGCTGCTAAAAGGTTTTTTAAAACAGAGTGTCCTGTTTCCGACCATACTTTTGAGAGGTTAGATGTAGGTGAAAACAGTAGGCCATACCAGCAAAAAAGTTTATTTTTAATATCGCTAGCCAGTCCATTCGTTTATACCATTCAGTATTAAACGATTGAGATTCCTTTCTACTGCCTGTCTGTAACGGCCCTAGTCATTTTAGAGTACATCGCCCATGATTTTTTTTCTATTTGTTTTTCGTAAGAGTACCCATTAAATTTGTCTTTTAAAAGCTGTTCAGCGAGAATTTCCATAGTTACTGCAAATTATCAAACTAAGTAGGAAATAAATAAACACACAATAGCTGCACGCTGCACTTAACTGCCGCTGACCGGCGCGAGTCAAGTAAAGACTAGGCCGTGTCTTTGCCGTGCTTATTGCGTTCTGAAATCTCTACTATTTTTTTGTATCTGCCCATTTGGTCATTGCATTATTTGTATCAATCTGCATGCGAACGTATTATGAATAATAGATTGGTTGATTGTGTCGTAGCTGGAATCATTTGGCCCGATAAGGTTGGTCTTCGCGTATGCGGCAACGGTCTATTTATATGGCGGTTAATTTTCAATGTTACGCGGTGTTAAAAAAGTAAAAACTGTGTAAAAGTAACTTTTTTTTATTGAAAGTTAGAATTTGATTTTTGTTTGAAAAGGTTGGACAGCCACTACTACAAAGCCTATAATATAAATTGGCGTTGCAAATAATTATGTAAACAGAAAAATGGGACTCCACTTTGCTAAATTGCTACAGTCGTACAACTCCGTCATACACTAATTTGTCTACACAACAAGCATGGTGTTTATCAACAAAATGTTTGCTGTACCTAAAACAATCGGTATGTGTTCTTTATTCTTGCAAATTCAAATGTAGAAATGTACGTGTACATGTACACCTACAAACGCGGACCAGCTTTTACCATAGGTATCTAGTTAGTTCGAATAGGAGCGTTTCATCATAACAAATTTAGAGGAACCATAACTAGCCCACCGGTAGGCGGTCCGAATTTTTACAAATGGTTTTCTATTTGGCTGCATAAATTCAGACGCCATACCCGAAAACCAGTACTATAATTCTTAAGCACCATGCTGTGGGCGGATGCTTAAATTCTAAGTGGAACCAGTACTAGTGGTCCCCTCCAAACTTCTAAGACATTCTAATCAACTTCGACCGTTTTCAAAATGGTTCGGAAACATAGGAACAATTTTGTTCTGTTTGCTTCTTATTCAAGATGTTTCGCATTGTAATACCAATGTTTTTTAGTCTTTATTACACTTTATTTCACTGCTTTTAAATTGTAGTAAACACAATATTAATTATTTTACGTACGTAAGACTAACAAAATGAATAACTTAAACTTAAACGGCACTATGCTTGCTGTGGCACCTCAAATTAAAGGTCCATTAAAATGCTATGTTTTTATGTAAAGAAATTTAAAAACGATCGATTCGTATTCGAGAAATTGCACAAAAACTATTTTATTTGGGAAACGATTTTTTGACTATTTGTTCATTCCTGTATACACCAGCTCTCTCCAATAATTAATTATTAGTATTGTCACATTAAATGCAAAGCATCTCGTAGTCTTTTGCGATGCAAGCAATAAATTTGTTAGTTCGTTATCAAGAATTTATTATTTTTCATTTTTATTTAAAGAAAGAAAAAGTGATAAGGCGTACTTCTACTTCGTAATTTTTTAATTTAGCTAAATTTACAAAATGCTTTAAACTTTAGCTGAAAGAATTTAGAGTGCCAAAAATTATTCTCCGAAGAACTGCTGCTACATTCAACGAAAATCATCCGGACGAGCATGTTTCACACATGACAAAAGTATGGTTTAGAGATTTAGAGATCTCTGGTGAATGAAAATACAGCTCAGCCTAGAGTTGCAAATGAAACAGCTCAAGCTGAAGTTTTAGAACATTTTGCCTTAAATTCAACGTGTTCGCTTTACCGGGTTTTCGCCCTAACTGGTATTTTACTCACTGCAATTCTCAAAGTGTGAGTGAAACTCAGTAAATGTCATTCTTATAAAATTCAGCTCCATCATGAGTTAAATAAAGACGACTTTGATAAAATAATTGAATTCTGAATGTACCAGGTCTTAACGAATTCGTTAATAAACATAACTGGAGCTACTGGAGCGATGAAAATCTGCACATCGTTAGAGAGGGCCATATTCAATGGCCAGATAAAATAAGTGTGTGGACTGGTATACAGAGAGATGCTATATAATTGGTACTGTAGAAAATATAGTGTAGTAGAAAATTCAAATGGCAACGTTTATTTCAACATGTTAGAAAGTGTTATCGACTTTAAAACATCAACGCGATGAAGAGGAGCAACTTGATTTTCAACAAGAATGCGCCCAACTGCATTAAGTTTTTTCAGTCAAGCAGTGATTCAACAATTTTGTAGTAGGGGGATCGGTAGAAGAGGAGCGATGGAGTGGCCAGCAAGATCCCCTGATTTAACGCCTTTTAATTTTTTTGGGCACCTTCAAAATCAATTATTTATAAAACTCAGCCAGAAAGTACTCGAGATCTCTAACAGAGAATAAATCAAGAATGTAAGGTCTATCCCGCAAGAGGTTTTTTAGAATGTTAGAACAGGTTTGAATAGAAACTCTACCAGTAGCAGAAAGCGGTAAACAGTTTGAACACTTACTGTAAAATTTTAATTGTGAATTATTTTGCTTTTTTATGTTTCTAACGATTGCCATTAATTTGTTTTTGCAAATAAACTATTTATCTTTTTATTATTTTTAATAAGTTGATCATTTTGAAAATCCTTTGTGTAAAACAACAAACATCCTGTATAATGAAGTATGTAGCATCATTATTAAAAGGTTTATGAGCGCCTATGAGAATTTTTAGTAACAGAATCTTTAGTAACTTTAATTTTACATAAACGTAATTATTGTAAGATTATTATATGTATATTAGGTTGGTAGCTTACATTCCTACATACTTAAACGATTGATATCTCCGTCACGTCAGAAAGAGATGTTGATAGGGCTTGTATAATAATCAGAGTCCGGATTTTAGGCAACATGTCTATTTTTTATTAATGAAGGCAACTAAATTTCAACTGAACAAAAATTTGTTTTATTAAATTTACGATATTATACGCTATAGTTCATTTTCTCTATTTTAATAGATTTTGCTATTGATGCTTATTTTACTACCTTTCTGCCTATAGTTTTAGAATAAAATATTTTAAAATTATGTTAACTTATATAAAACCGCCTGGTCTATCTTGTAATTTGTAAATGTATTTTTTGTTCCTAGTATAACCATTCGTTAATGTAACAAATCTAATTTTATTTATTATTGCCTATCTCTTACCTATTTTAATGACTTTTGTTGGTTAATTGCCTTCACATTTAAGGTTTTTTAACTGTGCTTGATCGTGGTTTTTAAGTGTTGTGTTCCTTCCTAATATGACCTTTTTGTAATTTAAAAAGCTCAATTTTATTAATTAATGCCACTTTCCTGTCTATTTTATTAACTTTTGCTGTTTATTTGCCTTCCTATTTAACATTTTTTAGCTGTTCTTGATTTTGTGATTTTTAAATGTCATTTTCTTTTTTTAATATGTCTATTTTGTAATTTAAAAAACCTTATTTTGTTTATTAATGTCTATTTTTTGCCTATTTTAATGACTTTGCTTAATTGCCTGCGCATCTATACATACATATTTCGATTCACATCGATACACAAAAAGGAGTAACTTTCCTATGCTTTAGAAATTGTTACTTATCTTATTTTAAAAAGTATTTTTGTGTAAACGTTATACGCGCTAATACTGAGTGTAGATCGGACTACGTCTACCACTCTAGCGGAGGCGGCAGCTGTTATTGTATAGTTAGTGCCACGATTAACCGCTTTAAAAAAACAATTGCAGAACATCTCTTCAGAACCTGCGTAAGTTGGCTTAAAAGTACGGACTAGATCCATGTTGATCAATAGAAATGCTCGAAAAAATGTATCTACTAAAGCCTTAAAGGTTAGCTCGTGTAAGTTATTATAAACCTAAAATATTTATTTTAAATTAAAATTTGTAAAACATGGTTTTTCATTTTACCTGCGTTTAACACCTTCCTTGTTTTCAATCAGGGATTACCATACACGCCTCTGAGAAGCAATAAAGAATTCTCTTGACGCCGACTATTATACAACTACAACTAGGGGAAGCACTTTGCCGTCGAGAAGCACGTTTGAATATGTCTCATGTTGCATCAAATTATCTTTATAGTAGGTCTAAAAACTCTTGTCGCGTTTGATTGTTCTAACTTAAACTGTTTTGAAGTAATAGCCATCCTCTTGTTTTTATTTGGAAACTTTGACGAGCTCTAATTGTTTAGGGACTCATTTTTGGATAACAACATTTTTAGCTCACCAACATGATTAATTTTACATATTTACATATTATTATTATACTGTGACGTAGTAAGTATATAATTATAAAAGTTTTTATCTCAAATTGAAGATATTTTGGACATTTTTGAACAAACAGGAGTATGAGGCGAAAAATACACTGCGATTACAATCCGTATTTTAGACTGCGGTGCTTGAGACAATATTTAATAGTGATGCCAACTCTGGGATAAGAAAAAAATACATGAAAAGTAATGTCACATAACTGTGGAAGTATAGAAGAAAATCTTTTTTCGACAGCTATTCTACACATATCATTTCAAGAAAACTTTAAATGCAGCTGTGGTCTGTAAAAGCCAGAGTAGGATTTCCAACACATCTCATTGCACTTAAGTGTTGCAAAAAAATCATACAACTAGATATAAAGCAAAGAAAAATAACTGCTGCTTTTGTTAGCTGTAGCTTTTTTGGAATAAACTGTCTCGCCAAGAAGAGATGGAAAAACTATGTCGAACGAATAGCGGAGCGAGGACTAGCTAAGCAAGCTCTCGGTTACAGACCAAGAGGTAGGAGTTGTGGAAGGGTAGGAGATGGTGATCGGATCAATTTTGAATCTCCTAACGGGTCTACAAGGCCTAATCTTTGAATAGTTGTGATGATGATGTTCTTCAATTTATTACAATTTTTCTGCGCGTGTTTGATTATTCGAGTTATATCTAGCAATGTACGTTCTCTCAAAGTTTAATCTAAATCAGGCCAGGCAAATTGGGCCTAATGCTATTATACAGGAAACAGGACTAGGGTGAAAGAATTTCCTGGCAAAATATTCTTTCATCATAAATGAGGGTATAATCTTAACATAGCCAAAACACAAAAAGCATTTTAAGACGGTCATCAATAATATTTATTCAAGTTAGAAATAGAAAATAGGTGTAACTAAAGTTATTTGCTAGCTGACATTCACATTATACATATGAACAGGTATTTATGAAAATGTATTACTTGAAATTCTTAATAGAATGCAAATCTATGCTACCATTTTGTCATTGAAATAGTTAAATGTTAATAATTATTTAATACACTTGACAATCACCTTAACATATAGAAGTAAACCTGTTTATTTTGCAGCACAAAAGTATTGCGGAGAATTCGTGTAAAACATTAATTAAAAATTACTACGCCTTGCATATAAATTGCATAAATCTAATGCCTAATTAAATATATATAATTGCAAAGAGTATGTGTAGGACCTTGATTAACTTTAATACGATCAATTATTATTTTCATTTTAAGGACAACTTGTCATAAAATTTAAATTATTTAAACGCGTTTACACAATAACTCGAATAATAAATTCTTCTATTATTGCGTATCGTAACAAAAGCTATTTTAGAAACTTAAATTATATTAGTACGTACATTTATTGTTTGATAAGTAACATATCTATACAATGACAGTAAATATGGTACAATTTCAAATCTATTCTGTTGTCGTTTACATCAAAGAATTTAACTGTGACTTCTCTAATTTTTCATTGATTGTAAAATGCAAGAATGTCGTTTCGAAAGCTAAGATGAATGTTGAAGTAAGACAGGCAATGTTCTTTTACAAAATATCGTTAATTTACAAATATGGATGAAAGTATTTGATTTTAATGGGCACGTGTATCAATAGTACTGCAAAATTATTTCACACAGCGTGAATTTTTGACCTTGAGATGTTAATTTTGCAGTACCGTTTGTGCATAATTATGCTTTATGTGTAAATGCAAGGTGAACTCTAACCAACATTTAAGTTATTTCTAACAAAAGGTTATTCATATTTAATTCTGTGAAATTGAACTTCTAGATGTGACGATAATAGAAAAAAAATCTATACGCAAGAAAATCGCCTTGTCCCATGATAGAATCCTGGCTAATACTAGAATATTAGAGTCAGCTTTAGGAAGTTGAGCAAGGACGTTTAAAGCACCTTCTCTTTTGTTGTCTAGTAGTCGTTTTATAAAAAGCCTTAAAAATTTGAAAACAAGAAATGTGAACAATTTTTTTGTATTTTAAAATAACTCTGGCTTTGCATCGAGGTTTCAGTAAAAAAAATGTATAAAACAGGAAAAAATCAAATACCAAAAAGAAATAGTACATTATACACCAAGGTAGAAAAGTCTACTATTATAGCCTGAGGGCTGAGGTTAGATCCCGAGGCGCGTAGCGCCGAGGGATGTAAGGCCCGAGGGCTATAAGACTTTTCTACCGAGGCGTATATACTTTCTTTTCACTACTAGTGATATAAACCCTTATAATTTTCAAAAAATGACTATTTTAACTTAAATCCCTGTTTATTTCAAATTATAAAATAAATGACAGTTTTTTGTTTTGTTGGCATGACAGTTGTGTGAAAATTGTTAAATCATCATTGGTATTCAAAAACATTGTTTTTAAGAACTGGTTTCATCTAAAATACTGAAATTATTAACAATTTTCTCTTTTTTACTTTGTGTGGTTGTATTATAGGCGAAATTGATATTGACAGAGTTGTCATTTATTACGGCGCAAAAAACGTATATTCAAATACACCAAAGTTTTTAAAATTAAATTAATTTATTTAAACAACTATTTTATGCATAAAATACCATTAAATGGAATCTCTCCATTATATTAAATCGTGCTATAAAAGCGTTCTCTTTAAAACTGTCACAGGATTATCAAAAAATATAAATTTGTTCATTATTTACCAGTGGTTAATAATGAAAAATTAGTTACCTGTCAGTCAGCAAAGGTAGAGAAATTGAATTTCACAGCATTCTATTATGTGTCAAAATGCTACGCCATATTACTAGTAGTGAAAAAAGATTTATTTGTGACTTTTTGAAATACCGTATATACAGTGTTGCACGATTGAGAGCTCAATAGAGAAAACTTGTTTGCTAATGCATACAATTAATTTATGAATATAAGTTCCAGCTTTACCTCGTTGAAGTATATATTTATCGATAAAATACATTATAACTTCAACAATATTTAATTATTTTAACCTTATACGTATTTCGACATGTTAACATGCCATTATCAAAGGTTATTTTAAAAAGTAAACAGTTAGTGTTGGTATAGCAACAATAGAATTTTGTGACTTGATGTAGGTAATAGTCTGCAGATAACTTGATTTCTTATTCGAAAATGTCCAATAGAGATGAATTTAAAAGATCAATTTGTTCATTTATTAACGGTACAGTTTTTAAGTGTTCCTGAATATTAAAAGTGTCTAGTATATTTAATTTACGTTCATCATTACAAAAGTGTAAACATTTTATAGTCTTAATAGATGTCATTAAATGATTGTGTTTTAGTAAGTGTTTAGCGTAATTGGATTTATGTAAGTGTTTGTATTTGTAACAACATACGTGTTCTTTATACCTAATATCAAAATTTCTAATTGGCCTGTATAAACTGAATATAAACCAAATTAAAATGCGAACAATTAATTTGTAAATGTCGGATTTAGCAAATCAACTGTTTTTAATTTTGCATTAAACAAAGTGTTTACAATGATTTTAGTTGTTCTAAACTTACTTTGTATTTATTTGTCGTGTTTATAATTTTAGCAATTTCTTCTGATTTGCTACCAACATATGGGATCGAAGCTTATTTAATTGTATCGGATGAAGTTGGGGTGTTAGGATAAAATTTTTGAAGGGCTAATTTATAATCTTTTTCTTTAATTACTGTATTAATAAGTTTGGTGTTATAACCATTACTATATGCAATTTATGAAATAATTGAAATGTCTCTGTTATAATTGCTTTCATCTAAAGGGACCGTTAACGCGCTATGTATTATGGACCTGTGTGCTGCTAATTTATGTGTTTTATTATGACAAGAATCGTGCGGTATTGTAATGTCTGTTTGTGTAGGTTTTCTATAAACAAAGTGTTTAAGTTTATTAGTTGAAATTATTTTTACCTTTAAACCCAAAAAGTTAATGGGCCCGTTTTGTTCAGTTTCAGGTGTAAATTTTGTGTTTGGATGCAAGCTGTTACTACAAATAAAAAATTTATCAATTCATTCAAATGAACTATCAAAACATGCTAAAATGTCATCAACATAACAAAACCAAAATATAACTTTCTCAGATTGATCTGATTCGAATATTTGATCTAGGTTTTCCATAAATATATTAGCTAAAAAAGTTGTAATTAGACTTCCCATGGGTAAACCATCTTTTTGTAATAAATTTTATTATTAAAAGTAAAATAATTTTGATTAATGCAAAGTTCAAATAATTGAATGAACTGACTCCGTTTTATTAATTCAACATTTTTGTTAATAAGATTATTGTTTAACAAAGAAATACACTCCTGAGAAGGTGTTTGGAAAACATGTTAGTAACATCGAAACTAACTAGCCTGCTTTTTGGTGGTAAATGTAAATTAGATAATTTATTGATTAATTCGCAAGAATTTTTATTTGAATATTTTGGTTCATACTCAAAACTGGTAACTATATTATTAAGTATTTTTACTGGGTGCTTGTATGTATGATACTACTGGTCTAATGGGCATTTTCAGTCTGTGTATTTTTAATAAACCGTGTAGTTTTGGTGGTTGTGGATTTGGATTTATTATTTGCCTTTTTTGAGAATCTGTTAAACAAGCCTGGCAATTTTCTAAGTTTATTTTAATTTTTGTTGATAATTTTTGGTGGAATTTCTAGTTAAAGTTTTTAAATTTGTTTGGTTATGAAGTCATTAATTTTTTGTGAGTAATGTCATTGTGTAATATAACTAACGCGATTCCTTTATTATCAGAAATCAGATTATTTACTGAAATATTTACTTTGATCGATTTAAGTAATAATTAATTTTGAATATTTATATTGTTTTTTGATTTTTTGCTATTTAGTGGCATCTCTTTTAATAGATTAGCAATTTAAAATTTTGCATAATTGAAATGTCTTTCTTTAAGACTCGTTTCAGAATTGGCTGCTAAAATTTCTTTAATATTGTTAGTAAAGGGAGAAACTTTAAAACCCTTATTTAGGAGTTGTATCCCCTGTTTACTTTTTATTGTAACCTTTGATAAAATGATAATGGCATCTAAACATGTCGAAATGCGTACAAGGTTAAAATAAATAAATATTTTTGAAGTTATAAAGTATTTTATGTATACTCAGTTTATGAATACACTCATAAGTGCATGGAGATTATGTTGAATAACTTTTGCTTTTGCTGCTGCACAAATACTTGTGGTTATTAAAATATTAATAAAGAGGTACTTTACTGATTTGTACAAATATGCAAATGAAAAAATCCTTTTTAAAACTAAACACTAACAGTTTTTTGAGGTTTTCAGAACAAAATCTTTATATATGAAATTACTTTTCCTTATAAAATCGACAATAAGGTTTTTCCAATTGGGCACTCAATCCTAGGACAAACTGTACAGTGGATCAAAAAAAGTCATGCTACAAAAAAGGATTAGTTATAAATGAATTACTTAAACCTCAAGTACCCAAAAACGTTTTAAAATGCATTGGAAAAAGTTTGATAAGTCGGGAAAATTGAAATGTCTGTGAAACTTTGTCATTTTTTTTTAATTTGAATTTGAATTGTTTATTAGCGGATTCTACAAAGTTTTTAAAATGTGCGAGTTTAAAGCTATTGCAAAGACAGTACAAATTTTTTTATTCTTATTTGATTTTCTTTGGTTCAAGCTCTTCTTAAAGTTTTAAGATCATTTGTTTTTGGCGGGTCACTGATTATTTGGTTAATACCATAGTTTTTTTTTTGCGTTTACTTAAAAAATGTTGAAATATTAATGACATTAACATTTTTATCTTTGCATGAAAGCAACGGGATTGTTCTCTCAAATAACGTCGATTAAAATATAACAAATTTGCTCTTTAGGTACGGTCATATTTAGAAAGCTTATTGCTTTTTTGGCTCTCATTTTTCGGTTATTTTTCTGTTTCCTTCTATAATACTATAGGAGGAATATAAAATTGTTAATTTTAAGTTAGTTCTTCTCTGGACCTGATCTGCGGCAAGTTGGGATAATTAAATTCTACAAAACGCAGTTGCTGGCAATATGTATGCCGAAAGTTTACATTTTTGTTAATTTTAGTTTTTATAGTGTAAATATATGTATTATGTCCAGTCAAGTAGTTTTCAAAATTGTGTTAAATTTTATCTATAAAACAACTCAAATGAGAAAGAAGAGATTTGGTTTCAATTATGGCTAGAATAGACCACTACATGTTTCGTTCTTGTTTGAACTCATCAGGTGGACATAATTCTAACCATAATTGAAACCAAAAGCAAACAGGCATATATACGCCAGAAAGTATAACACTAACGGGGAATTAAAATAGTAACGCCCTCTATTATGTGCGGCGAGAAAAAGTTGCAAAGCAACAAACCGGTAAAGTTGCGATCGGAACCTGCTAAGCAGGTATCTGCGATCGCACCGGCCTCTAAGCACAAAACACAGAAACGCCCGTGTGGCAAGAAATAAGAAAGAAGAGATTTGGTTTCAATTATGGCTAGAATAGACCACTACATGTTTCGTTCTTGTTTGAACTCATCAGGTGGACATAATTCTAACCATAATTGAAACCAAAAGCAAACAGGCATATATACGCCAGAAAGTATAACACTAACGGGGAATTAAAATAGTAACGCCCTCTATTATGTGCGGCGAGAAAAAGTTGCAAAGCAACAAACCGGTAAAGTTGCGATCGGAACCTGCTAAGCAGGTATCTGCGATCGCACCGGCCTCTAAGCACAAAACACAGAAACGCCCGTGTGGCAAGAAATAAGAAAGAAGAGATTTGGTTTCAATTATGGCTAGAATAGACCACTACATGTTTCAAATGAGCTCATTCGACCAGTTTATTATTTAAGTAGTTGTATAATGACATGTATAATTACCTAACAGGTGTTGCATTAGACATCAAAATTCAAATTTTATTTCCTATCATTAAAGTTTTGAAGGCGCATCAACGTTGTTACTACGAAGCAACGTTGTTGCTACAAAGAAAAAGAAATCGTCAATAAAATAGTATTAACATTAATTTGCTTTTACAAACCAAACCAACGTAAGTAAATTGCTCTTCTTAATATTATTTGAATTCAAACGAGCTGCATTTTCACATGGCGCTGAATTGTAATTTCTATGCTATGATAACAAGAAACGTTAATTTTGACCAACCTATAGCGCTTATAGTTTTATACGCCAGCGTTCGGCTCGTAGAAAAATATGTGTATAGAAACGATTAATACTTATTTCCACTGCAATTGCATGGTTACGATCAGGAAATGCGGCTTTAGGAGACCAGTTTCGGATAACCTTGATTGTTTAATTTATTTATGAGAAACCTAACCCATTATTATGCACTCTGACAACTTAGCCTTTCTTTCTAAACTAACAGCGCCGTTTTCTTGCGTAACGACAACGAACACACGATTTACAGATTTGCTTTTTCACGTTTCAAATTGCTTTACAAACTTGTCGTCTTTTATTAACATACGTTTGTAGCTGGTCGTCATCGGAGAACTTGATATTTTTTAGAATATGTATTTTTTTTAATTAATCGTCAATTTTAACATAAAGAGTAGGTAGGTACTAACTATAGTACAATATACGAATGTATTTAATAAAAAAAAATTTTATTTTTAATAAATTTAAAACAATTTTATTTTTAAACCAGTGTTATCTAATTACTGATTATTATAAAAAGAGGAACAATAACCAGAAACGTAAGAAACTGAAAACTTTTTTTTACATTTTTTCTTAATAGCAATAATTTTTTCATCAAACTATTTTACAATTTTTCCTACATACGTCCAGTGGTAAAGATATCATATTGCAATTGTATTTCCAATCGCCATTTCAGCTTTTTATTGAAGCGAATACAATAAAATGTGATCTAATAAGCAGTATGTAGAAAAAAATTAAATGATGTGTTATTGTTATTATATTATTAACAAAATATAGTTTCCTGTAAAGTGATCGTTTGGAAACGAATACAACTTTTCGTTATTTATAACAATCCCTATAACAATGTAATATACTAGGAAAAGAGCGAAGCACTTCGCAAGAAATTTTTTTATCCTTTAAAACTTTAGAAAGAATGGAAAAGTAAAAACAAACAGTTGGAGTTGCTACAGAAACAATAAAACTTGATGACTTGATCTTGGTTGTCCATGTTTTGCAGATAACTTGATTTCTTGTTCCAAAACGCCAAATAATTGTGAATTAAAGATACCTGTTTTTTTGTTTTCCCTAAAATATGGAATCAAACGCATTTAAATGTGTGTAATGAAGTAGTTGGTAAATATTCTAAATGACTAAAAGGATAAAAATTTAATTTTTCTTAGTTTAGAAATATACTTTAGCAATGTAAAATTGTTATTACGTTGTTTTGAGAATTTCTTGCTAACCCCCCCCCCTACACATGTATCCTTTTTAAATTCTTACCGTATTGAGCTGTAAGTATGTGTCAATCGATTGAAAATCCTGTAAAAGGCGAAACTATATAGTCACCAAGACAAAATAAAATTAATGAAATTTCAACAAAATTGTTTTATTTCCATTGTTTACTTTCTGAAAACATGACAAATGCGAATTATCCATGAGTATTTTGATGTGACCGAAAAAAGTATGCTTTGGGTTTTGTAAAATAATAAAATTGATTACCAATTCCTCAGTAACAATTACTTTGTTAGATGCTAGGTTGCAACATAAGCAAAATTATAAAATACAATATTTTCAATTTGAAAAGTTTTAATTGTTTATTATATGAAAACCGCCCACCGCGCAAAATGCACTGCACTTATATTACTTATTTGTTTTGCTAGAGAACGCCGCGCCGCTCCACACTTTTTTTGAGGTAGAATAGTTACACCCTGTATGTAAAAATAAAGTTGCTGTCCGCCTCCGTGGGCTAGTGGTTTGGATTGTTAAACCGAGAGCTAGTAATGCCGATATTTGAAGTATGACATGGGTGCTTTTGTTTGTCTTCTGCATACGCCATGTAACTTCAGCAATGGGTGACCTCATAGATGTAGCATAAAAAATGTTGTTCATTATATTTTATGATACATCGGTTAGAGTATTAACGTTTTTCACTACTTCAACTTACATTTTTGAAGTGAAACTTTTTTGCCTGCAGGAGGCACCACGTGATAGCTAGAGCGGAAGTGATGGAACGGAAGTGATAGAACGGAAGTGAGGTTGCCTAAATCAAACTGACGCGATCAATGTTCGGTTGTACCATCACAGACACACGCCTCCAAACTAGTGTATTTTGTGGCTTTGCTTATATAGGAAGCAAATAAACAGTATACCATGCGAGATATATAATTTATAATACCTACTATATTTGTGTAAGATTGAATTACTTTCGAACAGTATTTTTCTGCAACCGGCAGGGAAGTGGCTACTTACAGGATTCTTTTGCGGCATGGAATTAGCATTACAGTACTGAGTAGTAAAATAAATCATTACAGTACTGTTTTGAAGTAACATGTCTGATATTTAGATATTACTTTGGAGACATAAACATATGTCTACCTAACATAAGTGATTAATCATTTTTCACTGTCAATAATAACTGTCAGTCGAAATTATGAAGTAATGACTAAAATTTTTTAGTTAATCAAAGCGATTGCAGAAAACATAGTATAAGCCGTAAGCCAGGAAAGTGTATTTACGGGACTCGGGGGCTTAAGATGCTCGGCCTACGACCTCGTTTTTCCGCAACAAATCCACTAGTCCTCGTCCAAAGTATCACTTTTCTGACTTCTGGCGGAACAATGTTTAGTAGGGTTCTGGTGCAAAAGAGAGGTAGTGGACCCTTTAAGTGAGCAAAACGAACCAAAATGTCCGAAACTTTTTCCGGAAGTGGGCGTTTGTAAGCACCCAATAAGAAATAATTTTTTTTTGAATTTCAACAACTACAAGCAGCGACATTATAATTAATCAAAGAAATGGTATAGTTAAATAAATAACACCTTGACACAAGCAGAAAGCACTTATTACACACAAAACTTACAGTAGCTAACACTGCAAAATTTATTTAAATACAAAGTCCAGAGGCCAGCCCATTCCTGTATACAAACACTTCTAACAAAATTGAAACGCAGACTAAACTGAAAAAACTTAAGAATTGACTTCGAGTGGACTTTCCCATACTAAAAATGTAAATTTTATCATTATAACGTTGAACAGTTCACCGACTGTTGACAAATTATATAGGCAACCTTCATTTTATCCATATTTCAATTTTATTACAGCTGTTAGTTCATGATGTCAGCAATAATAATGTTGGGGTTTAGCAATCATGCTCGAATCGTAACTTGTCCACCTCCAAACATTTTTGTAGGATTCTTTTTAAATTACAAATGATTGGAATTTACAGTTTCTTAAAGTTATAGCGGCCGCCATTTTGAAGCTAGATTGTTTTGGTAGAAACGTTTTCAATTTGTCTTCTCTCATTTCACCGTATGTTAGATTTCTAAGAAAACAATTTATGTAGGCAGCCCTACGATGTCTCATACCGTATAAGACTAGTAAGAACGGAACCGCCCGCCCTACAGATAATTAGATGCGCTTCGGATTTCAGACTAAAAATCGATATAAATGGTTTGTTTAAAGAGTAATCAAAAATATGCAAATATTGAAAAATACACTTCTCACTGGAGTTAATTGATAGGCGCAGTTAAAATATAAACATTTCAATAACTTTGAAGCGAACTTGAAATCTGTTAGTCAGCAAACCTTTATCTAAAGCATCAGCTAAAGCCGGTACACAACATTTAGACGATGCCATTTGGCCGTCGTCGTTTTCCCATCGTCGTTTAGACGGCGCCGTTTGGGCGTTGGACTATTTTCCGCCGGACGTTTGGACGCCAGTTTCATAAATTTAATATTCATTAAATTAGCTCGGATATTAGTTAAATACTTTTTCTGTATCTCCTATATGCTCAAATTCCTTTTTATTTTATCGACAAGCATCAAATTTAAAAATTTTTCCTAATGTAAAACTACTTTCTATCTATTATAGCAAGCGCGATTCACACATTGTGCTTCGAAAACAATTCATCCTGCATGTTACAATATTACTACAATAATTGCCAAATTAACTTAATTGTATTCTAAACAGTATAGTACCGTATTTCAAAGTAACTTTTTCGCAACACGTATGTGGTTTTTTGTTACCAGTGCCCAAATGCCCCGGCACTCCAACGGCGGTCGCCCAAAAGTCTAACGCACAAAAGTCCTGCTCCGTGTTAAAGCGCCGTTAAAGTATAAATTATGGGCCTATTTTTTTTTCACTTAAACCGATCGAATGATCCTAATAATAATCCTAGGATCCATTAAACTCGTTTTTATCAGCTAACTAAAAAAAACAGACATGTATGTATGTTAAACCTCAAATAAAAACATGTACTTTAATGTTAAGGGCCACTGGGCCTCGGTGTAACGCACCGGCTTCACCAATAGAAGTTCTACTACTGTTGTTATGTTAATAACTGTTTTCTACACTTTTTCTCTACAAAAAAAAAACTTATTTCAGGTTAGTTTTTGTTTGACAAAATACGTATTTTTTAAATGATGACTGCTTTTTAAGGTTTCCTATAGCAGCGTGAAAAAAAGGATATTTTTCTATGCGCGTATCAAAAGTGTTTTTAACACAGTGTTTAATGTCAAAAATGGGCTTTCTAAACGCTAGAGGCAAAAAAATTAGTGGGGGTTGCTCAACTCGCTATCGCTCGTTTCGCCAACCATAGCAATGGCATTAGAAAAAATCAAATTTAATACTGTCAAATACAAGACAAAGGTAACTTCAAAACAACGGTATTCTAATTTTTTCTAATTAGGCTAGGTTCACACGACGTCTATTCGATTCGATTTTTCACGTATACGGTTTTCTCGAATACGAGACAAGCATTTCACACGGCGACCATTTCATTTGTTTTTTTCACGGCCGAGAAATAGTGAATGAAGAAGATAAATCCAAAGTGGTTGACAGAAGTAAGATCAGAAAGGCAAGAAAAAAGATGAGAATTCAACTGCAGGATTATAGTACAAAAAGTGACGATGACGAATCAGTTAGTGGAATACAAAATAATTATATCGACGAAAGAAAAGATTAGACGTGCACTATGGGAGCAAAAACGACATAAAAGAATTATTATAGAAGAGCATATCGCAGTACTTGGCGAGCCAGGGCAAAAATAGCTGGGCCATCTAGTACCAGCTAGCGGTTCTGGGAAAGATATTTCTTCAAGTTTGCTTAAATTTCTTGAAGAAAAATATGACACCATTGACTTAACGGCTGTAGGATGTGACGGTACCGCGTCGCGTCGTTAATACCGGTTCAAAAAATAGAGTAATTGCACTAATGGAAAAATCACTCAAGCGACTACTCCAGTGGTTTGTTTGCATGCTTCATATAAACGAACTGCGTCTAAGACACTTGATTCATTTCTAAGATTTCTTTCCAAGAATTTTGCGTAGCAACTTTATTTTTGTAACTGTCCAATGAGACTTATCCCACAAATTCGCTCGTTCTTCAATCAGTGAAATAAATAGATCGGCCGATATTGGGAATTCGTCCTCCATTGTGACATGTGTTCACTACAACTATCGGTGCATGAGTTCGGGAGAAAGGTTTGTGTGAACGACACCATTTAAAAGTAAGCGCCACTGCATCCCGTATTCGAGTATATCCTTTCGAGATTTCTCGAATCGCAGTGACAAGTTCGGTCAGTATACGGGAAAAAATATTTCTCGAATACGAGATTTTATCGCATGGGCTCAGTGTGAACAACTTAATACAATTTTCACTGCCACTGTTCTATTCGATAAAATCTCGTATACGGTATACGGGAAAAATAACGCCGTCTGAACGTGGCCTTATGGTTTTAATTTCTCTCCAATGTTGACAAGCGCGTAGAAAACATATAGTATCCAACACGTTCCAAAGAGCTCTTTTTTCACTCACGCGAACGTTCGCATTCGAACATAAAAATGCTCTTTTGGAACTTGTTACATAATATACGGTTTATTAACATTGCTCACAGCACCGTGAAAAAGTACTTTAGGGCACTCTAAAAATCAAAATTTCCATTTTTTTTGCAATGAATCAGCGAAGTTCCCTGTCACCCCTCTTAGCCCCCATCTTCGATTTTTTGTTTTTTCAAAAATGCGAATTTCGGCTTTAAAATCGGTATGGGCATGTAAAATGACAATAGGAACAACTTTCCATTGAGAAAACATTACTGAGAGGTTTTATTTTGGTCGTTTACCTCAACAGTTTAATTTAGTGATTGCAAAAATACGGCTACCAGCCAAAGGGGTATAGGACGTGAATAATCGATTTTGGCCGATCTGCGCAAACGCGATTACGTCATCACCCTCAATCAACTTTTTTTTTCAAAAAGTTGCGAATTTCGGCTTCAATCGGTATGAGCGTGTTAAATGACAATAGGAACAACTTTCTATCAGGAAAACACCACTGGGAGTTTTTTTTGGTTGTTTACCTTAACAGATTAATTGAGTAATCGCCAAGAAAACGGCTATGAACAAATAATGAAATCGATTTTGAGATATTAAGAGATAAACGTGCAAGTAGAAAAACACAAAATATAATAAAACCACTCGACTGCTTTAAAAAAGGGGGAGGGGGAGGGTGTTCACTTTAAAATAGATGCGCTCGGAAAAGAATCCTAGATTCGAATTCTACACTTCCCAAGTAGCTGATCTACGCAAGCCCGATCTTCCTACCCCCCCCCCCCCCAGTGACACCAACGAATTTTAGGGATTAAAAAATGAGAATTCCATTAAGAAAGCACCTCTGGGAGGTTTCTTTTTGGTCGTTTAACTGTACAATTTAATTGTTTATTTGCCAAAAAAAGACCAAATAATCAAAATCAATTAGCAAATACTAAAAACCAAAACAGTTCAAATTTTCGCAAATTAAAAATTTATTTTAATTTTAAAAATAATTCCGTTTTTTTCTAAATTTTCGACATCTTAAAAAAATTCCGTAATTTTTAAAAATTTTAAGTTTTAAAAATTAGGAAAATAAAAAACAAATTTTAACTTAAATTTTTTTTGAATTATATACCTAAGTGAAAATTTTTAAGTTTCCAAAATTTTGAAATTTTAACATTCTTTTCAAAATTTTTACTTTTTCAAATTTATAAATTTTTCAAAATTTCGTGAAACTTAAAAAAATCATTACGAAAATTCTAAAAATCCTTACAATCTTTAAGTTTTTAAAATGTCCTGCAGTTTCCGAAATTTCAAAACTATTAAAATGTCCAAATTTGTCAATATACTCAAAACCTTTCACAATTTTTAATATTGTTCTAATTTTTCTCAATTTTCAAATGCTTTTAAATTTTCAATACTTTTCAATACGTCTAAATATAATCAAAATTTTCAAAAATTTACTTAATTTCCAAAAATCTTCAAAATTTAAAAAAATTTGATATTTTTAAAAATTTTCTCTATTTTCAGTTTTATAATTTGAAAAAAGTTTTCATAGTAATCAAAATTTACTCAACATTGGTAAAAAAAGGAACGCTTATTATATTTAAAAAACATTCGGTATAAAACATATTCGAAATTTTTTAGAAGATTTTAAAAATATTCGAACTTTTCACAAAATTCTCTTACCTGTCGATTCTTGTTAATATTGCAATTACAAGATTACTTTCAGACTAAAAACTCAATCCACTTATTTGCTTTAAGAAAATGCGCGTATTTTGCAGCAATTCATTACAGTATCAAATTTATCGCAGCCCAATTTTCTGTTTATTTTTTACATTCCACATTACGTATTTACATCATAAGCCATGTTTACAATACGTCACATTCTTAATTTGTTCTTGTGTATGTAATAACAAAACGTTTTAAATATATGTTTAACAAGTAAAATAACGTGACCTATAAAACCCAACTACTGGTTCCTATCTGTTGCTTATCAGTGTAGCTACAATATCGTACCAAAATCGCGGGAGGAGTGATACGCAGTGAAAACAGTAATAAAATTATGAAGATCCTGATTTCATACGAAATTTTATTCTAAAAAGCGTTGACTTTGTAGAAGGTTTGTTTTTAATTTTTAGTTCTAAAAAATGATATATTATTTTTATTATCTTTAAAACTAAATTGTAAATTAAATTTTGAGTCATTCTCATTTGTTGCATCGGAAATAACGCATATTTCTTTCCACTTAGTTATTAACAAAATGCGTCCCTGTGGGTGGGTGCGTGCATGCATTAGTGGGTGCTTTAGTTCTCGGAATATTATTTAATAGCCTTTAATAAGTATAATCAAGAGATATAAAAATATGTTTCAATATATGAAAATTGTAAAAATTCTACCTGCTCAAAACTTTGAACATTTTCAAATAATAATTCCTCAGAAACCGCCCACACCATTTTTAAAACCTTCTAAACCGATAAAGCTTGCAGGGAAATACAAATGTAATTTTCACTAATTTTTCAAATGTTACTCTGAACTTTCTAGAAATTTTTGAAAAATTTAAATTTGTATACTTTTTTATTCAGAAAGGCAAACGCCAATCATTATTAACTTTAAACAGTTCAATAGACTAATTAAAGTAGCTTATTACGACTAACAATATTTTTCAATCATATACAAAATTAAGACAAAAAAAAGATGTGTTTTATTATCAACAACGCGTTTCAATTGGCTCTAATAAAAAAAATATGTTTTTCATTGTTACTAACTTTTTGGTAACTCTATACTTTCGATCAAAATGGTTATAACAACTTTATTTGTTATAACCATTTTGATCCAAAGTCATGAGCTCATTAGATAGCTAGCGCCTTTACGTAGCCGTGCCTTGGGTTTGGAGCGAGCGGCTTGTACCGGCTGGGGATGACTAAATATAAATATAAATCACTTATTGGCCCGCGAAAATATTTATAACGTAAAAAGTATGGGAAAGCACTATAGCGACCTGTTTTGCCCGTTTTTTTAATGATTATTACACCTACCTGCGTTAAAAACTATGATAAAGTTTAAAATGAAAAAGTGTCAACTTTTTAAAAATAGAAAGAATATACGAAAAACTTTAATGAGTTCTTCTGTTAGTCTTAAAACCTAGAATATAATATACAAAATGCAATTGCCATAATGACATAGTAAATTAATTACTCATTGTAGTACTAAAAAATCTTTTAATAAAAAACACTTAGTTTAATGCTTATTCTTTATTTCGATAGAATTCCAAAACTTAAGCAAACTCATAATTTTATTTTAAATTCAGAAATTAAGTAGAACCAAGGTGAAGTGTTTTATAAATACTCCAGTTCTTAGTAATTAAATCTAAAATTCATTATTTGCAATTTATGAAAGCAATAAACGTAATATCAAGTAAAATTCTGCTGCATGTATTAAGTATAATTTAGGCTTTCGAAGTAAAAATCATACAGCTATGAACTAAAAACCTGGATTATGTAATTTCTAGGCCAATATCACATAGTACGTTGCGTTATTTCTGTAAAGTAACGAACAGTCATGGGGCAATAAAGAGAGAGGAATAAAGGCCGTTAAACGAAATGCATTTGCCGTGTGATTGTCATGCAGAAACGTAATCACTGTGATCAAATATTAATTCTAATTAAAAGAAACTATTATATTTTCCCATACCATGAAATAAACACGAATATATTAACGCGGGACGCGGACGAGCAGACGCTAGAATAAAGTTCAAATACCATTTAATACCTGAGAATGGTGTTGCAAAATTTTAAATTTATTGCTTTTTACAAATAAAAGATGAGAATATTCTGTTGAACGTCGTTTCTAGTTAGCACTTTATTTGTTTTGTCATTATAGTGCAGCATGTGTATTATATACGGAATTATGCGATTGTTGCTTTACGATATATTGTAAACAGTTATATGAAATTTTGTAAACGCAGATTGCACCTATTTTTGATTTAAAAGATACAACCGAGTTATCTATGTCATGATGGGCGCGTGCTGCATCTATGGTTTCTTTGTTAAAAATTTGCGTTCTTGTATTATTGAGCAACATATTTCTTGTTTTACGCAAATGGAAGAAAGTGTATCCAAATTCTTTGTAATATTTGATTATTACGTATAATACTTTTCATCCTTTACATTTTTTGCCTGTTTTCAACCGTCATACATTTTTTGGATTTTAATCTTTTTTACTTATTTTCTACTCTTTTTCCATTTCTTTCTCTCTTTTTTTTTCACTCTTCCTATTCCCCTCTCCGCTTTCCTAACTGCAGTTGTATTTGTAAGCCCGGCCGATCACAGACGAGTGAAGAGTAACTATTTCGAAAATATTACCAGAAATCAAAATAAAAGGCGTAACTAGTTTTGAAATATGGAAAAGTTTAAGCGAAGTGCTTGGTCATTTTTTCCCAGTTAAAAGCTCACACCATTTTTATTCAAAATTCAATCTCCTCTACTATTTCCTTAGTTTTTAACCAATCACATATATTTTATCTGTTGCTGGTGTTCTTTAACTTCAAGTAATATTTATCTATTAAAACCTCAAAACATTGTAATCAAAGAGGGATGACGTATCAACATTAAGGTTATATCATTAAATAGCCGTAGGTAGGTAACATAATATGATATAAAAGTATTTTCAAAAATTTAAACACTTTGGCAAATGTTACAATTTTATGAACTTGAGAAAAAAAGTTTTTGTTTTATTTTAAGTGAGCTATAGCTTCCTTCGACTTCTCATATTTAAGAAAAGAGCAAAATTTCGCTCTCTTAAATAATAATGTATCTAAGGTTTACAGTTTTATCCTACTATTATTAATAATCAGTACAGTTTAAACAGAAACTTTTTATCGTCTTCTGTTTATAAAATAAAGGGACATTATAATTTGCAAACGATCATATTCTATTGATAAATTTTCATCAAAATCGAATTGTCAAATATCGATATACCCACATACCCACCCATCCATAGAGAGATAGTTTTAAAAATAACTTTTTTGGGTACAGCGACTTGCAAAATGTGTGCATCAACACATTAACCATAATTTAATATAGAAATGTTATATATAAATATAGGGTGCTCCAGAAAACTGCCATATTTAATACAGTAAATTCCTGACCTAAAAATAAAACCAAAATTCCTAACCAACATTTTTCCTAAAATGCCCCGTTTTTGAAATATGGACCTGCAAAGGTGGCTCTTACAATAAAACTGCTTTATTTGTTAATATTGATAAAATCACCCTGTATAAAGTAACCAAATTTTTCACAATAAAATGTGAATAACTGGAAACTATTAGTAGTTTTATTATATTGCCCTTATAGTTTTATATTCACAATCAAAAAATCTGTTTAATTCCATGATAAAGTACTATGTTGTCATTTAAAAATATTATCTTCTTTGGTGGCAGCATCCAAAACGGAAAATTCAAACTTGTTTCATTTTTTAGTCAGGAGGTATTTTTTAAATTTGCTTTAAGAACTATGTTTATCTGTTCAAACAAAAAGTTGATCTATCGCCACTTTTAAATTAACACATATCGTTTAGCGTAGACGAAACTACTGATGATCGAAAAAGATACTCGTACATTGTAAATTTCGTAGTCATTTAGATGGCAAACTTTCCTCCAGTTATTTGTTTGCCGTAAAACAATTAAACACAACCAATTAAGTCCAAAGGTGAACAAAATTTGAAGATACATTAACCTTTTTCATGCAACATGTTTATAGGGCGAGGGAAAAACTTTTTTTTTAAATCAGAAAGCTTGGGTGCGGGAAAGTTAGTCCACCTTATTTGTAACATATCCTCAAAATCTTATTAAATTCTAAACATTTTTTGAGGTGCCACAACGACTTTGAAAATTTGCCTGCACGGCAAAAATTCTAGTTTTTTCAGATTTCGAAATTTTATTTAGCTTAGGTTTGAAATAGTTTTGTATTATTATCAGTATCATTAGAAAAAACTGTTCTATGTTTAAATCTTAAGGTACCACAAAAAGGCCGAATTTCACTTATTTGGCATGATAATTGCTACAACTATATTTATTTTAAAAATCTATTTTTTCTAAATTTTTAAAACCTTTTTGTAGTGTTTCAATTTTAGAACATTTTAATTAAAATGACATTAAAATACATATATGGCGTTGTTCTTTAAAATGGCGGACGAGATCGCTAATGTATCAAGACCTACACGTGCTAAGTGTGGTGTTTTGAGCTGGAACTCCCTTCACCACAAGTTTTAACATACGGAGACGTTATGAAGCAATACTTGTGAATTAGGCAAAAGATTAAATTAGACGGTCAAGCTAAAGAGCTCAATGTTACCGAAGTTTCTGAGGTTGTTACAATGAGTCTAACAAAAATTTGGAAAAAAGCATCATTGCCAACAATAACAAATGCACGAATTGTGGAAAGAATTTGTGAATATCATAGCAAATATCGCAAAATTCTCAAACCATACAAACAAAGATATAGTGTTGCTAGTTATATGATTCACGTGAAAGCATTTCTAGAAACTGCTACACAGTTATTTAATATGGTCCCTTGTAGATGCAAGTTTTTCGAGTTATGTTCTTGTTGAAAATCAAGGAAAATACCAATTAAAGAGTAAGAGTTTATAACTGATCAGCAAGCAAACACACGAATGATGATTGGAAGATTTGATAAAACAACTACAATGCAGCTTCAGAAAAGAGGCAAACGAAAAGAGGCGGAATTATTCAAACAGTTTTAAAATGTTAAATTGACATAATTAGAGAGTAGTGCCAAATGCGATACAGATTTTTGCCCACAACAGACATTGGAAGGGCAGTGCTAGAAACTCCGTGTGTCAGAAGCTAGAGATGATTCGGAAGCTCGGAAGCTGATTTTAAATCGGTGTTAGATTTCTCTACACCGACAGGCAGAAAAGGACCGATTCTGATTGGCGTCTTTTTGCAGTACCCGAATGTGTAAGAGAATTCCAACATTGATGCGTGAATGTGATACATGGGGGTATCAGATCACGCTGCTGCTATATCATCTAACTTTTTGGCAGTTTTTCAATATACTTCCACCTGACTCAAATAACTAGTAACACCAAATCTTTGTTGGTACGGTGTGGGGAGCTTGCGATACTTGGTATGGTATTTGCGAAATCTTTTAACAATTCTTCTTCTTCTTCTTCTTCTTTTTAGGCATAGTGCCTGTTTGATACCGGTTTTGTTGTTGTTGTCCAACTGTCCTTCCATCTTTTCGGTGGTCTTCCGATAGGTCTTCTGCCATGTGGTTTATTATTTCTGGCTATCTTGGCTAATCGGTCTTCTGTGATTCTCGTTACATGCTGGTTTCATTCTCTTCTGCTTCTTATCCAACGTACTATGTCGTTAACTTTACACTATTTTAGTGTTTTTTTTCCTGTCTTATATACTGTGTCCTGCCATTGTTCGAAGTATTTTCATTTCTTTGGTTCGTAGTAACCTCTTTGATATGGATGTTTCTGCTGTTTTTTAACAATTTGTGCATGTGTAATAACGATGTTCTTTTGCCAATTTCATCAAGACGCAAACGATTTTTGATATATCGGTTACTCGAGCTCCTTGGCTATGCATCTCTTGTTCAGTGTACAAATACAGCTTCATAACATCCCCGTATGTTGGAAGAACATATTGGTTGAAGAAACTTTCAGCTCCAAAATCAGACAAACATCACTACGTGTGTAGTTCTTGATATATTACGAATTTCGTCCGATATTTTAAAGAACAATAATATATATTTTAACGTCATTTTAATTTAAATATTCGCTACTCTGAAAAAAGAGCAAAAGGTTTTAGAAATATTGAAATGAAAAATAGAATAAAATTGTAAAAATAAATACAGTTGTGGCAATTATCATGTGGAATAAGTGAAATCTAAACTTTTTGTGACATCTTAAGATTTGAATATAGAACAGTTAGTATTCTTTCTAATAATACTGATAAAAATACAAAACCATTTTGAGCCCAAGCTAAATGAAATTTTAAAATCTGAAAAATTTAGAAATTTTTCCGTGCAGGTATGTTTTTGGTAAATTTTGAAATTTTTAAGTTCGTTGTGGGACCTCAAGCGATCATTGGAATTCAATAAGATTTGGAGGATATGTTTTCAATTAGGTGGATTGACTTTCTCACACTCAAGTTTTTTGATCTGAAAGAAAAACGTTTTTTCACTCTACACTAAGTGGGCTAAACAATGTGTTGATTCCACGGAATTAACAGGGTGAATGTAGTTTTCATTAATAAATAAATTAATCTCTACCTCCAAAAAAGTATTTTTGAAAGCTTCAACCAGGATTTAGTCTAAATGTATCTAGAAATACTTCCGCATGCCCCAGTACATGCACAACCTGTTCTGGAAAAATGGGCAAGATAAACACAGACCGTCTTATTTTATGCAGGGGTCAGTGGGTGGTCTAGTGTTAGAGTCCCAACCTCTAAAACTAGACTCCCAACGGCAGCAGGTTCGAATCCTATGCCCGTCGGAAATTTTTCTGAATAAGTTAAATCCGACGTGTCCCTAGACGGTGTGTGTGGTATGTATGTTGGGTTGCATGTCTTTCAGGGGTGGGGCATGTTAGACCGGTGTATAGCGCTAAGTGCGCTGAGCCCGGGTAAGGGGGTGGGATGGGAATCATAGAGTCGTGCTCACGCACGGCCTCATGATTTAAAACAAATTATGCTGAACATTACACAAATACAAAAAACTTGTTTTGGCCCGGAAAGTGCTCAATCAATTGCCAGTTGTTAACATATATTAAATAACAAAAAAAGTAATTGCACAACTAAGTTATATTAGAATTCATTTTTCCGATATTCCAGCTATTATTAAAAACCTAGAAACTCAGAGTTTGTTTCTTTCAGAATCCATAAATAATGTAGAAAATGTACAGAATAGTTTGCAAAAAATAAGAATGAGATAACGAATAAAATTAGTACAAAAATCAGCCTGGTGATTACAAAATTTGCTAACAATGTATTAAATTTAAAAGCAGAAAACTGTCATCAGAATAACATTCACAATTTGCACGTTTATTCAAATATCGTCTTCTGACCTCTTGCGATGTGTAGAGATAACATTTTCAGCTTATAGTTATAAAAATCTGTTGGATGATAACAGGAAATAATTTGTAATCGATACTGTCGTAAAACATAATTGTTTACTGTAATACACTCTTGTAACCTTCTTTGTGCTTAAATTTTTGTATATTATTAATATACTAAAACAATTTTTTGATTGATTTATTTAGCACTTTTATTTGTGTCGAAATAATTACTTCAACAAAATTTTATCGCATAATACTGAATTTAATTATTGGCATTTTTCGTATTCTGAAGTATATGATTTTAGAAAATTATATACACACATTTTGTTTAGTAGAGCATATATTAGTGCATATTCCGCAGTAGCATATTTCTCTCTCTCTCTCAAGCATAGGAAGTAGCTATCATTCCAACGCCAAAGATGCAAGTAAACGTTGAAAGGCATACTAAAAATTTACGAAAACACTAAAATAAATCTTAGAAAAGAATAAATTGTGATCAGAATAGGCTCATAATTATATAAAGCGCAATTTAATACAAGTACAAACGCAAGCAGCCTACAGAAAAAATTTCGAAATCTGGTTCAACGACATTTTGGAATAAATAAGACTAAAAAGATAACAAGGTTGTTGCCGTCATCTCGCAGACTTTTGATAGGAGGTAGTTAAACATATTGCACTGATAACATTGCATTTTTTATTGATAATAACCTAGTTTATGCACTTTTAAGTGCGAAACTGTTTTTAAATAAGTCATACTACACAAATTGCAGAAACGATTCATTTGAGAGACATACCTACACAATATCAAAATGGACGTATAGTGTACCTATTATAAAGAGATATTATTAAATTTTGTTGGGTATTAGGTCCAAAGACCGGACTTTTAGTCGCAGAATAACAAAAAATTTCGTTAAAATTCAATAAGTAAACAATAACCAGGGGCGTACTCAATCCATTAAGTTATACGTGAAACATATTGCACGATTTTGCAAGGTTTCTACAACTGCAATATTTACTAAAAGTTAATGTTGTACAGTACCTGGTTTCGCGAGAAATGAGCGTTCCAAAAAAAATGAATCGGCAGGGCTTTAAAACTTCAACATGCATGTGCTTGTTATGATAAAAAATGACTTTTTGGTAATATTACTAATGTTATAAAATCTCGAAGTACTTTTAAAAGTCATGATCATTCATATTCTACGCTTATGAACCCTGCTTCATTTTATTTTACTATGACACAAGCATCAATTTCAGCTGACCAAATAAATATTAAATATCTACACAAGCTAGCATAAAGTCAAACATATGGATGTTATCATTTTAAGCTCGTACATAATTCGTTATTTAATATATGCGCCCTCTATAAATTCAAAGAAAAATATGCCAGGAATTAATATTATTTAATTGCCTCCTAATTTAAATACTGACTAAATACTAGACCAGAAATCCGGCCACTAGCGTATTACTTATTTCTATTTTGATCTTTGATATACCAGGTGGTCACGAGAACATGTAACAACCGGCCATTTTCTCAATTTTTAAATTATTAATTACAATTTTTTGGGTAATATAGACATACAAATGCATATTACAACTTAAAACGATGTTAATTTAGACTTCCGGTTTGACCAGAAGTGATGGAAGTTTTTTTATTTTTAATAAAACACCCTGTATATTTTTGAATATTTGAATACACCTTTAAATTTCCTTTACAGCTATGTATAACACATACCTATTAAGTTATAAATTTGGCCGCCAGGGGGTGTTTTAAAAAAAATTAAATGCCTTATATTGATATTCATAATTAATTGTTTTCATAGTTGGCTTTGAAAACAAAAGAATAATGAACTTTAAGTGATTTTTTTTTATTAATTTGTTCAAACATTTTATTGGCAAGAAGATATTACAAAAAAATTAAAAAACAATTCTCAATTTTTGAACGGTCATAACGTACTTTCCCTACTTGGGTTTTCTAGCACTTTTTAAATTGCAATTTGATTTGTTGTAATGTAATACCAATAACAAACCTTATTATTTTTGAAATAGCAAGAAACAATATAATTATTGTATTAATAACGGATATTAAAAATAGCTACACGCCCTCTTGCGGCCAAAATTAAATATTTAAATTGTAGAGTCTCTCTCAACAAGTATAATATTTACATGCTACTCAGCGATCTATAAAAAACGCATCAGAGCAGGCCTTGACCAGTGTGCGTCACATTTTAACTGTATTCGCAAAAATAACAATGTTAAGATTGACATTGACATTTGTAAATGTTTTCTATATATAACTAAGACGTGTCGCACGCCTGTAGAAGGCATGCTCTTATGTATTTTCTGTGGATCGCCCGGTATATAATGTGTAACAAATGAGGTGTTTCAGCATCTGATGAATTTTTGCTGTACTTATGTATTCCAAATTAGAAAAAGGTCGGTAAAGTAGTTTTTAAGATATCGAGGGCAACACACGTATTCACACCTAGGCACACATATGGGCAGACCATACAACTTTAAAACCACGTTATTGGGTTATTAGAGGTCAAGAAAATGTATTTCCGTCAAAATTCCAAAATCAAATTTTTTCATGATTGCAATACATCTCCTATAATACTAAGTTAAGTAAGGTCTCTACTAATACCTAATTACTTATTTGTTTACAATTATAATATGGTGAATCAGATGCGTTAAGCGCTCTTGAATTATGGTTTGTGTTTATCTATACGCAAAGCCAACAACTTATGAAGTCGTTTTGTATGTTATGATACAGATAAAAATAATTCCACCAGTGCAGTTAGCAGCACTTTTTTCGTAACACATAACGCTTATGTCGACTCGTTCAACTAGATTTCACGAGGCACTGACCTAGCACAAGTTCTAAATGTATAAACAAAAATTCCAATTTATTTTTGGCCTTGTATGATAAGAATATCAGTTTTTACATTAATTTCTTTGCGTATTGGTATATTTGTTTGTAAATTAAATAGTTATTTGAGTAACAAGGAATGTAAAGACGTAATAACATTCGAGGCAGGTAAATACGAGCCGAGGCGAAGCCGAGGCGAAGCCGAGACTTGTGGCCTGCCGAGAATGTTATTAGTCGATACATTTCGTGTTACTTATTAAATTTTTCACGCTACCGACAATGTAAGTAGGCCTACAGGTAGAAATTTAATCATATTTTTAAAAGTTCGTTTTGACAGCTGTCATCGGAATTATTTTTTAGAAGCTCCATTATTCTAAGTTGTCTGTGCTTGTTACCATATCAACGAACAGTTACAATCAACATTATTTTTCTAGGAATGTAAGTGACATTATTAAGTTCCGTCGTCAAGGGTAACTAGTACACGAATGTTGTCAGCCCAATCCCTGTAGCTATGGATGTAAGGCCTACTTACATTGCCGGTAGCGTGAAAAATGTTTTTATGTTACAAATTTACAACGTATACGAATAAATGAAAACTCATTCTTTCAAACTATTAACTAACAGAATGTAATTAAGACGTAGCAGTACGTCTTATACAGGGTGTTAGGGAAGTCGACCGAAAACTTTCTAGGGGTGAATCAGGGCGCAAAATGAAGTCGAATATTCCTTTGCCATTTTTGGCCCAGATGCATAGTTTTCCCCTAAATCCGTATTAAAATTGGTGCCGCATATTTTTGGAACTGTTGAATAAATCTCTATAATGCATTGTTTTTAAATCTAGCATGTTACTTGCAATACTTTTTTAATATGAGTATCTGTTTTTGTTAAAAATTTGACGTTATCAGTAGAATAACCTGTCAATCATTTTTCGGTGTATTTATTCAACGGAAATGGTAGAATTTACATCTACAGAATATGGCGATATGCTTTTTGTGTATGGGGAATGTGGTGGCAATGCAATTGCTGCAGTTCGGCGTTATACAGAGCGCTTTCCACAACGTCGAATACCTCATCGAGAAACATTCACGGTGGTGGCACAAAGGGTTAGAGAGACAGGATCTGTCTTTCCTAGACCACGCGAAGCAGAGAGAGAAAGGCAGGTGCGTGTCTTGGATGCGGAGGTAGAGATTCTCAACTGTGTTGAAAATGATGCGTCGGTTAGCACACACGAAATAGCGCGAGAAGTAGGTGTAAGCCATTGGACCGTCTGGAGAACTTTACATGAGAACCTTCTTTATCCATACCACGTTCAACGGGTTCAAAGCTTAGAGGAATATGACTATGCACCTAGGATTAATTTATGCAGGTGGCTTTTGCAGCAGACTGCACAGAATCCAGAATTTCTTTCCAAACTGCTGATGACAGACGAGTGTTGTTTTACCAGGGATGGAATACTCAATTTTCATAACACCCATGTCTGGGCGGATGAAAAACCCACATGAAGTCCGCCAGAAAAATTTTCAGCGTCGTTTTTCTATTAACGTTTGGACAGGAATTGTTGGAGATTTTCTAATTGGTCCATTCGTGTTACCCGCTCAGCTAAACGGTCCACACTATTTGCAGTTTTTAAGGTACCATCTACCCGATCTGCTAGAAAATATCCCACTGGCCACACGCCAAAATATGTGGTTCATGCACGATGGTGCCCCAGCGCACTTTAGTCGGGATGTTCGTGACCAATTGGACATAACATTCCCAAATAGATGGATTGGCAGAAATGGACCTATTGCTTGGCCGGCCCGAACACCTGACCTGAGTAGTTGCGATTTTTACCTGTGATGTCGAGTTCGAGTGTAAGAGAGTCCTTAACGCGCAGAGCCAGAGCTTGTATTAGGGCAGACGGCGCCAGCTTTGAGCAATTTCTTTAATGGTCATTTTTGTATTAATTAATTTTTTATTTACTGTTTATTTTTTTACATGTTGTTCTTAAAAAATAAAGTTTTCAAACATTGATGATAGTTTTACATGTGGTGTTAATGGGAATTGATAGCGAATCTAGCAACAAAAAAACATATCGATCCATTTTTTCACATCCCTTCTCACATGCTAGATTAAAAACCGTGCATTATCAAAGTTTAATTTCAGCAGTCTTAAAAATTTTTGGCACCAATTTTAACAGTGATTTATGAGGAAACCATCCATCTAAGCCAAAAATGGCAAAGGAATATTCGACTTCATTTTGCGCCCCGATTCACCCCTAGAAATTTTTCGGTCGACTTCCCTAACACCCTGTATAGTTTCAATTTTGATAGAAAACCCTACTCCATACGACTGCTGCTCTGTTAATACTTAGTAGCGGCCATGAAGCAAAAATTGACCAAAAACAATTGCAACAATTATACGTCGATTTAGTTGACATTTGTTACCCACATGGGTTAAACGTTCCGATTTTGTTCTGTAATGGGACAAAGACAGTTAACGTACGAGCAAAGTCATACAAATTTAGTAATAGCTGCCAGTGATGTTGCTCCTTCGTTATCGATTGTAAGTCATTGGTTCCGAGAGTTTCAGCGAGGACGAGAGCAGTTAGAAGATGAGGTGGTAAGACCTGGCAGACCTACAAATGCTGCCTGTTCAGAAAATGTTCGTGTGAAAAATTTAATTAAAGCCAATCAAAATATTGCTTACAGGGAAATGCAGGAGGAACTAAAGATTGGGTCATCTGCAATTAATGCCATTTTACATAAACACCGTGGGGTAAGAAAGCTAGCTAGTCGTTGAATACTCCATTTGCTTTCCGAAGAACGGAAACAGGCGCGGGTAGAAACAATGAAAACAGGCGCGGGTGGACTGGTGTCAATTTATGAGGAAATAATTTGACAGAGAGAGTCAACGCAAGTCTCGTACATTGTAACGGTTGAATAATCTTAGATATACAACTACAACACTGAAGCTAAACAACAGTCGGGTATTCGAAGATGAAGAGTTACCCACAAAAGTTGTTCGAGGCAAGAACAAGAAAGCTGCCTTTTCCCGCCGCAGTGGCCCTATAGCTGTTATTTGGCTAAAAGATCACAAAACAGTTAACTCTGAGTTAGTCAGAACTGACAAGTATGCTGAAGGATGTTCGTACAGCTTCAGAAAGAGTAGGCTTAGAAATGAACTTCCACAAAACAAAATACATGGCAAATGTAGAAGAAAATGAAAACGATGATGAGGCAATCAAAATTGGCACCCACCAAATAGAAAGAGTCTCCAACTACGTATACCTTGGACAAACAATAACAATTGGAAAAGAAAACCAAGACTAGAAATTGACAGAAGGATACGACAACGCTGGGCAGCATATGGAAAATTGAAAGATATATTGACGATGCAAATACCCATATCACTAAAATCGGAACTATATAACCAGTGCATACTGCCCGTGGTGACGTACGGAGCGGAAACCTGGGTCCTCACAAGAGCAATAATCAACAAGCTACAAGTTCATCAAAGAGCTATAGAAAGAAAAATACTAGGAATCACTTTGAAAGACCATAAGACTAACACTTGGATAAGACAAAACACAAAAGTAGAGGACGTCATTAGACGGGCAGCATCATTGAAGTGGGAATGGGCAGGACATGTGGCCAGAGGAGTAGATAAGTGGAGTGGGAAAGAGATTAGATGGAGACCATGGGGTGAAAGACGGAAAGTAGGTAGACCCCAGATGAGATGGAGCGACGATGTCAAAAAAGTAGGAGGTTTAAACTGGTACGAAGTCGCACAAAATCGTGAAAATTGGAAAAGCATGAAGGAGGCCTATATCCAGAGGATAGAGAACGGCTAAACTAAGAAGAAGAAGAGATAGCAATTCAGACAGTAAAATTAAAAATAGAGGTGCGTATGTAATTCATCGTAACAAAAATTACCTCACAGTGAAGAATGCAATTTATTTATTTGAATTATTAGAAAAAACGCACTTTGGCAAATAAAATGTAAGACCACACTATGAATAACTTGTTATAAGCATACTAATAATGCGCTTGTAGTCTTTCTCGTGCACTTGCCGTATCCAGTCATCTTACTCGCACTATCACGTCTTGGCACAACTTGTCTAGATGGCGCTGCTCTTATGCAGCTTGCGCGGTCCACTTTACTTGTATTAGGTCTATGGGCAAATCATAGAAGAGTGAAAAAATCTGAAGAATAAAAGGATCAATACACCAGAGTGGAAGTCCGCCTACGCTGAAGACAACAGAGAAGGCCAGGAAAGTTCACAGATGTCGACAAGACAAAAATTGCATTATAAATATCATCTACACCGAAACAAAAAGATCACGTACATATGAATGAAACAAAGAGACTCACGAAAAATTAAAACCATCAACCGAGATTTCCAGTTCAATACGTGGAAAATCGAAGACGTACATATCGAAAAATTACGTACGAGTCAAAAATACCGCTAGGAATCACATTCTAAACATCCGTTGGCTAATTGAGAAAAGCCCAAAGTAAAATTTTACGATGATGCTAAGATTTACTGATTCCTAAAAAGTATTTGATTGCGGGAACTAGAAATGGGTCGTTCGTGAACGATTCGTTGTAAATGAGCGAATCACCAAGGAATGAACCTAATCACAAAAAGAATAATTCGTTCCTGATTCACTTACTGACATTACGCAAAGCTTGCGGGTGGCCCATTTATAGCTTCGTGTGTTTAAATTTATTCGTAGATTAAACCTATTTTTATTTAAACAATTCGGAGATTAACCTATTTTTTAAGAAATGATTTAAAATTATCTTGGATTTGCTGCAACTAACAGTGAAGTCGTGCACCTCAGTATTCCAAGTTAAATACAAATTACTCAATCAGTAAACGAATCATAGTGAACAGTTCAGCTGACGATGCTGATTCGAATGATTTGATTCACCAAAAAGATTCGTTTTGCCCATATCTAGAGGAAAGAGTGATAGCATATGGGAAGTTCTGATAGACATTAAAGTTCAGTTCATCTAACCTGACTAATACGAAATCTATATCTAAAAACAAGAGCACCAGTAGAAGGAACTAACGTCACGTCCTTAACATTTAACGTGGAAAAGAGTGTCCGCCATGGTTGCATACCGTCAACCATTCTGTTTAACATCTATGGGTAGTACATTATGAGAAGAGCCATACAAGGTTGAAGTGGTGTAATAATCAACAATCAAGAATTTGGTATGCAAATGACACCATGCTGATTGCTGCATCCACATTAGAGCCTGTTGGACTGTTAGTCCGGGTTGAACAAGAAAATCGTTGAAATATCTATTTACTTAGAATTTTGCAGTATTTTGACCACGTCGCTGGTACAGAAGGTAGCAGTTTAGATAAGTTTATGATTGTCGGTCACGAACACGAGGACGCTCACCAACCAATTGGTCCGACTTCATAAAACAGTGACAAATGGTCAGCTACATAAAACGATGATAATAGCCCAAAATCGTAACAACTAAAAGAAATTGGCCTCAAAAGCGACACACACACACGCCGACTTGAAGACTTAAGGTGACATCAAATTCTTGACATTGAAGAAACGCTTTTGTAAATTTTTCGCAACAGCAGAATTTATATTTGCCAACTGTGACAGTTTTTAATGCGGATCAAGTTAAAACATTCAATTTCTTTCATACCTACCCTTATTAACGTTTTAGCACTCACCCTTTAGATAAGGGTGGTAAACAGGAAAACGTATAGCCTAGCGCTGTTCGGATAACATATCATTATTCTGCTAATTATTCTACAATCAAATAATTACTAATAAGACCCATTTATGGTGAGTTACATCGTCCCTATATTTTCATAATTTTTCTTATAAAGCACTAACACTTATAGCATTTTTTCCATTTTTCTCCAGAATGGCTACTCTTACGAAGAAAATGAAAGAGACACAAAATACTTATTTTGAAACATACTTTCCAATGGTGGAACTATTATTTAAATTTTAATAAAGACAGGAGAATGTGAACGTGATAAGGGGGTTCACCACCCCAAAACCACTTTTTTCGTTTCGCAAATTTCTTCATATTTTACCAAATTATCTAAAATTGTTACCAAATTTGATCGCTGTAACTCAAACCCGTTTTTTAGTTATATTGTTTTTCTTTTGCAGCTTTGGGGGCTGTAACTTTTCAGGAATGCATTTTAGTATAACAAAATTTTGAGCTTATCCCTTTAATTTTCACCGAGGAATTACTAAATAAATTTTTTTTGGAGTATTAAACAGACTGTATGATTAACCGCGATAAATTAAAACCAAGCGTCACCGGAATGCAAAATAAAATTCCTGATGCTGCAAAACTGCATCTGAAACTCTTGTAAACAATCTGGAATTGAATAAATCCACTGACCAAGTATTTTCTGTCCATTTCTGATAGAAAATTCAATAATGAACTTTTTTTTGTACTAATGTTCTAACAATTTGAAATAAATTGTAATTAGGTGTTAAAATTGTTACATTAACGCCACACAAATTTTAAGGTTCTGTGTTATTTCGTGTCAAAACTTCAAGCTAAAGTTCTGTTTGAAGAGCGTAAGTTTCACTATTTACCAAAAGGAAACCTCCTAGAAAACTTTGCTCAATGAAATGTTGTCCCTAATGCCATCGCATTTGTGCCTAATTTAAAGCAAAATTTTGTACATTTTTGAATAAATAAAAACATGATGGGCCCGCTAAGGTTGCAACTCGGCTATTAGATATGCGTTGAGTACATACCTAACCTATTTTCCCAGTGTGCCTATATTGAAGTGGAGCACCCTCTTCCCATGTTCTTATTGTTTTATGAAATTATCTGGTTTTTCTAGTTGCCAAAAACGTTTATCTGTTAACATGCCAAAATCGTTTTTTAAATTAATGTTTCTTGGCGATTACTCAACTAAATTGTTTAGGTAAACGACCAAAACGAAACTGTCCAGAGGTGCTCTCTCAACGGAAACATTATCATTAACATGTTCATACACGTATCGAAAACGTATTTTTCAAATGTCGAAAAGGCGATGGTGGAACTATCGGCTGTTAAAAGTTGGAATAACGGAAACAAGGCAGGTACAAAGACACACATCCCAAATTTGTGCCCTCATGACTAACACCTACACTTCGCAGGCAAGCAAGCCAATCGGCCCGGATAGAAATTCCATGCCAAGGACCATACCTTTTAGGCTAGTATGAATAATCATAAAAAAGTTAAATATAATGCGGTAACATATAAAATAATATATAAAAGTGAAACAATTCAAGTCCATGACGGCAAATAAAACCAAAGATGCAACTACCGACATCGATGTTTCGGAGTTATTGCTCCTCTTGTTGTGTTTTCGTTTTTCCAACTTTTCCTCCCAGCAACGCTACACAAAATTCGACAACTTGGCTTGATCGCCTACAAATAGTAGATACGCCTTAATATGATAAGCAAACTGAAATAGTTATTTACAAACCAAATGCGGGAAAGCAATGTTCCCGCATGAGCGGTGTGTTGAAGCATGAGCGAGCGCTAGCGAGCGAATGCCTTCATATGCGCGAATGCGCGGATTAAGCTTTCTATAAGGTTTGTACAATATTTTTTGTATCGAACAGAAATACATTAATAAAATAAAATAATTAGTAATTTAGAATTTCAAGCGAATGCTTGTATTTTCAAGCCAATAGAGGTAGCTAAAAAACAAAGTAGGTTGATAGCAATTGTTTTATGCAGTTGTCGACTGACATTTCATATTTTTAATTTTGAAGAATTTTATTATTAATGATTAGTCTTCAATTTTAAACATTTAATAAATGAAAATCGCGGAAATGATACTTTATAAATTAAATTTTATTATTGTAAAGACGATTATTTTGTAAAATGCCTGAAAGGTTCAGTGTTTTTTGCTATTTTTCCTGGGTAAGTAGATCGGGAAATTGACGTTTCGCTTTGCCACTAGAGTGCGCGGAATGTCATTTCCTACGCAGTGAGTACAAAAAATATATTTAGTCTTGAAGTAACTAGATGTATCAAAATAAAATATTTTTTAAAAGTCATCATTTTGAACATTTTAAGTAATCGTTTGCTTGCCCATTTTTTCTCGAATCAGTAGTTGCAAGAAAATGTTAAATATTATATCACCGCAGAGGTTAAAGACAGTTCGTAAAGTTGATTGTCCTACGTGGAGATTTTGCCTTTGTTTGTTAAGTAACTATCTTAATTGCGAGTCAGATTCAAGGAACTACTTATTAGAGTAATGATACAAAAACAGATGAAACGGTTGCTTAAATGCACAACATAAATGCAGCAAAAACTACAAAAGTGACTGTGTACCTACTACAATTTACAATTGTTTATGCTATAGTTTTTGTAGGCGATTTATAAATAATGCATTCTGAATTCTGATATTTATGTTGTTAAAGGAAAACAACCGCGTAATCCCTCCCTGTAGTACACGTTACCTTTTTATGTTAATTTACAATAAAGTATTTAATTAAACATTATAAGTTCGTATATTAAATTTTGAAACCTAAGGTATATTATCTTTTTGGGATATAAAAGCTCGCAGCATAAAATCACTGTATTTATAAATTCTAGCTTTACTTCGTTAAAGTCCATATTTAATGATTATCTGTATCTAAAATACTTAATTACTTTAACAATATTAATAAAACCACTGTGCCAAATATTGTCGGTGACTATTTTACACTAAGTATCTAATATAACCCCCGAATTATGTAAACCCAAACCTTTTTGTGTAAAATTCCGATTTCGTTTGTGGGGACAAAAAAAAAGATGCATCAAACAGCCTATCTCTACTCTAGTTGAAGAATCTTTACAGAGAAAGTATTTTCTCATATAAATGTCGAACAAACATCGATGGACCTTTGCATAACAGGGGGATCGAAAAGCTGCAGTGGATGCAATGGTAAAAATTGTAAGAATAGTTTAGTAAATTTACTCGAAAATCCCGATTCTGATTCAGAACCAGAAAAAAATTTACTCGTTTATTTACACGTCATTAGTTTTAATATTACGTCCGTGTTTTACTAATAATTATAAAAAATGTACAACTAACTAAAGTTATTTTTATATGGATACAGCTTTACCACTGTCAACGTTTACGCCTTGATGCGGCACAGAAAATGCGCGGCGTTTTGATAAACAATTCGTACTATTAAAATCATGGCCACATGAAATCTATTTTTTGCTTTAAAATATTTTTTAAAGTTATTCTTAATTTTGGTAGCTGTTTGTATCTGTCAAAATCTACAAATAAAAAAGTTTTTCGCTTAGTAAGTTCACCACATCGAAAACGTTCGGGTTAAAAACAAATTTTTTATCGGAAATTAAAATGAGATCATACATCCAACAAAATGCATCTGCTTTTAAACAAACAAAATTAAGTCGATATGCCACGTACCTCTCGAGCCACGTTATATTTGTTTAAAAAAAACGCTTAACTTGAAAATTGTCGATCTGGTCATTTTTTATTAATAAAAAGGTTTGGTACTAGTCAAAAAGGTCGTAAATGGCCATTTTGTATAACAAGTAACGTACTTAACAAGAATATCTTGGTATGATCTAGTTTGACGCTAAAAAGTTTTTTTTTTATGTAGGAAGAGACCTTTATCGTTTACTGATTTTACATGGAAATTTAATCAATTTCTAATTTGATTTTTATATACAATTGTTATTAGTATTTCAAATGTCAATATTTAAATTGAAAATTATTATTTTGTTGTTTTGTTAGAAGCGAATTATACTATTCGAAAGTTATTCAATCTTCAATCAAATATATTATTTATAAATCATACCTCTCCCTAGATTTCCTGTTTGTAGACTGGGTAGACACGATACAGTGAGTGGATAAACTATGGAACAAATTCAATATCTCCCGAAGTATTTCATATCTGTAAAAACACTCGGACACGTAAACTTCAGTTTCGTCCCAGCCACATTTTAAGCATATTGCTGTTGCTAAAGGTAAAGGGCCACGTGACACGGCGCAGCGAGTTGATCCTTATTTTTTTTAATTGAACTGTATGCCGTGTAACAGCTCATCTGAAAGCGTTTTTGAAGAAGAATTCAGAGCACTGTTTTTATTACAAAAATTGGCCCATATTGTATGGATAACCGTTGTTTCAATTGGATATCTCAGAAAACACACATTTTCTTGGAACAAATCTAGCGTGCGTTTTTTAGTTTTGTTTAAATTTTAGCTGTAATATTTATAGTCCGGAAGCCCAGGGCGAAGTCATTGAGCCCATGAGGTACCTAATTTTTTCGATTCTACATTAACAGATAGGTTATCCCAAACTGTGCGTTTGGCGGTTTTCAGTTGGGCCCTTATTTGTAACCCGCTGGACCAAATTTTGAATTTTCGTCAGGTACAAACAAAAGTGAGGCGTCATATGTTAAGTTGTACAATGTACTTCCTGTATTGAAATAGGCAGAAAAAAATTCTGGGCCGCTAGTCTAACAGACGCCGCACAATGAAGTAATCTGTATCATTTTTCCAACAGACGTCGGCGAACTACGGTTGCAATACCATTTCAGGTTAAGATCTATTATAATTTTTCATAAACAGACAGAAGTATCCGGACCTCTTTCTTCACAGACGAGATTCTGCAGAGATACGTATTGCGTTGTTGTGTGATGGTTCCAAATATTAGAGTTTTGGTGAAGATGACGAAAGACTTTAAAAAATCTCAAAAATCTTTAATTCTATTGCCAAAGCTTTTTTTTTGCAAAAATGAAAACCTTTCTGTAACATAAACTTAACATCGTTTGGTAAGTGAAAATAGAACATGTATAAATAATTAATGGTTTCTTAAATATTAACAAAAATAAGATTAAAACATATCAGTAAACTGAACAGACTTTGGTAGATAAATCAAGGTACATTTTGTAAGAACTTCATTAAAGCTATACTGTTAAATATAAAACGACAGAAGGCGAAACAAAAAAAATACTTAAAGAAAATATTAACCAATATGATAATCTAATGTTCCAGCACTATTTCATTTTCATATCGTTCTCTTCGTTCGGGATAGTAAGCAATATATCATCTAATGTATCTGGTATTTTCGGTCCGTCAAACCAGTCGATATTAAAATAGTTGTTTTCTTGTGTCTATCCTCGATTAAGAGGTGAATAAAGTTTAAGTTTAGCTTCAGTACAGTGATACCAGATTTCGTTTCTTCGGCTTATTTTTTGTAGCAGAAGACCTTTACATGCAGGTAGGCTGTTACTGTTTATGGACTTAGTTACTTAGTAATAGATTGCTGGTTGATTTATTTTCATACACCTTCATAAACATTCCCAATCGCGTCATCTACAGTGGTACTTTTAGCTTTATACATCAAACGTACAAAGTGCTCCAACGCTATAGTGATGTTCTTGTCAATGATGACATCTGTTCCCAACGACCCCATGATGGCCCCAATAAATGCAAGTTTAAATAGAATTTGCAAAGGCACTACTTTTTTATTAAAGAATGAAGCTGTATAATCACAACGACAAAAAAATGGCGAGATGATAAAAAAAAACTGTAGTTTTGGATTCATATTGTGAACATGGAGAGGCTGATTCAGAAATATTTTTTCACGTCTCTAAATTGCACCATTGTAAAAATATTATTGCAAAAACGTCTGATACAGACTTGGCAATTATAGGATTAGGGATTATGCACAAGTTTTCTAATAAGACTATTTTTATGAATGTTGTAAATTTCTAGAATAATATACAGCAATACATCAACCGTTCCATACATACAATAAATTAGGCGAAAAAATGTGTCGTGACTTACCAGTTTTTCACGCCATAGCGGGTTGTGATTATACAACTTCATTCTTTAGTAAAGGAAAAATTAACCATTTGCAGATGCTATTTGAACATGCATATATTGCGGCCACCATGGCGTTGCTGGAAACAGATGTCATCATTGACAAAAATGTCATTATAGCGTTGAAGCACTTTGTATGTTTAGTGTATAAAGTTAAAAGTACCACCGTAGATAACGCGAGATTGAAAATTTTTATGAAGATGTGTATGAAAAGAAATCAATCAGTAATCCATTACAAGTAACTAAGTCCATAAACAGTAACAGCCTACCTCCATGTTGTCCAAGGGGACAACTACTTCAACGTTAAGTGGTTTGATGGACCGAAAATATCAGATACATTAGATGATATATTGCTTACTAACCCGAACGAAGAGTGACGGTGAAGATTAGATTATCACATGGGTTAATATTTTCTTTAAGTAATTTTTTTTTGTTTGGCCTTCTGTTGTTTTATATTTAACAGTATGCATGTTCAGTATACTGATATGTTTTAATATTATTTGTATTAATATTTAAGAAATCATTAAATATTTATAATGTTCTATTTTTACTTACCAAACGATTAAGTTGATATTACAGAGAAGTTTTAATTTTTGAAACAAAAAAGGGTTGACTATAGAATAAAGTTTTTTGAGACTTTTTTCCTTCATCTTCGCCAAAATTTTTATACTTGAAACAATTACACCACAACGCAATACGCATCTCTGCGGAATCTTGTCTGTAGAGTAAAGGTCCAGATATTTTGATCTGTTTATGAAAAATTATATTATACCTTAACCTTAAACGGTATTGAAGCCGTAGTTCTGTAAAATGGTGCGGCATTTGTTGAACTAGTGGCCCAGAATTTTCTTCTGCCTATTTAAATATAGCAAGTACATTGTGTAACATAACAAATAACGCCTCACTTTTGTTTGTACCTTATGAGCTCAAACCGACAAAAATTTACAATTTTGATCCAGCGGTCTACAAATAAGGGCACAACTGAGAACCGCCAGACGCGAAGTTTTGGGATGAGTAACTCCTATCTGTAAGTGTAAAATCGCAATTTGACTTTACTTTCGTTCACTTACTTTCTATTCATTACTTCCTTTCCATCACTTTCCTTTCGCATTCGCGTGGGTATTCCTGCCGACAAAGACGTTTCACTTCAAAAACCGTAGACGTTAATCACGGTAAAAGAAACATCAGACCTGGTCTATTTTAACTCCAGGCTCGTGCATTAAATTCAAATTCTCGGCAAAACATTGTCTAAAACTAAAATGTTTATAATGAAAGTTTGTTCAATTTTTATACACCTATATTTTTATTCAACCAATATTTCCATAAAGTTGTTAGCTACAAGTTATGTTGTATGTTATATTAAATAAAGGCATCAAACAGGCTAACTTCTCTATTTGATGATGTCTCCAAAATTTGGTTTTAAAAATTTTAACGTTAACAAAAACATGCAAAAAATTATAATAATTGATTAAATATACATCCTTAAGTAGTTTGACCTCGGATTAAAATAAAAAAAAAACTTTTTTATTTGATCCTTTGAAATATAATCCCTAAGATAAACAATTGTCTAATTTATAGGAAACTTATGTGTCATATGTTTAATTGCTGAGAATTAGTGAAAAGTAGTAATTTTTAATTATTTGATTTTTAGAAGCAGTAATTACTACCCCAAGGTCTTACTTCATTTACTCACCAATAAAATAATTCTGATACTACATAAAATAACATAGTTGGTAGAGTAGAGAGTATATAGCTTTTGAAAAACACAGAAACAACCAACTACCTTTTACAAGTTTGCCTCTGATGAGGATAACTTAGATATCAAAATACATATCTGGTATTTAGTTAATGGTGTAGAAGGGCGTTGTACTTTTAAGTATTGCTAATTCACAAAGTGTTTTTAGTTCAAATACATAGCTTACCATAAATATTTTTGGCAATATAAATATTGTATGACTATTGATATTGTAGAAATATATCTTGATCCTATGTTGTTGGAAAAACAAATGATATTATATTAGGATTTTTGTCAAATGCGCTCTTTTCAGTTGCAGTAAGTTATGGCTTTCTGCAGAGGCTAAAACTGCAAATGAGCTGACTTACTTTTTCTTCGGGCTCTAAAGCATAAATCTAAATTGAAGTTGAAGCCATAATATATTGCAACCACAAAGTACGAATTTCAAACAGAATCAACTAATACATATCGTAATTTGTTTTTCCAGCCACCTATTTGAATTATTTAACCGGTAAGTAAATGAAACAAGGCCTTGGGAGTATTAATTACTACGTTTAAAAACACACAGATACTTAGAAATAACTGTTTTCACTAACTATCAGAATTGAACGTACGGTAAAGTTACTGTAAGCGGAAAATTGTTGTTCTTGGATAATATGTTTACAAATATTTAAAAACATTTAAAGATCGTCTTGACAATTTATGTCTACGTCTTTTAGCTCATTCTAAACAACTTTTACCTATAACTTATAACTTATTTCTGTATCCTTTTTAAATAAGAGCACGTTATACATGCACCTTTTTAAAAATTCTAATTTTAATCAACAATTAAATATTTTTAACATTAATGCATGTTTCTGTTGACGGTGAAATTGTACAAAATGGGAGCGGGCGATAGAGCAGCGGTTAGGGCCACTGGCTGCTTTACTAAACGTGCGCGGTTTCGATTCCCAGACAGGGTGACCCTGAATGTATATTTTGGTGCATATTATATATGGGGGTCATGTATCCCGGGAAGTTGGTATCCTCGTTAAGTGTATATCGTTAAGTTGTATATAAATACATTTAAGAATGTAACACTTTTGTTAAAGAATATATTTCGTGGAATTTGTTAGAAAATGGTTTATACACCTTAGCCGCCATCTTGAAAGAAAAAACTTTGTCATTTTGGCGCATCATTAACAATGATTTTTTAGGGTGTAAAAATAAAGTATACCACTTTCACGCTTCTGTCACTAAATGCAGTTTTTCTATAATGATACCATTATAGCCGCTCTGTTGTAATAGCTTTGACTAACTTACAGGAAGCTTTTGCGTACGATCTCAAACCTATAGCAATTTTATTATAATTGGGAATTCATATGAAACCATAAAACGCGTTTATGTTATCAACATTGCCGAAATGACTTCTGAGAAAAATTAAACGCAAAAAGTTTATAGCATAATGCATAATATTGTATCAATAACTTCGAATTAAATACCAAAATTATAAGAAACAGGTTTTCATTCGTTGCAACTTCCCAATTTCACAAGAGTATGTCTGAATACTTTAGTCTGGCACTTGGCCATGAATTTTCATGGCCGAAAAACACTTTTGTGGTTTTATTATATTTGTCTGCTTATTCAGAAATGAAGAGACATCTTCTCTTTTTTTGCTCTATTTTATTTCAATTGTTACAGTACAACTAAAATAACTCCGTTTAGAGTAAGTTATGTTCCGCACATAAACTATGAAGACCGTAGAGAAATACAATTTAAGTATATTGTATATATTACAGGCCATTGCTAGAAACCCCATCTACATAATATAAAAAGCCTAGTCTGTATGTGTTCATTCATCAAATACATTTTTTTAATTTTCTACATTGCGGGGCAGTTTTATTTTTAAAATAGGATTGTGTTGACAAACAGCTTTTTAATTTTTTTTTTGAGGAATGAACATATATTTTGAGGAATAAGCGTATACGGTTTGGGTTTTTACATAAAAAAAGTAAATCTTCTTCGTATCACAGTTTCATGACATTGCATAATACTGCTTTACATAGAATAACATGTACTACACAGTAAGATATATAAAACACCGTTAGTATCATAAACTATAAATCAACCTTGGTAGAATAAACAAATTTAACTTTTTGCTTCTTCCAGATATTTTTGAATCAACTTTCATAGTCAAGTTTTACTCTACTGTATTAACGTACTTTACTTTTGGTTTTCATTTTAGTTAAATTTAAATTATTTTAATTATATATTTTGGTGGTTTCAATCCAATCATTTTAAAATTTCACTTAAAATAAGAAGATAAGTGAATGACCTTATGTCGGCTGGCTCTCATTTTGATAATATGAAGTTTCTATGAATAAAAGGAGTGTGGTATGGGAATAAAGTAATAATAATTCCAAAATATAGTAGACAATTGGGTTCTTAAAAGTTGTATTATGCTAAATCTAAAATATATTAGCTTTTACAATCTAAACGCGACATATCAAAATATTGACGAACATTTATCTTTTCAATACATATTGTTTAGGTAATTTTGTTTCTGAAAATGTCGCCTTAAAATCACAACCTATAATTCTAAGTTGGCCATTTTTTTAAACAGCAGCTGCAGAACACGAAATCTGGCATTCCCTTATTTCTAATTCTACTGCAAACGCATTATATATATGGCCCGTTTTCGTGCCAAATTAACGATTTCTAAAACGCGTATTTAATAAGGAAAAACAGTAAAACAAGAAACTTTACAAATAAAAAATAAGAAATAATTAATTATCATCTAGAACTTTTTAGTATACTCCTATTGGTTTTAATTATTTTAAAGAATAATAGCAAAAAAGAAATTGACAAAGTACTTCACCTGAAGATTTCCGTACGTTAAGAAAACACCAAAATTTGCGTTTGTAAGAAAAAAAAAATGGGTGAAACAGGTCGCTGGTACTTTTCCATACTATTTGCGTTTTAAATATCTCGCGTCAAGAAGTGATTGAAATTCACATCTAGTCATCTCCAGCCGGTACAAGCTGCTTGCTCCAGACCCAAGGCGTTGGTTACGCACGGTGTGCGCTAGACAGGTAATGCGCTCGCGACTTCAGATTAAAAATGGTTATAACAACTTTATTTATAAAGTTATCAAAAATATGCAAAGAATGAAAAATATTTTTTTATCAGAGATAATTGCTAGGCGTAGTTAAAACCACGTAACTGTCGGAAAACGCGTCAACTTTAAAATTTTTAAAAATTCCTGGAGGACTTCAGAATGAAGTTTGGGAGATAAATAAAAAACAAATTTGTAGTTCGTTGCAAGCTCTATCGGCTTAGAAAGTTTAAAAAATGGCGTGGGCGGTTTGTGGTCCCTTATTAAGGACTATCAAATAATATAATAATGTGTATTGATTGGATATTTTTTTTGTTTTTGAGTAATCGGGCATTAAAGTTCAAATTTTCCAATTTCTTAGCAGCCTTCATTTTAAAGATACAGCATTTGGGAAATATCATTTGCTTTATCTTTAGATGCACTACAACGTTAAGTATTCAGATTTAAAAAAAAAGTGTTTAGATAATAATCGATTCCAAAAAACAGGTCGTATTTCCGTTTCCGGTTCCAATTAACGACCTTACAAAGAACTAGCTGCAACTAAGAAACTTCTACACACCAAATCTTATAACAATTGGTCAAGGCGTTTTGAAGAACGCACCGACCTACCCACCCACTCACTAACAAACAGACAATTTTTAAAAAGCACTTTTTTGGAGTTTTTAGTTCTAAAAACGCGTATTTCCATTAAAATCTGAAATTTAAAAATTTGCATGAAATCAGAACTTTCCTTACTTCAGTAGAAGTATGGGAAAGTAAAAATTGATCTTTTTTTCCAGAAAACATTAGTTGGTAATTACTAACGCCATAAACCACCACACATTAATTAGTCCGCGAAAAATAACAGAGAGGGGAGAATTAAATTTAAAATCTTATTCTACTATTTTCATACTGCAAGTAAGTATGGGAAAGTAACACACTAGGTAATATTGGAAACAAAATATTACGCCTGTCATCAATTTCTCGCACGTCTAAAGCAAATAAAAGCATATAGCTGTAAGGGTCGGTATTTCAATAGCCAAGGGTTTGGCTTTAGCCCTCTATCAATAATTCTAGTCACTATAGCTGATGGTAGAATCTTAGCAAAGATAAGTATAAGAAAATAATTATTTAATTCATATTAGCGCTTAAGCCATATTTAAAATACCAGTCGTTAGTTGTACACATTCTGAAAAAAAGGCAACCGGGTCACCTCTGATAATACTAAAAGTATGTATTATTAATAGTATATTTAAATGTTGTTTAGTATTAGCGAACTTTATACACGAAAAAAAAATATTTATTTAATTTCATCGTCTGCTAGTTCAATTATTCATGTTAATTTTTGTTTTTACCTCTAAGTGGAAATTATACTAACGCGATTAGGGGAAGGTCTAGCTAACGCTCATTATGATCTTAAAATAACTACGAAAGAATCAATAAGCACCCCGCGACTGTAGGTAGCAGCAATATAGCAATGAAAGAGTGTCAAGGTCAACACTAGATATGCACCGCATTGCAATTGCACTTTGTGTAATAATGCAACAGTACGCTGTGCTCTGCTGGCTGGTGACTGATCCTGAAAACATTTACCGACTGTTGTGGTTTTATGTTTATTTTTAACAACAACGGGGTATAGTTTTCTGTGAATTTTTTTGGCAAAAAACTGAAGGATATGAATTCCCTGTGTGGTGCTTTAGATTGAATTTTTTGCAAGCAACAACAGAAACGAACAGTGTGAGATCGTATATAATAATTAATTATTTTTTATCAGTAACTAACTTTAGTTGTGAATGTTTGTGTAATGTGCTAATTGCTCTGTTTTTGATTATCTTAAAAAGTTCGTTTTGCTGAAAGTTCGCGCTACTCAACCACAGATTGTTATGTATGTGTAAGTATTTTGATACTACAAACGAGACTTCCAGATTATCCTTTATGATCTTAAAAACTTATTTGTCACCTCAATATAAGCGAAATATTGCGGCTGTTTAGCTACGTGTCTACAGAGAAATACGGTTTTTATGTTGTGATGTAAAATGTAGGTGTAAATTTTGAATACATAACTAGGACCAGAATTAAATTCACATAAAAAATTTATTACATGTCGATATTTTCAATCTAGTTAACTTAAATGTATGCAGTACAAGTTACTAAAGGTTCCATAGAATAATATTAAGATTTTAGTTAACATGAACAATATACAATTTTTTATATCGTAGGAGTTTCATTCTACATTTGAAACAGCCCCGAATATTATACAACGGCTAATTCAACTAATAGATCTTCATTAATATTATTTTTTATCTGAAAATATTATTTACTGTTGTAGATTTTTAAGAATTGTCAGTTACCCATCGCGTTTTTAATAACACTTTCGAAATTTTGACTTAGGAATTAAAACATGCCGTTTATTTATATTAGTGTGCATACTGCATTTATAGGGAGTTACATCCTTTGTAAACAAGGGTTACTCTGTTATAATTACTAGTGACAGTGTAACGAGATATGTAGATGTAACGGATTCTATTGTTGTTTTTTTTAATGAATTACTGTACTTTCGATTTAGTACCCGACTTAAACTTAATAACATTAGGTATATTAAAACAAACTGTTGGAAATTACATTAAATCTAACACGTGTTTGTGGTCCCATATTTCGTTCAAAATCAAATAACGTCAAATAATTATTCTAAAATAAGGCCACAAAATGTTTAAAATCACGCTTAACTTAAATGAATTTAGGCGTGATATAGCACATACACTTCAATGAATTGCTTCTGTAGCAAGATGTTAAATATCTGTCTACATATATGTTCATTTTGGTACGATAATCACGGACTGAACGATTTTGAAACCAGGATTACATAATTTCTGTAATCAAAATATTTGTGTACTCTATTCTATTCACATTTGATATCTATCAATTGTTAATTGTCAGGTTTTATTAAATTATTACTAGAAAAGCCAAATCAGATGAACTAACTTAACCTCTTTTCTCAATTTTTGACAATTGTGTTTTTCTAGGTACCTACAGCTATTCTTAAGCTATTAGCGACAAGTTAGAGGATGGTTTTAATACTAATTTTGACGATGACAATTGATACGAAATGTCAACAGAGTATACCGAGTAGGGAATTTGATTACGCGTCATAGGGAAAATGTATGTGTTTATAAAATCATTTAAATTCCTGGTTTCCATATTTTTTTAACCAAATTTTATTTAACCGATTATGCAATGAAAACCGTTTGTAAAAACCAATAAAAATTGGATTTTTTAAAACAATTGAACACTTGATCATACGTTTGTGTCATATTACTTTTTTTGCGGTTATTTTTTCGGTGTGGGTTTAGTTGAAGACAAATTAACTGTTGTTAGATGGTGCACTAATGAAAATAAGTATGAGAAGTGTCATGAATATTTTTCACGGCAGATATTCCGACCGCCCAGTAGCTACACACTCCATAATTTTGGGAATATTTAGAAGATTTACTACAACTGACATCGACGGTTTTTTTTTAATTCTTTCAGTTATCTTAGAGTTACTACCTGCTACTAAAGAAAGTTTGCAGTATATGAAGTATGCTCTATTTCGTTTAAGTTATTTTTTTAAAGATGAAATTATAGCAAGTTGGTTGTGTTAATTAAGGCAAGCGGGATTCAATATCCCATGACGTTAAAAAATAAGTATTTAGGTTTTGTCTTATGTATTTATATGAATATCGCTTATTTAAAGAGATACGATGACGCTTCGCACGGTGGCGGCTTCTCCATAGGAGCTGCGGTGCTGCAGAATCGCCACGTTTTTAGTAATTTTAATAAAACAATTTATCTTTTCATTATTATTAAAATACCGCCCGAATTTTTATAAGGTACTTGGCAAAGTTTAAATTTACAAAGCATTGAAGCGAAGGCCACTAGAAGCTAGCCTAGATGAATAGACCCGATAGACGTCTTCGCCTATTAAAAATCTGCGCACCCATTTACATCCACGTGAGCTCTAATTAAACAATCAGAGACAGAGAGTAGCACTACTTAACTGCTTTTCAATTTTAATAGGCGTTTGGTTGGTTTTGGTTCTGCATTCATGCAGTACCAAATGAATAGACATGCAGTTTTGTGACTTTTCTAAACGTTTGTATGAACATAAAACGAAAATTCAACAGGAAGGACTACTTGATATGGCTATTGAATTCCAACGAAGTTACAGAGAAAATTTATTTATGAAATTTGGGTGCGGAATAAATGAATTTGTGGGTGTCTAATAAAAAACAGTTTCTTCAGTTTTCCATACATTATTTTGGGAAAAATACTAAATTGGCATTATTATTATTGTTATTATTACTATTATTATGTTAATTATTCATGTGAGCGATAATTGTAGTTTAGGTTCTATTAAACAAAATGTTTCCATAAAAAATAATGATTTTGGATTCGATATGGGTTTTCTCCTAAATATAATGCTTTGTTGTTATAGGTTCTAAACAAGTCGCTCATATTTTCCAAACAAATTTAGTCTGTAGGGCAACTTTGCGGGCTGATCTTTGCAGAACCGCTTCCTTTGGAACCCACGAGCCGCCACTCATGGGGTTAATGTGGATCAAAGTTGCAAAATTTCATGCTCATTAATAATATGAAAATAAATTGGACTATGTTGCTCAAAGGTCCGAAAAAAATCTGTGATTTTTTTTGTTTTTGTTTTTAGCTGTAACGCATTTATCATTGTTTTATTTTACATGTTTTTAATGCATTATTACGAAACTTTTGCCATAAAAACTAATGCCATATCTAATTCTTTTGTTACTTGATTTGACGTAGGTAACTGCTGTCATTTTTATTATTTAAATTGTATTTACATTAAAGAATTTAAAATATCCCTTTTAAAGAAACGAATATGACAATAGAAAGTCGTTAATGGTAGCTGTTATAATAAATCTAATAAATGTATTAGATTTAGCTCAAAAATGTGCTCTAATAATGCGTCAGTTAGAAACATGTAAAATAAATGGCAACTGCGTTACAGCCAAAAACAAGAACTCCAAAACTTTAGGTTATTTCAGTTCTTTCAGAAACTGAGCGAGACAAATTAAATTTTTTGCAGATTATTAGTGAACATTTAATTTTGCAACTTTGTTTTTATTTAACGACCTTCGTACCTCTTTAGACAAGCGAGATCTTAATGGTGAGCCTCGAAATTTAAGCACCCTGTATATGTATAACGATTTTGCTATAATTTAAAAATAATATGCTAATTTTTAATTTTATGGTGTTGCAGTTAAAGTTGGTATGCCCTCCAACCTCCGAACTTAAGCTAAGGAAATTGACAAACTTTACACTTTTTAAAAGTAGACAATATGGCTTTTCAGCTCTATTTTTCGTTTTCCTATAGCATTAGCAACACAGCGTGCTAATCTCATAGGAAACGGATTGTAATGATTCGGATTCGTTTCCTAGTATACATTTGTGAAACTGAAATGCAGGCCACATTATATTTGCTGCACATATTGTTATCAGAAACTCGTAAGGAAAATGCAATTTTTAAATGTATTTATCTTATTGTATAAAGACGTATAAAAAGTAGTATGATATACTACGAGTATATGACTTATAGAAGAACTTTTACATGTATATTAAAATGATTATACTTAATAGAACTACTGTCGGCTGCCAAAACAAAAACTGTTAGATTCGCCTTCTATTAGATTCCGTTTTAATCTGTACAATATTCAGTTCCTGGAAAAAAGTGGTACCAAAATACAAACGTATCTAACTTCCGCTTCCGGTTTCACGTTTTTTAAAGCTTATTTTCACGATGAATTTTTTATAAATTTTCACATTTCGTATTTCATCACTCAACCACAGACAAAAAGTAAAACTAACTATTATATTAATTTTAGAATTACGCATTGGCTACGCCAGTGTGTTATGTAAACTCCAAAGTAAAAGTTAATATGCCAAATTTTGATAATTTGCCACTTTGTACAAAGTAATATTAATTTGTGTACACCTTGCTAACTGTTTTTTAGTAGATAATTTAAATTTACGTTTTTGGTTTGTGGGAGGAGTTAATGCATATTTATAAAATTAATATAATAACTTTATACCTAAATAGGAATGCGCAGGCTCAGATACATTCTGTTGGGAAGGTGCTATAATGAGGTAATTAGTGTACGAGACGGAAAAATGGGACTTTGGCATAACCACACAATACACATGTATTATTTTACACAGAATGTGCTGCTCACTCTCATTTTAGCAGCACAAGATGAAAAAATAAGTTAATAGATTTAAATAAGTACGAGTATGTGTAGGTACTGTCTGTCCATAATTAGCAGTATTAATCCGTTGTACGCTATACAATATATTAGGTTTGAATACCAAATGCAGAAGTTTAATTGGTTGCATTTATGATGTCTTATCTACAAATACTTGTCAACCAAACTTTTTAGCATAGACACTGTTTGATAATGAAGTTTACTTGGCCTTGAGTACTTTTGAAAAGAACTCGTATGAAATCTACTTACAATCTCAAGAATATACCAGTACATTTTCTAACAACTCATAAGTTTGAATAAATTAGTAAAAAATTGTGACTGACAAGAATTACTTCAAAAAGTTGCTGATACGATTGTGTAGTAATTTATGAAGATGCTTTCTGTCACTTCTTGAATTATCTGCGTCCTAAAAACACAACATTTTTAATTTGGTACCAAATTCGCTTATACTCTATAGGCGCTTTGAACCGAAGCTATACGACATAGTCTAGGCATCCATATTTAGTTACGCAACTGATTTTACTCGGCTTGAACTTCTTAAATTCATGTCGAAATCTAGAGTAAGAAATGACGGTACAGAAATTAAGTGTGCGCAAGATAAAGCATTTTTAACTATTTTAGTGATAACGCTTTAATATATTTTGTGACTATAAGTATGCGTCACCAAGCAACAAATTTTGAAGGTTATGCGAAGAGCAAGTGTGTGTTATCTCGCGATTGGAAATTTTTTATAATTGCCAAAAAACATCAAAATGCTCTGATAAACTGACAAAAAAATATGAACTAGATAAACTTTCACGAAATATTTATTTATAAAAGCGTTTTATTAGCAAATGATTTGAATAAGTATCTGAAAAAGAAAAATATAGTTTTTAGTGCCGGAAATACTCAAAACAGTACATTAAATTAATACAAATATTGAAAACATACAGTAGTAATAAGGGTTTTTTTATATTATATAAACCACAGACGCCGTTGCTTTAGGCGTTTGTCTTGATCAAATATAAATATTGCAACGTTTATGGAGCTCGTCATAATAGGTACCCTAGATATATTTAAAAAAACAAATTCTGTCGAAGGCATCTTGCTTCCGCTTACTAAAATGTGCATTTCCGGGTTAGCATCGCCCTTTACCAAACGGAAATGTACGTCGATAGCGGCATTGCAAAAACAGACCTACCGAATGTACTTAATAGGTATAGTAACTGTCGCGGAGGTAATTTTTATATCTTGTGAGCAGCCTTATCGCAGCAAGTGAAAATGGTTTTTCAACGTGCGAGTGAAATCAATACTCATTTCCAAATTGAAAACGCGTTTTAAAAAGCGCTCTAGGACACAGTGCCGTAGTTTAAAATACTTCACTCTTTTAGAAAGTTAATATTTTCAAGATAAGAGTGATACATGCATTAACGAGCTGGATCATTTTTTATGTTATAATTGGATATGGATTTTTAATTGATTGCATAAATTATTCCATAACAAAATTAGGTAATTAATTTATTTAAAAAAATGTTATAATAAAGTTATTTACTAGTGATAGATGTAATGCGTACTATGTTTTGAACGATCTTGTTTTACATTATAATATAGTTGACTTTTTTCAAATCCACAATTGCAATTTTTAGCACTCCCGTTTCTTTATACAGTTCCATTTGAACAGATTGCTTTATCTTCATCGGTAAAACCCCCTACGCATTATTTAAAATTATTATGTTGTACAGTTTGTAATGTTTTCATACGTTGAACTTTGTAAGTTGATTGTTCTATGATGAATGATCTAATAATCTGTTAGTTTAATTTTTATTTTGTAAAAAACCCAAACGCCCGATTGTCTTCAAAGGACTATACCACCCAAACCATTGAACGTCCATTTTTTTAAAATTTTATTGTAAAAATTTCAAAATAAATATCCGAGTTTAGTTATAGCCACTCACAGCGCAACTGAGTGTATTACTTACCACTGGCAAGTGTATACGTGTTTAATTTTATAATTCTGGAAAATACGCACCCATTCAGAAGCAGTTATTTCAGCTAACTACAGTAGTGTTTATAACTGGTAAACTATTTGTTAGAACTATTACAACAGAGTAAATATGAACACCATTAAAAATCCTATTTGAATAAGCAAGTCATGGTGTTAAACCACAAGAATGAAAACAGAAGTCACTGTGGATTCCTGATACGCCCTTGCACTACAAGAAGACGCTTTTTAGTAGCAAAACCTTGCGATTTCGATACCAACAATGGAATAAAATTTAAATGCTAATTATTGCAATGCAGAAAGTAGCAAAAAAATATATAAATCTTGCACATTCAAATATTAAGAGAGCATAAAGAATGGCATATTTTTACAGACTTATATCGAGGTGTTTATTAAAGCAAGACCCCTTCTTCTACGACTCTGTTAGATTTTAATGTCAATATTTATATAACCACCCTATTTGAACAATAGCACACCCCTTTTAATTTGTCATATTTAGGGGTTAGTTTTGTTGTAGCTATAAGGAATAAAAGCAAATCTACAAAGTAGTATATGAAAGTCGGACATTTAAAATTACACTAGTGGAACCGGTGGGCTATGCCCCCGTTTTACTTATTTATTATTTTGTTTAAATAATAAATAAGCGAATGAAACAAGTAGCATAGTGGGTCCTAATATATATCTGCTAGAAATTAAATCCGGTTTCCTTTCCCCAATTTCAACTTTTAGTGACCGCGCATTCTTATATCTCTACACCGTTTTTCAAATCTCTATATTAAAACAGGATCTTTTCCCCCTTTTCAAGTTTAGCGACCGCGCATTCGGTAACATGTTTAAAATTCAAATCACATCTAATCTATTAATTATAGCATCATTATATCTCTTTCAATAAATCTGCTACCATTTTATTAGAGAAAAGCATGAAGCGTAGTTCACGGCTTTAGCTAGTTTTATAAATTAATTTGAGATTGCTTTAATTCTTGTAATCGTAAATGCTACCATTTGTTATTGTAACTGGATCCTAAAATATTTGGAACAATTAAGTGTGGTTTATGTTTATGAATTTCTAGCTTATCTATTTTTGTAAACATAACCTTAAATTCTATCTTATAGCTGCACTAAGCCTGAGACGGCTGTATTTATTTTATAAATGCATGAGTAAAGATTGTTCGTAATGTACCACGTGAAAATCTGTTTGGAAAATTACTAGTTTCAAATGTTCAAAAACCCTTCTTGTTTTGGTATTAAAAACAAACACACAGGCAGAGGTTATTTAATGGGAAAAATTTATAATTTTGTTATTCAGTTATAAAGTGCTGGAAATAGTTGATTTCAAGTTAGTTGATTGCTGAAGTTCATCATCATCATCGTCAGGGATTAAACCGTTTGGTTTGTTCCGGTCTCACAGATTAGAGCTGGTCTTTCCAGTGTTTTTTCGGTCTGCCAACGTTCCTTCTTCCACATGTGGGCTGGTAATGGAGCAGTTGTTTCGGTATGCGGGAGTCGTCCATTCTGTTGAGGTGTTCGTACCAATTGCTTCTGTATTTATTTATTTTTTCATTTAGATTAAAGATGCCCAGTTCTTGTCTAATTTCATCATTGCGCTTATGGTCCAGTCTTGTATAGCCAGCAGTGTGTCTCAAGAATCTCATTTCAGCTGTCTCTATTCTTCTTGCTTGGGTTTTGGTAATCGTCCAGTTTTCACATCCGTATAGTAGTACGGCGACGGCTATAACCTTATAGAATTTAAGGCTGGTTTCTTTCCTTGTATTTTTTAGACATCCATTTATTGTTCCACACATATAATTGAATTTAGCTATCTTGTTGTTGACATCTATTTGTTCTTCATATGTGATATGGTATCCTGGGTAACTGAAGCAATTGATCTGTTCAATTGGTGTGTCGTCGATAATGATTTTCGCTCGAATGGGGTCTTGGCCTTTAAAAGCTATCACCTTAGTCTTTGAAGTGGAAATTTCTAAATTATATTCTTTTGAGGTTTTATGTAGTTTATATATTGCTTTTTGTAAATTATCCTCTGAGTCTGCCAACAAAATCTGGTCATCTGCAAATAATATTGCGTCTACAGTAGAGCCATTTATTATAAAATGTTTGTTTAGTTCCGCCTGCCAACATTGCACGACTTCGTCAATATATATATTAAAAAGTGACGGTGACAGTGGGCACCCTTGTCGTACTCCACCGTTAATTGGTTCTGTGTTTTCGTTCTTACTTGTTTTATCTGTTTCAATTGTAATTTTGTTGTCTATAAGCTTTGTATTGCCCTCACTAAGTGTTGAGGGATACCTTTTTTCAGCATAATTTTCCACAGCTTTGGTCTGCTCACTTTGTCGAACGCCTTTTTGTAGTCAATAAACGCTATAAAAGTTGGGAGATTATATTCTCTGCGTTTTTCAACTAGTTGGGTTATTGAGAAAATGCAGTCTGAACAGGACCGTCCCTTCCTGAATCCGTGTTGATATTCTGATAGGAGATTTTCTAGTATGGTGTTTAGGCGTTGTGTTAGAGTAAATGCATAAAGTTTATAGCAGGTGTTTAGCAGGCTGATACCCCTATAGTTATTGCAGTCGTTGCGGTCTCCCTTTTTGAATATTGGAACTACTTTTGCTAATTTCCATTCATCTGGTATGTGACCATACTTCCAGCATATATTTATAAAGTCGAGTAACCGTGCATGCAGTGAAGCAGGGGCATATTTTATTAATTCGACGTTTAAGCCATCACTTCCTGGGGATTTTTTGTTTTTACCATGATGTATTGCTAATATTAATTCATCCATCGTAATGTTATCTACGTTTTCGTCACTATATGTTAGTATTGCTGGCTCGTCATCTTCTTGCGTCCATAATTCTTTGTAGTATTTTAGCTATTCCTTTTCGCTGATAATGTTAAGTTGTATATTATCTTTCTCGGTTCTATTTAAGTGTTTAAGAATTTTGTATGCTTTGTCCTGTCTTCCGTGAACATCGTGTTCTATGTCACTAACATATTTATCCCAGCTATTGCGTTTGATCTTTCTAACTTCTCTTCTTACAATTGCGCAGCGTTTTTTATATTCTATTTTCGTTTCGTCAGTGTTGCAATTGAGGTAACTTGAATACGCCTGTTTTTTTTTCTTTTATTAGTTGTGCAATTTTTTAATTCCATATCGTTAAACATTTATTAGTAACGCGTGTCTTTCTGGTACCAATGGTTTCTTTTGCTGTTTTAACTACAACTTCTTTAATATCTTCCCATTCATGATTAATGTTTCTGCTGGTGGCTTTTTCTTGTAAGTATTGGTTCATCCTATTCTGGTATAGATTTCTGATGCTATCTTCTTGTAGTAAGTGTACCTTGAAGGTTTCTTTATGGCGTTGCATTTTCACGTACGGCTTCTTCCATCGTTTGGGTATGGCTATTTTCGATATTAGCAAGAAGTGATCTGTACCAATGTCACTACCCCGGTAGACTCTTGTGTCTTGGACCAATGTCGATAATTTTTGATTGGTGAGTATATAATCTATAATTGATCGGCTGCCTCTGGCGCTCCAAGTGAACTTATGAATTTCTTTGTGAGGAAAGAATGTATTCATGATCCTAAAATTGCTGAAGTTTATAAAATTAATTAGCTAAACACCGCCGACAATTTGGAGGTTGATCTATGTGCGTATGCCGCGCCGACATAAACATTCATTCAGTAGAATAAATAAATTGTGTCGATATGTAATGGCCCGTCGGTCGCCGGGTTATGGTGAGACAGTTGGGGATTTACTATAAATTGATTGAAGTTTGATTGTACGGTGTACTGAAAACGGGGACTTACATGTATGACAGTTTGTAGTGTGTTGTGAAAATGTTTCTGGTAACAATTAAATTCCTTACAACAGCTATATCGAAAAATGAAACTTAACTTGAAATATGCAAAGAGTGTGTGCGTGTGCTTGCATGCGTGCTTGCATTCCCATTTTAGATTGATTTCATAAAAACTTTCAATCTCCAGATTTTGACGAAAATACGTATTTTTGACCTTTAAAAACCTAAAAAGTGTTTTTTTTTTTTAAAGCTAAAAAGTGTTTTTTTAAATGTCTGTGCGTTAGTTTCTTCATTCCCATAGCCCGAAATGGCGGAGTCCGATTTTTATTAGCTTTGGAATCCGGGGGTATGTCAAAAATTCGTCGCAAAAATAAGTTTTACAAAATTTTAAACCGGAATATAGACATGTTATTTTTGTATCATTTTTTCAGAAATTGAATTATGCAAATTTGAAAACGAGCGACTTAAAGGCAAATCCAACACCTTTTTCAAAACTCTCTAGCTGTATATAGGCGGCCGATAGAAGTTTCTGGAAATTTTTGACTTTAATTCCAATTGGTTAAAAACGAGTTGACAGATTGGGATGGTATTAGGTATCACAATAGCACTAGCGAGAAGTTTTTTTAGAAAACTATGAAGTGATGAAAGTGTCAGTTTTGGAGATTTTGAAAGCAATATTGGTCAAAAACTGACTACACAATTTTTGTTTGATTTTGTACTCATACAACTAGGAATGAGTGGCAATTTAGTTGATGTGTTAATTTCTCGGTGGTGGCGTTGCCTTCAAAATTTGGAGATTAATATTTTTTTATTTAACAAAAAAGGAACCATGAAACATTTTTGTTTAAATTAATTGCTCGGGAGTCATAGTAAAATAAGATACCAAACTTAATTATTATATATAAAACAAAATTGGAAAGGGATAGTCCTCTTTCCTTCCGTTCTCCCTCAATTTTTGGCTGGTGATTTTTTTTGTTTCTGATCTTTTTTAATTCTAGGGACGTTTTTCCAAATATTAAAGAAAAATTGATTTCTTTCCAGAAAAAAGTTTTATGTTAACTGATAACTGACCATCCGCTTCAGTGTTGAGGATATTGTAATTTGTGATCGAATATTAACTGTTAAACAGCGGCGCGAGTATAATAGCCTCTAGGCGCGTTGAGATCTTACGCTTCTGGCTGCTAGAAAACTCTGTGTTTGAGGCACGAGGATGGGCTGACAAGTCCGTGGAATGAAAATGAGTCTATTCTATGCCTTGACAAAATTCAGAACTGTCAAGTTCTTCAAAATAGGCATCGACGCGACGCGACGGTAGCTTTAACATCGTCGTCTGTTGAAAATTTCTCGCCTGCTAGGTATTTTTCAGACGTGGAAACAGGTGGAAGTCCGATGGTGCTTCAGAGTTCTTCAGACCATTCTTCATCTGATTATGAATGTCGGTTGCTCATAAGCCTTTCAAGAAGAAGTACTTAGTGACATCACGAATTTCAACACTATCTATCTTGTCAAAAACTCTGACACGCTCTTAATTAAACAGCTGTTAAAACAAAACTATTGAACGCAGCGATTTGAAATTTAATAGTTGACGGTCTGAAGGAGTGAAGTTGCCAACGCGCCACAAAAACTGTCTGAAACAGCGCCATCTATCCGTCACCCCACGAACTTTCCAACCCATCCTCGTATTTTTGTTTTCGTGTTGTCATACAATTGGTGAAATTAATATGCTGTATTGTATTCTTTTATTTAAGTTTTTATAAAATTTTGAGATAAATTGAAAAAATGCGGTTAACTTTTTGAGATGCCTACATAATAGGGCCATAGGTGCGCATCTGCTGCAAGCCTGCAGCTATGTGTACACACATAAGATTTGGTGTGTGGAAGTTTTTTAGTTGTAGGTAGTTCTTCGTAAGGTCGTTGACTGAAACCAGAACCGGAACCGGAAACGGAAATTAGACCTGTTTTTCTAATATAGACTTTTTTCTAAACATTTTTTTACAATTTTGAATACATAACGTTGTAGTGCATCTCAAGACAAATTAAAAACTTTTTTGTCAAATGCTGTATCTTCCAAATGAAGGCCGCCACGAATGTTTGAAATTTGAAAATTTGAAAATTTTAACTTTAATGCCCGATTACACAAATAAAAATATCCAACCAACACAAATTGTTACAGTATTTAATAGCCCTTGATAATTATAATCAAATAATGTAAAAATATTTTTGTAAATGTGAAAATTGTAAATATACTAGTGACTTAAAATTTCGGCTCAAAATTTTAGACATTTTCAAAAAATTATTTTTTAAAAACTTCCCACCTAATTTTTTTTTAAATTTTCTGGGCCGATAAGGCTTGCAATGAACTACAAATTTATTTATTACTTATATCCCAAATTTTACTCCGACGCCTTCCAGGAATTTTTGAAAGTTTTAAAGTTGACGTGTTTTCCAGAAGTTACGTGATTTTAACTACGCCTATCAATTAGCTCTAATAAAAAAATATTTTTTAATCTCCATATTTTTGATAACTTTATAAATAAAGTTGTTATAATCATTTTTGATCCTAGGTTGTGAGCGCATTACCTATCGCTTTACGTACGTACGTAACCAACACCAACGCCTTGCGTCTAGAGCGCGGGCGGCTTCTACTGGCTGGAGATGAACAGATGTAACTCAATCACTTCTTGACGCGAGAATATTTAAAACGTAAAAAGTATGAGAAAGTACCAGCGACCTGTTTTGCCCATTTCTGCTTGTTATTATAGTGGTTAAGAGCACTAAAAACGGAGGAATTTAAAAGTGTTTATATGTAGGCTTATAAAAACAATAATGTACGGATCAACGTAAATTTAGGATAACATAAATGTTTTCTTAAATTTATGCTATTATTTTAAACACTTTTCCTTATATAATTTCTAAAAAATTATGAATGTTCTAAAATGGCAAAAATATTTTTCCAAAACTACCTACTTGCACTTGTGGTGTTTAGAAATTACCAGCAGTAAGTAAATTAATTCAGTTATGTCTCCTTTATGCGGTGTTTAGATTTGCATTTCAAAAAATTAAAAAATGGGAGATGCAACAAGGTAATTAATTATTTTGAAAATTCTTACTTTAAAATACTTTTTACAGTTATACACAAATTTTATCATGAGTAAAGTGACCTGAGCATAGAAAAATCAACAGATGTCTGGCATCAGGCCCGTATCACTGATAACCACCCAAAACCGTACAATGTCCCTACCCAGTTTGCTATTATACAGTATTAAAGGATGAACTTATTGCACCTTATTAAATATTTCTATACAAAAGTGATTAATGCTATTTAAGAAAGGCAAAGCAAAGGCTCGTGTGTTTCATATCTGAAGTATTTATTTTTTGCGAGGGTAGTTTTGACAGCGCTTCCCTGCAATTGTGGAGGGTCTAAGAAGCAGGAGCGCTATTGATCGCAGTTTTTGATCCCTAGCTTTTCCCCTTGTTACCAAATGCACCCAAACGGTGCAGCAAAAATTGCTTCAATAACTTGACATTATGCACGAGTCTTAAAATTTGGTTAAACAAGTCGGCAAAAAAATGTTTCGAAATACGACATGAAAGGAAAAAAAATGCTTTAAAGTACAAATGCATGTTTACAAATTTAATAACAACTGTTAATGTTTGTTTATAAGAACGTTTTTTCTATCAAATGCAAAATATTTTAAAAAATAGTTGAAATTTCAGGAAAAAGTAATTATTTTCTAGTCACATAATCATAGAAAACCGTATTGTATGAATTGATAATATTTTTGGAAAATGTAGTAATTAGTAAAGTTTCCATTTCTTAGAAGCGAAACCGCTAGTTGAAATTTATAAAAACGCCAAATATAATACAGACTTTTTGTAGGCAGAATAAATTTGTTTTAAATTCATATAACTTTTGAGGTAGGTATAAGAGCTGCCTTACTATTAATCTAACTGAGCTCTAAATCGTTTTGAAAAATGTAGCCAAATGAAATTTTGTTAGTATTAAAACATAGTTTTTAATCGAACCGCAACAATATCGAAGTGTTTTAAAACCACATCTTTAAATTGATGATTTTTAAATTACGATGTACATTATTTTCGAACTTTTAATATTTTTAGAATAAAATGTTAGCTAGTATAGAGAAAATTTTTATGTGAACGGTATTAAAAGCCGTTAATGATGATAACCGTTATTAAAATCGATTTAAAAGTTTTTAAATTTACGAAGAGTCCAACACTGCAAATTTCACTAATAAACAGCGTTTAATAAAAATCGTGTGTTCTGTTCTTTGTATTTTTAATAAGGTTTATTTATCGTCGGCTTCTTTCTACTGTTAAGGCAGGAAGCCCGGAAAATTTTTTTTTAAATATTTTTAAACCTATAATATTTATATTTGTGTTTTTTCAAAATTATTTGTATAGTATAAAACTGTTCTCGCAAATACGCTTTAAATTTATGTCTAAACTGCTTAAGATTTTTTAAACAATAAAGAAAATATCAGCAACTATTTTTGGAAAGACGTACCCCATTTAGATTAAACTTCAACGTTGCATTATCGTTTCCGTCATGTCATAATACAAGTAACAATTTAAATTAATTTGTGGGTTTATGACGCGAGAAATAAAAAGAAAACGATTATTCGTACCTATAGAAAATAGCTAGTCAATAAGAAATTGTGTTTTATTTGCATAATCAAAGTTATTGTATAGTTAATTAAAAACGAGACTAAAATGCAAGAGAGTTGACATCTATGAGGAAAATACACCGTTAAACAAAATAATATAATTTAGAAAGTACAGATTGTACAAAGAATTTCATGGCTGGCAAACAGTACGTATATGTATAATTATAAATCAACTTTTATTTAATTTTTTGATAAGCAGTAAATACCTGCGTACATTGAATATAAATTTTTTTGAATAGAATAATTTTATTCGAATAGTTAAGATACATATTATTTTAACAAACTTGTAAAATGTAACAAACCTAAAACTAAAATCTTGTATGTAGCATGATAACTAATTCCGGTGGAAATTATATCACGATAATTTTGTTATTACAGTGATGTTTTTGGTGTGGATTTGGTGGTCATATTAAACCCAAATATTTAAATTATTGTATCACATCCAAAAAAAGAATTAGCCTTTCCTCCTTTCGGGTATTTAGATGGCATCATTTTGATTAAATTTCCAATGGCATAATAATTGTGGTTGAAAATTCGTAGCCTTGGAATTAAATTATGAAGTTGCGTCAATCCGTGACTATGAATCATCGAATCTTTGGCATTTAGAAATTATTAAAGTTACAAATTTTCTGTATTAGTTTCCATCAAGGCTAATACTATTTCCTTTTATAGAATGCATGCTCTTTGTGTATAGCAACCGATAAGCGACAAATATTGCATTTTAACGGATACAGGACGACCGACTGCGGGAGTTTGTTTTTGTACGTCATTTTTGTGCTTTGCAATTTAAATTAAAGGTTGGTGCAACAAATTAGCGCTATGCTTAACTAGGAAACGCTAAAATCATTTTTCCGCGGTTGGCCTATTACATATCCACAGATTTTTTAACCTTGATGGGGAGGAATGTGGATAATGTGCATGTGCAGTTGTTACAAAGAAAAGCCAATATTTTAGACGTAAAAAACTTGTCTAATAGAGGACAGATATCCTGCTGCACGTTGCACCTAGACAAAGAAATGAACAACCTCAAAGCGAATAGTTTGTACGTAAAACCGTCAGCTAGAACAAGACAGCTAAAGCATTTAAAAAGAGATATATTAAACTTAACAGTGGGAAAATTCAGAATTAGATCGCCGAAAGCTGAACAAAGACGGAAGGACGTGTCAGAATAGAACTCAGATATAAACAGAACTAGGAAGAAAAAGACGCGATTACCTTAAAAAGAGGCCGCGGTCAGCAGACGAAGAAAAACACTGTTTAAACAAAGATGGGAATTATTTTAACCTATCAAATTAAAACGTAGCAAAGAACGCGAATAGAATTGGCCTCCAGCGGGAAAAAGATAAGTGACGGCGATAGACAAAGACGCCGCAACTGAAGAGAGACGGCGGGTATTTTTTCGAACTCAAAAGTTGCATGCGCTTGTGGGAGTAGGAAAGAGATGGGCAATGATAGTATGGCCGAATGCATACGACAAGGATGGGGGGATGCATTAGATACGGAAGGAGAGGAAAACAGAAAGGAGAGGGAAAATGCAAGTGCATGTAGACGCCGAGTGGCGTCGTACTTGTTGCGTCAGAGTGTGACGTTGCATTGTATAGTCCATATTACTTCGGCATCTACAGGAGCTTTAGATTTCGGACAAAATTTATTCGAGCTTTCTCTTTTAGGACCCCTTCAGGAATCATGTAATTATCTAAAGCAGGAATTAAGTAAGCAAGCAAAAATTGTCATTTCTCTCGACATCCCAAAATTTTTTATGTTATTATTTTTAATTACTAAAAAAATTTAATACATTTCATTTTGTTTCAGAGCACAACAAAATGGTGGAAGTACGGACACTCGATTTGAAGAATGAAGCAGTCGAAAAATGAGCCAAATCAGTTAATTTGGTTTAACAAATATTTTCAGTTTTTTTAAATAATATGTGATACAAATTAAATTTAAGTGTTCAGTACTTTACATTTAAAACCACGTGATATACGTAAATTAAGTAACGTAAAGTGTTCTTAAGTTTTACTTTAAGTAAGTACCTTGAAAGTGCAATATTTTTAGTATTTAAAATTTCGGGAGTGGTGTTTGAACAAAAGTGGGTATTTTTGATTCGAACAAGTGGTTTTTAAAACAAATTTAATATATAAGAACACATCGAGGAACCTGAAACATATTAAGGATTATTATTTTATTAAAAAAAAAGTGAACTGCAGAAGAACTTACAGTTGGTGTTGGTGTGAAAATAGGATTGCAGTGAAAATAAACGAAAAGCAGGCAGAAAGGCCACACATTTAAAATTCTAGTGTAATGCATGATTTGAAGCTGCAATGGGCCGAATTATTCCTGTTTGTACTATACATAACGTCGCACACAGTGTAGCAAACTTAGCGCCTCGGAAAAATGGCGGACTGCTCGTATTCGCGATGTATCCAACAGAAGCGATATATTAGAAGAGAGTTGCAAAGATGGACAAAAAATATGGTGTATATAGTGGGTGAGTCTAAAATGCCATTAAAAGTCATTATTTTAAAATGCTTCATGAAAACCAATTCGAAATGCGGTTCGTTTCAAGGATAAATTTCTAAATGCAAGTAGGTATAACCTGTTGCAGATTTCAAGAATTTTCACGTTTTTTTATATTTACGCATATGTATTTGCTCTAATTTAGCATTAAATTATTGATTCCGACACCATTAGCGTCCTAGTTGCAATTTTATACTGAATTTTTGTTGCATTTCTGTGGTTTCTTTTCTTCCGGGTGCAGTTAATGATTTTTTAAGATGCACTTTTTTAAATGCGTCGTAGTAGCATTTCCGACTGACCGCGCCGAATTCTATAACCTTTCTTTGTGTAAAAGTATCTTTTTCATATTCTTAGTCTATTAATTAATGTAAAATTACAAGTTTATGTATTTCAAAACAAGACATGCTTTCAAATGCACTTAAAAGCGTGCAAGCAGAACTACGCTGACCGAATTCTTTTAATTTGGGCGTTTTCTCTGTGAATTTCCATCGTGAATAGCTCTATTATCAATAACATTTTTTGGTTTTCTAGAAAATAATAAATTTTCTAAAGAATTTGCTCCATCATGTCAAATTTAACAAACTAGTGTAAATACAGTAAATATAGGTGAATCTCATAAACCGCTCAATTAGGCCTATTTCTCTTTACCGTTATAATACATAAATTATTTTTCAAATTATTTACAAAATGTTCTGCAAAACTAAAATAAATCCTAGAAAAACCAGTACATAAGCGAATATTCAGTTTTACGTATTTTAGACTTTATTCTTTCATATTAGCCTAAGTTGAGAATCATTTTAAGTGCTTTTTAGTACTGAACTTTAAATTCTAAATATTTTGTTGTTGTTAAACTAGAAGATTAAATATAACTACATTAAGTTTTGTGTTTGAGCAGCTACTTAAGATTTTACAGTTTCCTTTGGTTACCTTCTTAAGTGCTAAACTGCATCGGCAGAAATACATTACTTACAAAAACTTTTACGCCCAAATTAATTTATTAATTGACTTGCAAAATGTTCTGTTTCTAAGCAAATGTATAAAGGTCATGGAAAATTCCTGTTGAAGCAATGAAACTAGAATTGCTCGATGTGTGCAACTAAATTTTGTACTTTGCGTTAGCAATTATTGGTTTGTCGGAATAATGATGTTAAATTGTATTGTTTTAAATTATTTATTTATTTTGCTAAAATATCACATTTACTCAGTTACACGAGTAATCAATAAAACTGCAATTTATAAAATGTTTTGTAATTTTTTCCTTAATTTCACCGAACTAATTACGCAAGGAAAAAGAAAAAACTAGATATCCTATGAGCTATTGTATCTTAAGAAGAACAAGTAAATACAACGCAATCGCAACATTCTGCTGAATAAAGAATTACTTTAATAATAAATAATATGCACTAATTTTGTGATGAAAACCGAATGTACTCATGCGTAATTTACTAAAAAACTTACAGATCTCTTTTAAATAAAGTAAGGCTGAATGATACTACGTTTTCGAAATTCTAAACAACTACAAATTGCAGCGCATTAAATATTAACTATTTAAGTTTTGGTTAAAAAATTGTTTATTAGGAATCGAACTTGTTAAACATCAAAATTGTAAAATATTTAACAGCTGATTTCTGATTATAATAAATTACTGAAACATTTTGAAATGGCACCCTAAATAAAATTTGTATTAGAGCATGAAAGCCAACTTTAGTTTGGGAAAATTATTGTGCAAATGCAAAAAGAAACAAGCACAAATGTTAAAACTATGTAATCAATGATTTAATTATTAATACAAACCATTAACGAACTTATAATTAAATACCAAATCAAATAATATTCTTACGTGGTAAATTATTTTTCAACACTACCGATATATTCTTTTTTAAATATTGTTGTATATTTAATACAAAAATTTAACAGTAAAAGTAGTTGTAATTTTAGATTGTTTATTTTGGTAAAATAGTAGCTAATAACTAATAAGCCTCATCTATGTTAAAAGGTTGGTATCTTGTTGTTGGAATTATAAGAATAAACCCTATTTTTTAAGATACTGTAACCTTCTAAATATTATTTTCAAATATTATTAAGGAATTAAGAAAAAATAAATTCACAGGTGGATTTAACTCACTTACAAAATCGAAGTTTTATGTACTTAAACACATCAGTAATATTTTTGACGTTAAAAAATCATCTAAGATAATGGGGAGCGGTAAGCAGACTATAATTAATCAACTTACATTATTATATGTGAACATCCAATTTTTCTTTGTAAAGAGTTACAAACAATAAATTTTTATAAACAAAAAATTTGTAATAGTTAACGATTAACCGTACTTAAATTTTAGTTCAGATTCGTCTCACGAATATTTTTAGGCCGTTCTGTACTTAAAGGAATGCATATAGAACTCAAACAAAACAATAGTATTCATGAAGAAGTATGCTTTTACTTCTATATATAAACATAAATAAAGAATAAATGTTTCTCTTTCATTATGTGTATTTTAGAAAAACCTAAGATAAACACGAAATGTAATTTTTGTTTTGTTTCGTGTGTTTGTCTTTATGGTCTGATAATGATTTTAATGTTTTAGACATCCAAAAATATTTTTTATAGTTTGCAATCTCATAAAAATTTAGTATTTTAATCAACATCAAACAATTACCCGTAAGAAGCCACGAATGCCGCACTCCTATGTTTATAGTTGAGACTGGGGCATTCATAGTGTTCCAGATTTTTTTTAATCGCTTCTTATAAAAAGTGAATTTGGTTTGAGGTTTATGCAGACAGTTTGAAAAATATTGGATCAGTGTATCGCACGGCTACAGTTCTATTTAAAAAAATTTGAAAATTTTAAACTGGTAAGCCTTTTTTCATAGATATAATGTGTATTTCTAGGTTTAGGTTAAACTGCAATGTAAATATCTAACATTAACATATAAATGTCAAGCTAACCGTGAGCTACATTTGTGGTAGGGTAAAACTTGCAGAAGTTTGCCTATAGAGTGCATCGCGAACTGCAATTGCACAAGACATGCGCGTATTTCAATTCTGTTCGCAAGTTGTGATATGAGGCACATTAATACTGGTCGTATATAAAGCCTTATATGCGGGGGTGCATTAAAATATATTGATTTATTTGCTTAATAGTGTGTGTATAGTAAGCCTACACAACAGTTTTCTTTTGCTGTATTAAGTATTTGAAGTGTTTATAGATTCTTTTTAAATTCTAAGATCTTAGGGTTACCAATATTTATACAGCGCTTTTCTCTCACATCACATAAACTGTCGATTCACCATTCACATTTTTTTAGCTTAAGCGATTTAAAATGCCACATATATGCACTAACCCTTTCTTCTTACTAAACCACTTGATTTAGTTTATTTTTTATCTGCACTAAGTTGGTAGGGCCATTATAGTAGAATGTAGATAGTTTTATATGTTTACGAGAGCAAACTGTGTATTTGCAGCAATGCATTTTTACAATTTACAATGTTGATTCATTCACTAAGATCAAAAAGAAATATGCGGTTTTGCTTAACTATATATTTAAAATGCCATTTCTTGAACTACGAAAGTTTATTAGGACAGTAATATTCACATATTGTATATGTTATTTATATTACATAATAGCTGACATAACTTCAGTCAGTGTAGTGCGTGGCTCTGAGTAGAATAACTCCATTTCGATTCCTGGATCAAGTTATCTTAAGTTAATGTGCGGCTAGACGCAACCTCTGTCTAAGTTAAATAATAATGGAAGCGTTAAACAGTAGTGGTTCGAAATATACCTAAAACTGTAGCTCTCCTCTACCTAGGTCCCAGAATACTATTGTTACTATTACCGCACAAACTAGCTAGACTGTTACACCAGAAAGATATTTGCTATTAAATTTCATACATGGCATGTACAGAACAAGTTTGCCGTTTTTAATATTGTCTGAAATGTATAAGCAATCCAAAAATTAAAAAAAAACGTAAATTTTATAATTGAAATCGTTTATATTTCATGCAATCTAACAAAATGAGATAGATTATTTAAGTTGTAAACGCTTTAAGTTTGAAGAAATTTACCGAATTCTTCTTATCTTAAATTAAAAAGAAATTACAAACCTTAACTAATTAAAAAATTACTACAGTATTTAAGTATTTTTTTAGCATTCAGTAGAGACAAACGTACCCAACAGTTTTAGCAAAAATTGAGTTCTAAAGAAGTTCTACCACATAAGGCCGTGCAAGTGCATTTAAAAATTTTCTTTATCATTACTTTCGAATTTTTCCATTTATGTTTCATTATACCTACCTGATATTGTAATCTTTGTTTTATATTAACTTTAACTTTTATTCATACTTATACAATTTCATCAAAAATGTATTAATTTTTATCATTTATCACCCTCCTAATTTAGCTGGTTCACAAAGATTTACTTGTTAACTTATATTATATTCAAATTTCATGCAGTATACCTTTTTGATAAAAAGCTTTTTATTCGATTCTATTTATCCGCTATCTTTTCTAATAGTGTTCAAAATTAATCTATATAATTTTTTACATACTCTTCACATATTGTAATGTACTAATAAATGATTGACGAGTATTTACAAAAGTTATGTTGACAGGGTTATACTTCCTGCATTGGTATAGGAAATAGATTAAACTTGAACCTATTTCCTGTATTAAGCATATCTTCAATTGCTGTTCTTTCACCGTTAAAGGTACTGCAGTTGGGAATACACTAAGGTGCAAATTTTGCTAGATTAATCCCATATCTCTTTATATGTGTAAAAACCAGGCTCTGATTCTTCTTGCCAGCCGTGAAATTCTTCAAAATACCAAATCATAATAGTTCATAATTAATTTAATAAATTTTGGCGTTACAATTAGAACTGAAACTTGATTCAGTTATCTATTTTGTTAACAACTCTCACGTTTAAAATATGTGTTCTGGACGTTATTGTTAGTTTTGACGTATTAAAAACAAACCTCAAAAGCAAGTAAATTATTTTTCTAATAAAAATTTTAACTACCTTGCCACAAGTACCTACTGCTACAAAGTACAAGAAACACACACTTCAGCAGTAAGGTGTTCTGTGCTTGAGAAACTTAGAAACGTGCGTTTTAGTGTTTTTTTTTAATAAAAATTTCTACACTCTAAATATTGGACCTGCAGAAGAAACTGAAGGACTTCTATTGGACTCAAATTAAGTTTTAATTGTTTTTTTCTACCTAAACAAATTTCTTGTAATGAGCTTTTTATTTTATGGATATTTACATAGAAATCTTTTATCTAAAATAATGTAGAAAAATCGTTTTGTCACTCAATAAAATTTATTCGTATTAGTGTTTGTTTGTTGTATGAGTACATGTAGGGTATATTTCACCAATACATGCAATAATTACTTTAATTTTTTTTTCTACACAAAAAGGTTAGCTTTCATAGCTACTAGTAGTTTGTCTATGAATTTTAATTGCTTGTGTTTTAATTAAATATTAGTAGCTGAATCGCATCACCAAGTAAAAAAGAACTGTTTAGTAAGGCACAAAAATTATACACAATAATAAAATAAGTTTGTAGAAAATACTTCACTGCAAAATTTGAGATACTGCTTTCTGTATAGGTACTTTAAAAATTATGTTTGCTATTCACAGTCGGCTAGGTTAAGATTTTGTAGCTTGTGTCATTTTTTGTCAATTTTTTAAACAAGATAGTTGTATATTGTCGCAACGCTATTTTCGCCGAGAAATCGGTAAATTTTGGTTTCGTATTGAAATTACCCTTTTGATTTTGAAGTTTTGAGGCAGAACGAGACGAGATGGAGAATTTTACTTTTCTTTATTATAAATATCAACAATATCGGTTTTAATTTAATTAGTTTATATTGCTTTCAGGTTTAATTGATATTTAGTCTACGACTATAATTATAAACAAAGCTACTTAAAAGAACTATGCAAAATGGGGAACTTATACTGAATAATGACTTTACAGATACAAGATGGTTAACTTGTAATTGCCGTAGAACTGCCCTAGTTATTGTTATTATTGTTCACCGTTGAAGTAAAATTCTAAATTCCATATACTTAGTTTTGGATCTGTTTCTTTAATAAGGGCATGTGATTATCGATATTTGATACAAGTTTTGTCAATCAAACAGTTACAATGAATTTAATAAATCGACGGAGTCCAACTTACAATAAAAAATCGACGGAGTCCAACTTACAATAAAACGGCGTCGCTGTATAAAATTGACCACTAAATTCAGAACAGCGAAACCGCTAAGCCTTTTGTAATTAAATGAGAGTTTGGAGGCATAGTGTTCTTGTAAAGAATAAGTTCTTAAATTTGAAAAATGTGTTATTGCGGTACGTTTGTACGCTAGTTATATTTATACAGCGTCATTAAATGGTTTCTTTTTATTTAAATATAAGTGTATTTTTGGTTAGTATTATGTTGCAACTGCTATTATTAAAGTAAAGGTAATTATAAGTATTTCTTAAAATTCAAAATGTTATAGTCACTGTCTTTAGAACAACGTATTCCAATGGGAATTTTGAATTCAGAGGTTATTTTTGTGTTAAAACTACACTTTAAAATGAATACTCTTCTCTCCTATTAGACTACTGATGCAAACGTATTATTAGATTACTGCCAATATTTGCATAATGCATATTACTTTATAAACAATTATTGTTGTCACTATAAAGTCAACATTTGAAGTTGAATTTTTACCTATGCTTTATTAGCGCATATTAATGTATTGTTTAGTATTTAATATTGCAAAAATGTAATAGGAAATCATTTATTTTCCAGCCCTCATGTTGATTATAGATTATGTTTTGTTTATCTCCTACCCATAGTCTGTTTGCTTGCAGTTTTGAATTGCCGCATTGTAGTGAGCATGTGCAGATTTACATCGCGCATATGCAGTTACTGACCTACCCGACAGTCGCTTGCACATACTCGCGCCGGGTAGCCCTTAGCCCTGAATCGGGCCAAAAGGGCACACATGAATGTAGGTTTACGTGCCTTACGTGCTTGTCACTTTATATCACGATTTTTTTTAAATTCTAAATCTAATTTGTAAGTGATGTACTTCAATTCAACGCGGCTTAGCATCTTTATTACCCTTTCCCTTGAGTTCTTCAACCGGTTTGAAACAGTGCAATTTTTATTGTAATGAAATATGTCCATGGAGATATTAATTCTGGTTAGTTTTTTTTATTGCTACTATTTCTTTTCGAAAAACGATGTATAATTAGGGCATTTTAGTATCATTTTTGTGATCATTGTTTATTCTAAAAAAGTATATAAAATTGTGCTATTTGTATTTACAAACGCTTGTCTCTGCTAAGTGTTAATTTGTTTTTCTCCAAATATTAAAAACTTTTTTTAGTAAAACAGCCATTTAATTAATTTACGTATCCTTCAACCATGAGTAAAATCATTGTTTTCAAACACAGCAAAATTTATAGGAAAATGAAACAATTTTTTAATACCTGTGGCCGAAATTTAGGAAAATGTTTGGTATGTTTTAATAATGTATGATGTATTATTGCTAAGCAAGCCTATAAATGCACCAATGCATTTATTTGAAGTCTTTTAAAATTCATTGTAAAATAAAATCGGTATCTGGGTTTGCTCTTTGCCGTCACTGAATGATTACGGATGCAGACTGAATTAAACATGTGCCTAACCTACCTATACTATTTTCACATTGCACCAAATATTTCACCAGTGCCTGATAAATAATAATCTGGAATAAGATACATATAAATGTTGTTTACGACTTGCTGCATTTTGTCTCTTGCCTCATCCTCTCTTTTATCTGTTTAATTTAAATTTTTTCGTATAGATAACGTTTACTGCGAAAGTTTGTTAGGTGTAAAGTAAACAATTAGTGTATATTTTTAAGATATAATTTTTATTGCGCGTTTGTTTTAAAGGTATATGGAAAGTTCCTTCGTATTGGTATAATCGCTGTTTTTTAAAATAAATATTCATTGTGCCTCGAGATATAATATTGGAGAAGGGGGACCTTGGATCAACGCGTTTAGATTTCTAATGCACACAGTAAGACTATTGATCAGCAATTGGTCAGCCATTTTGAAGATATTTTTGTGCAAGATGGTTCTTTACTTCTCGTCTCGCTAGCTGTTATTTATCTTTTCTGCTCTCAACGCTAGGTGGATTGTTTCAAGTTATTATAATAGAAGTTAGACAAATCTAACGTTTCGTATATTCAGGCGACCTTTATTCGTGAATTATCTTTTTGAAATTCTGGGTTAGAAGTACAGTTGATTCTTTAGAATAAAAAAATATTATTTATCTTTTTAATTTATTACAGATAATTTAGAAAACATGGGTTATAATTTCGTTATAAATAATGCGTTAACTGTGTTATTATATACTTATTTTACAAAGCCAAAATCAAGAAATGTACACCTAATTGAAATCGACGTTCTGATAGCATTTTTTTTGTAAATATATATATTTTTTATTTTTACGTAGTAGTAGTTTTCCGTTTCATGTTATTAAGAAAAGATAGTGTATTGTTTTACAACGGCTATCTTGTATTAATCAATAAATTATTCACAGTACAGTCTACTCTTCGGACTTAATCAATTAATTTGTCACAAACGTAACGAAATTTTCAATTTTATTAAAATGCACATTATGAATTAAAAAAATCCGTATTTTACTATATCATAGCGATTTCACGAGGTGTCATGTACCTATTTAACCATTAAACTAATCCAAAATTATATTTTTAGGAGAAATTATATGGATACTATTTTTATTCATAAAATTGCACTGCATATCATTTTCTGAAGTATTATTTTATAGGCGTGACGTATTAACTCTGTTAGGGAATCTCATAGAAGGTACCTAAGCATTAATTGCGAACATCAAATTAAATTTAATTAAAGTCTACTAGATTGTTGATTACCGAGTGAATTAATTTGTGGAAAGCTCCGATAAATGTCGTTAATTATTACAAATGATACAAAAATCCAAGGTTTCTGACGTTTTTTTTAATTACAATATCTATTGAGAAAAATACAAGATTTGGTTATATTCATTTTGAAGCAAAACCAATAATCAAAAGAAGCAACTGTAATACGTATGTATGCTTTAGGCATTTTGGAAATACCCGATTTTTACTTTTGATTTTTATAATTCTATTTTCTTTTTACACTATTTGAAAAGAATAAATCATCATCAATGGGTTAAGGGTCATAGTCTAACCCATTTTTTACATTTCAAGATAACAAAATAATCTTCTACAATGCATCAAACATATCTAAACGTTATATTTGTGCATTCTTATAGACGCTGTTCTAATTTGTATGTGATTTTAAAGTTTATAATAGCATAAAATAATTTTCAGAAATAAAAATGTACACGCACGAAAATTAATTACTCATCTTTTAAGGAAATTAGTTACTTTTCCCTGTAATTAAAACGTAATTGCCAGGTAAATTTTGTTGGTGGAAGGTTTTTTTTCACAAAGTCAAGCATATATAGAAAAATAAGTTGTTATAATCAAAAATTATTGGATTTGGTATTACACTATTACTTACTGTTTAAAGTAGTACCTAGTTTTTAATTCACTTACCTAGTCCTACATTTTGCTATACACCAAACATTTTTTAATGCCAACAATGTTTGAGATGATTCTCGTTGTACAAACCTGAAATAGAGGTCAGACGTTTTTTGTGTGCTTGGCATTAAAGAACCAGCGATCAGCATACAAAATACGTCACCAAAAAGGGTGTGAAATGTAACTGTATCTAAAAATTAAGTATAAAATCATGTTCCTCTGAGCAACAAGTGTAAAGACCTTTCTTTGTCATACTGCGATTCAACCGAAGGTATGGATACCCGGATTTTAAAAATTTAGAGGAACAGAAAAATAGGATACCCAAAGAAAACTAGCTATTTTATATTGTTGAGAAATGTATTTTATAATTTTCCACAATTTGTAAATTTTTAATTTTGACAGTTTTTATGGTTGCTAAAATTTCTTTATAAAATAGTATTGTGTCCTTCTAGGGTTATTACCATACTTAAGTTTCTATCCACCTGCGCACACTTTTTGTTACTTTACCACTAAAGTATGAAAGGTTACGATTTCATGCAAATTTTGAATTTTGAATTTTAACGGAACACGTTTTGGGGTTGGTGGGTGCGAGCGTGGGTTGGTGGGTGGGTGTGTTCCTTCGCAAATTTGTATCAAATTTGGTATGTTTAAGTTTTGTAGTTGCAGTTAGTTTTCTGTAAGGTTTTTTAACCGGAACTGAAAACGGAAATTAGACATGTTTTTTTTCATATAAATTATATTTTAATTTTTTTTAAATTGTGAAAATATACCGTCGTAGTGCATCTAAAGATAAATCAAACAGGTTTTTTCCCCGACTTATATCTTTAAAACGAAGGCCGCTACAAATTTTTGAAAATTTTTACTTTAATACCCGATTATTCAAAAATAAAATATCCAATCGATAAAAATTATCCTTATCATTCAATAGATCTTGGAAAGTACTACACCGTGTCTACAAATTATTGGACACATAATTAAAGTTGTTATAAAATTAAACTAAAAGGGATATCAGCAAACAGTTTTTATTATTAGAAAGAACAACTCAAAAACTTATAACATTTCAATGTGAGCGCCATTCGTTACACGTAGCAATTCCAAACGATTTGCAATTTCGCGCCATGTGTTTTGTAGCGTCACAAAAGCAATTGCAACCCTGATTTTTTCGTACTGAACCTATGTAGCCTACTAGTTTCAAAACTGTTTGAGTTGCTCTTTCAAATGACATATACATTATTTATTTATCAGCTTTAGTTTGTTTGCAATTGTAATTTATACTGTGGTCAATAGTTTGTGGACACGGCGTATAGTCATGTGATGCAAAAAATTGATTTGGAAATACCAAAATTGTAAAAATGTTAGCTTCTAAAAGTTTTGGAAATCTTCAAAAAAATTATTTGTCAAAAACTGTCCACTCCATTGTTTTTAAATATTCTGAACCAATAGAGCTTGCAGTACACTACAAATTTGTTTCTTTACTAATTTTACTTTGACACCCTCCAGGAATTATTGAAAAATTTATATTTTGATTAATTATTCACTCAAAAACGCAAACGCCAATCGTTAAAAACTTTAAACAGTTCAATAGCCTATTTGAAGTAGTTTATTAGAATCAAAAACAATTGTAACCATTTTAAAAATTAAGAAAAAGAAACGATACCAGTATAATCAACAACGCGTTTTCCGGAAGTTACATTTTTGTTCTAAGTTCTAATTAAAATATATATTTTTCATTCTTTGCATCTTTTTAATAACTTTTCAGATAAACTATTGACAGCAATTTTATTTCGATGTTCAAAGCGCAATCGTTAATCAGCCATAGGGCTTTCACCTTGCTTCCGTGCGGTTTAGTCGCTTCTACTATGCATACATTTTCGGCTCGAAATTCTATTGCTCAGGCTACCGCAAGTTCAAATTGTAGCTAAGGGGTTATCTTTTTTACAATTATTAGTTATTTCTCTAACTTTTAATAAAACAATGTTATTTAATCATTTTATGGCGCGAGAATATTTAAAAACGTAAAAAGACAGGAAAGTACCAGCGACGTGTTTCGCCTAGTTTTCAAAATACAGTCATTAAATTTAACATAATAGCAACCATCTTTTTGAAACTAGAAATTTACGAAAAAGGCATTCAGTTTGTTTTGTCCTCGCGTATTCTTTCAGAAGTTACACATTCAACAAAACCACATAGAAACGAAAAAAATTTCACATTGTGTGTGAGTGTGGGCTTGTTGGTTCCTCGGTATTTTAAAAGCCGGGTGGTGTTATTTTGTTATATCAAAACTTCAAAATAGTTGTAAAACATACTACGAAACTAGAAGACAAAGTTAGACGTGTTTTAATGGTATCAATTTTTAGGGATAGTGATTGCTTGAAATTTTGACGTTAGTGAGTGTTTTCAGATAAAATAATAAGTTCAGAGATTTAAAATATTATGTACAGAGCTGGATTAGCCATTAAGCAGAGTAAGCAGCTGCTTAAAGCGGCAAATTTGAGAAGCAGCAAAAATGAAAAAATTAAAATAAAACTGAAGGTATTTGTACTTCGATTCGGTAAAAATTAACTGTCACTAAGCACGTTACACATTTAAAAAAATACTATTGCAAAACATCCACACATGATAGAAGAATACACCTAGTGTTTTAGGGTTTTCCTAGCCGGCACAACAGCACGTTTATGTAGGTTGGGGGTCAAAGTAGCGCCTCACTAATAGCCCGACCAGTAAAAATAGCGCTAGTCAATAACGTCGACTGCAAAAACAGAGCTTGCTAAAATGTCGCTGGTCAAAAATGTCCCCGCCTAAAATCGCGCGCATTAATAATGCCACTAAACAATAATATCGCCGGCAAAAATAGTGCTCACCAATAATGTTGCCGGCAAAAATAGCCTCGGTTGAAAAACCTGCCGGAAAAAGTAAGGTCGTTAGAAATGCCGCCGTCAAAAATGTCGCCGGCAAAAATGTCGTCGTCTAAAAAAGCGCCGTCAAAAATGTGGTCGTCAAACATAGCGCTTCAAAATGGACGCCATGAGAAACATCGCTTAGTATTTTGATAATAATTTTATTTTAAGGTTTACACGAATTGAATCAAACTATCAAAATGCAATATTTGTACGGCGACGTCTCTTAAGGCGTTAATTGTGAGCCGCTGTTTTTGCCGGCGACATATTGAAACGGCGTTATTTTTGCCGGCAACATTTTTAACTGAAGCTGTTTTTGACTGCTGAATTTTTGCCGGCGAAATTTTTGTCGCCGCTATTTTTGTCAGTACATTTTTAACGGCGTTACTTTTTCCAGCGAGTTTTTCGACCGGCGCTATTTTTGCAGGCAACAATTCTGCATGGCGCTATTTGTACTGGGCGCTATTTTTAATGGCGCTATTTTTAATGGCGTTATTTTTTCTATAGCGTCCCACCCTGTAACGAGTAACACGCGCAACACTCCCGATGCTAAACTTTGTAGAAGATTTCGCGGAAATTTACAAATTTTTAGTAAAATAAAGTGAATATGTCGAATGTCATAATTTTGTATGTATTTGGGTTACATATATGTCTCTCTTTCTTTCACACGTAAATTAAACTTTTTACTACTTTAACTCATTGCTGTTATCTATATAGTAAATCCCTAACTGTCCCACCATAACACGACGACGCCAACGGGATTTTACATCTCCACTGAGCTTATGATTGTTTCCAGCAAATGTTTATGTTGTAGTCACTACTGTTGGTGTGATTTGGTTATTTATGGCTTACTTTAAATCTGGCGGGTCGCAAAAATATAAACAGTGAACATCTTCCGTTCATTGCATTTCTCGCGCTGACATAAAAATCTCGCACAGCACATTACATATTATTTCTTTTATTAACGGACAATTATTATAATAAAGCATTGCTTAGAAAAAAATATTACAATTTTATCAGAAACAGCATTTGTATAGACAAATACATACGCTCGTAATTCTACACTTTATTGACTCAAATATTGGGGGCTCCAGCTACAATAACAGAAGCACACATTTAAGGTACAAAAACTAAAGCAACCGCAAATCAATTTATAAAACTAGCTAAGCCCGTAGACTATGCCTCACACATTTCTGTTTTAACTATGGTAGAAAATTTATTGCGAAAAGATATAATAAATACATTGCGCAGGTATTATAACCAGTAGTAAAAAATAATAGTAATAAATAATAGAAAATTGCCCATAAATTTATAAAATAAATACGGCTATGTCACGTGCCGTGCAGCTATGAAATAGAACGAATAAATTTGTTTTTGTTTATAGTGCGTTGACGATGCTATGCACAGGTTTAAAACCAAATAGGCTAAGAATTAATAACTGCAAAATAAATTGACCCAAGTATTGGGAGCTCCGGTTACAATAACAAATGTGCAGGTAACAAACAGCTGCATTTACACTATCAGCTGGCATGTAAAAAAAACTAGCTAAAGCAGTAGGCTACGCCCTATGCTTCCTACGGTAACTTTTGAAAACTAATACTCGCCGTTCGCCGCTTGGGATGTATATCCTCATCTGTAGCTATAGTCCTTAATTAACGAAATTAGCTGTTCTATAGGCTTTCAGAGTTGCGGTATTAAAAACTGAATTACTCTTATACAAATTTTACTTTCCCATATTTCTACTGATGTATGGAAAGTTATGATTTTATACAAATACACGTTTTGGAGTTCAAGAAACCCAAAAAATGTCTGCTGTGGGTGTGTGCGTGGGTCGGTGCTTTCGTTCCTCTATACCTCTGGAAATTCTTTACCTATTTTTATTTAATTTGGTGTGGGCATTTTCTAGTAGGAGGTAGTTTTGTGTAAGTTTTTAGGCGGAACCGGAACCCGAAACAGAAATTAGACATGTTATTTTAGTACAATTTTTTTCTAGAAACGTTTCTGACACGTTTTTAAGTGCGGCTTACCTCTTCTTGACACTAAGTATCTTCATAGAATCAACACTCTTATATAATTTATATTGTTGATATATTTTAAAAATTTCAAATTGGTTCATAGGTTCATACACAAAATATAGAATAGTGTTTTAGTAGAAATAAAAAAAGAATTATAGGTATGGGCGAGTAAGCCCTATGACAACAACGGCCACATTTCCCATGTGTTTGCATTTGCTCTTTTAATTATTATTTTATAATTTCCGAATGACACAAGCTATGAAATATTTGTCTTAAAATATTAACTGAATAAAGTCTCATTAATGGTGTGATTACCGAAAAGAAAAATTAAAGACCTGCCATTCTATTACGAAAGAGCCGATGACATCATTTGCCAAATGTAGTACCGAATACAACATAAACTACCATTTAGTTTTCTTATCGTCAGGAATGCTTTATTATTGTCTGGCTAAAGTAACAGGAGACCACTATTAAAACTGCATAACGCACAGTGTACTAATAAAGAAATGCTTGCTTTAATAAGATTAACATACATCTTACCGTCACACTAAATCTAATCACTCTTTCTCCTACCATTCCCTTCAAACATGGTAATAAAATAAATGCTATGAATAAGTTTTTCCTTCATACATCGATGATGTGATAACCAATTTTTTAATTGTGGCATAAATAACATCTTTTTTTGTTGGTGTTTCAACATTCTATTTTTACTGGATGGCAAGTGAGAAACATGTTTATTTTTTTAATTATTTGGTAAAACATCTATCTGTCGACTATTTATTTATAGCACGACACAAAACTAGCAAAGCACTAATAATTGATAATAATGTTGTCTATAGTGGAAGTGCCTTAGAGCTCTTAGCCATATCTGCTAGGTGAAAAGTTGGCAGTCGATATTATTTTTCTGATTTATCGGACATGTGTTTGTTTGCTAACTTAGCACTAAACAGCTCTAACGAAGCACTGTTGTTGTCGTTAATGCCCTAAGTGTGCCTGCCGGGTCTGAACTTGACAGGCAACTTTGTTTCTTAATTTCTATTTTTTCTAGTTTATTTTTTAAAAATAGTCCTAAAACTTATAAAAGTAGTACGAGTAGTAGTGGATTCTAAATTTTAAAAGAGCCGTAGGTTTAGGTTTTCGACCTTAACTAAAACGTATGTCTAAATATGAAGTTTACCAAACAATTTCTGTTTTTGTTTGTTTTTCATTTTTGTTCAGTATCCGCTTAATACGTTTAAAAATTTTGAAAACGTTATTTGCAGTAACATTTCTTTAGATTCAGAATTATTCCAAATAAAATAGTTTGTGTTTTTAAATGATTTTCTGATAACGTAATAATTTCTTGGTAAAAGCGTGTAAAAATGCATGAAAATATAGTGTACTTTAAATAGCATGAAGTGTTATAGAAATTCTTATTTAAAAATTGCAAAACTAAGATTGCAATGAAAACTAGTGGCGCCGCCGATGGTAGAGAAACCGAGACGGGACGTGACGAGAGAAACCCCTGCAGAGACCAGACAATAGAGCAATGTTTACATGACTTAAAATTTGATAGGGGGCGAAACAGAACCCTATTATTATTACAATCATGTGCTTTATAAAAGTTACTGTTAAATGTAAATCTAGCCTGGCTTAAATGTATCTAAAATAATTTTTTTATATATTTTAATATCACAAATATATACATAGAATAAGGATGCGCTAATGCCCTAACAGTCGACGACCGAAAAACGAGAATACTATTAAGAATAATAGAACTTGCAGTTTGAAATACTGAATACAGGGTAGGCCAGGAATAATAAAACAAATGGATGTGTTTATAAAGAAAATACTTTGACAGATAGAGTCATTATATTTTTTATCTATGGATAGAGTGTTAATCTTTGTTTCATAGTGTTGCCAGTGGCGCTCCGTGTTATGCAAACTTGGCGAGGCCAAAATGGTTTTATCGATGGTGTCAATACTTGAAAGAAAAAAACTGGAATCTTTGTGGCATGTCATATAGTAATTAATTGTACAAATACATAGAGGGAACCAAAATTAAAAAAAAAAACAAAATTGTAAGTTTTATAGATCAAATTTATTCGTCCGGTACACTGCAATGAGAATGCTTCTATGTATTACAGAGTCGTACAACGTTGAAGTATTATTAAGCAATGTTTTATTAACATTAAAGCTAATCAGTGTAATCTCTCCTGCCCAATCGAATATTTGAGAAATAAGTTTTTATTTTTTTCAAAGTTGAAAAATTTCTTTCAACTGAAACTAAAATAAGAGGAAGTGTTGTCACTAAACACAACATTTCATAAACTATTGTCAAAATATCATGTACTCTATCTATCCTCATACATGTTTACCAACATTTGTTGCAGAGATGACATATCTCAAAATTGTTGATTGGCATAGAAAACACTAAGCGTAGTCAGACGCTATATACCTCGTAGCCAAATTTTTAACATGTGGCTAATCGATGCATCAACGCGATGAGCGAGAAAAACAACATGATACGTAACAACCGATAACAAACGCAACGCGGTGATACGGCTTCGAGAATCTGCTGTTATTTTGGCCTCACAAACTTGCATTACTTAGACGAATCCACATCGCTAGTAGGTTCTCAAGTTATTACACAGAACATAGGAGGTGACTAAATAAAAATAAATTTAGATCTATTTTAAGCTATTTATATAGCATTGTGTGATTCACTTTGCAGGTGAGGCCAGAGCCTCATCTGTCTTATACCAGCTATCGTCACTGAGTGTCGCGCGTTTTTCAAAGTAGAAAAGATCGCGACGAGGGAAAATTTGCAAAGATTTTGTCACCACTGGTAAGACACTACTCGAACCTCCGCGATAATTGCTGCAACCAACGCGGAAATATATACCAAACTTCAAAATCCTCTACTTGCCACCCGTCAGTTTGGTGCGGGAACTGGTGTAGCCAACACAACACAGGACGAAGAAGAACCTCAGCCTTTGACCTTACTAAATAAAATTAACAAGCTGCTACTAGAATTGCAGCAATTACCGTGGGGGTGCAAGCAGTGGCTTCCCGCGATGAAAGTCTTACCATATTTCCCCTTTCTTCAAAACACTGTACAAGCCGCCTGACAGTAGAGCGGTTTGGTGCCAACTGACATGTTTCTCTTGAAATGCGTTTTGAGCTAAAATGTATGGATTCTAGTTTAATGAAGAAATGTACTAAACTATCACAACACTTGTTTCGATATTTGTGGTCCATCCGTATAATGTTCAAATTGCAGTTTAGAACTTTGTTCATAATCATGCGTCGGATTTTAAAAATTTCTATGAGCTCGAAAAGTTAAATGTGCTTTAGTAGTACCTGATAGGCAGGTTAGAAGATGCTGAAAACTTTTATCTGATATATATGAGCGGGGGTTGTACGGTAGGGTGGGTCGAAATACAGAAAAAAAAAATGTTTTCGCAAATTTTTAAACGCATTACCCATTAAAAGTTGCATATTAATATTAGTAATTTTCCTGTGAAATCTCATCGAATTTAAAAAATGTCTTCTGCCTCCAACCCAGCCCCAAAAATTTGATTTGATTCCACAAACGATACTAATGTTACATACCAGTAAATTCTTATTTAATTGAATATAGTTGAGGTTTTCTAGTATATTTTATTATTTTTAAACAAAATAAACCAAAAAATATTAAATTATATCAAAACGCCCAGCAGTTGGCAGAACTTCTAGACCACTTGGAAGTGTGATTTGGTCTCAAAACTTGGTAGATCCTGTCTTAATTCTAGCTCGGATGTAGCCATCTCTTGACTCGGATCCAACGACAGACATGCTAGCCTCTGTCACCAGTTTCACACAACGTTCCACTGATTGAGTGTGACAAGGATATCTTAAAAAATTGAGCACTGGCGTTTGCTCTTGCCCAATAAGCAACTGCAACTCTCCGTCAGATTTGTCTCTTAAAATAGGAGGCTCAGTTATTTTTGTAGTCTGCCAGTTAATCATGTCAATGTAGTCCGTGGCTTTGAAGTTCAGCAGTGGAATTTTGAATTCTCTAGTAGCATTCTTCGATTGGCTTGGATTGGCTCTAGATTTAAGGATACGCCTCAATCCTAGCTCTCGTACGTGTCGTCTATCATCAGTTACCATACTCAACAAAATATTCTCTTGATAAGCAAAATAAGCATTCCTTTGAATTACGGGCTCTACTATTTTCTTCAAATCTTTACTCAAGTATCTGGTCAAATTAATACTCATCCAGGTATGACGAGCCACGTCTTTACAAGATGGATGGGTCTTTATTTGAAACCATAGAGGAGTGTAATCTTTTAGTATAAATACTACTAAAATTTTCAAATTGTTTGACGGCTCTTCTGTTCCAACGTACACTCTGAGAATGCGATTGGCCGTCGTTAGCCATCTTGCATGAGACAACTTGCCGGGTTCTCTTTTAGAAAAACCAACAGAACAATAGCCATTTGAAATAGCATGACACATGTCCCAGAGGTACTTCTGATCTGTACTAATATCTGTGCTGTCCCTGTCAATCGCTGGTAATTCGCACTCAATGCTCTCACACTCCACTAAAGGCAACTGCAGACAATTTTCTAGCGATTTGCCGATGCATCAAGAAAAGTTTCGTGGTCCAGTCGTACCGCCATCAAGGTATGAAAAAGGTGACGTAAAGTAAGTTCATTCCCATGCAGTTGGCAGATAAACCGCTGAAGGGGACGTTTCAGTTCTAGTTCTAGGAGTCTTATAACACCTCCTTTGATACCAGTGTCTCATTTGATGTAGATGTAGATGTAGAAGTACTCTCTTTGGTAGAAGTTCCAGGCTGATTGAAGGATTCACCAATATCAATCCGCTTACGTTTTGGTGCAAGAAATCGATATTTGAATCTAATGCTATAATTTGGAACGCTAAACATTTGGAACGGAGTAATGTATAATTCAAGGTCAAGTTGGAGGCAGCAAATAATGTTCTAAAAATCTGAAAAAAATTGTAGTTAACCACCACCTTCAAAAACAAGTTTCGGCGGGTAATGCAATTTGACTCTTCGAATTTCATTTTTTCGCCCCACCCTATTGTACAGCCTCTGTCGCATGACGCATTTTGATCGCCATCATCTCCTGTCTCTCCATTTCTCCTCCTCAATAGCTCTTTTCCTTACTGTTGCCTCAACTCTACTCGTCCATGTCACGGTGGGTATGTTTTAATTTAGATATTCAACATGACATTCTTGAAAAATCCATTTCTACACTATCTCTATCTTTTTTAAATTTCTGTCCGGTAGTTGACAACATTCTGATCCGTACGTCAATATTGGTTCTACAATTACTCTGCAGATTGTCATTTTCGTGTTTATGTTAATCTGATACGACCAAAGCAGCAAGTTGAAAATCCGTACACATTTCCGACTGCTGGCACTCTATTTTCTATATCTCTATTCGATGTTTCTTCGCTTGTTATTATGCTCTCCAAGTATTTGTATTCTTCGCATTTTCTTATCTCTCTTATTTGTAGCTTCATGTGCTTCTGTTCTTCTCTCATCCGGAGGTATTCTGTTTTTCTTATGTTGATATTTATACCCCACTTTCCATATTCCTCTCTAAGTTTTTAAAACATGTAATTGATGTCCTCTTTACTATTTGATGAATAAAACTGGTCGTCGGCAAAGAACAGAGTTGTTGGGCAGTGTTCATTAATCTCTATCCCCATTCGTGCGCATTTCCGATTCCAATTTTCCAACGTTTTCTTAATGTGTATTTTAAACAAGATGGGAAATAAGCAACATCTCTAATTTAAATTGTTTGTAAACTTGAATGCTTCCGAAATCCTATTCACCAAAAGTCTATAATTATTTTATACTAATTTTAGTGGTTTTTTTAAAGAGAGAGCACTACTGTACATTTCTTAATAAGGTTTTTATACTAATTTTCAGGTTAAAATTTTTTAGATTAAAAAATCTTATTCCGATAACAAAAATACATAAAAAGGTACTCTTGTTCAAAGTCATTAAGCTCAATGGCTTTAGAGATAATTTCTTCCCAGAAAACAAAATATAAATTAGCATTAACAAAAGCAGTTAGAACGGTTTACACGTTACATATTTAAATATTCTATGATTGGCAGCACAAAATGACAAGCCTAATGTAAGTATCAATTTACCACAATCTAGCATATTGATTTTTACTTTGGAGTTTCAACTGTATGGATAAAAAATGAGCAGAATTCTTATAAAATTAATATAATAAATAGCGTGTACAAATTTTGAAAATAGTTTCTACAAATTAAAGATATAAAAAAAATTCTGATAAATACGGTCCATGAAAAATTTTTTACCGGAGTTACAGCCTCCGGAAGAGCGAAGAGTGTTTCCAGACCTATGTTCACTGGAACGTTTTTTATTGCTTTGACGCGTAGAAGTTTGCCTTAAAGTTTGTATAAAGTATTATTTGAGGAAACAATGAGGCCTTCACACCACCTAAATGTTTCATAAAAATTGATTTTTCTAGAAAACCGTTGGATTTAGCGATTTTTAAAAAGAGTACTTTTTTGTGTGTTTTTGTTGAAAAGATTCGCTAAAAATACAAAGAAAGTTATGAAAAAGTTATTAAGAGAAGAGTGCCAGTGCCCCTCGTTTGTACCGCCATCTGAAGAAAATTAGTGAAAAAAAAACTTATTTGAAACATGTAGCTTTATATTTAAGTATGATCACATGCAAATATTGTTTATTTTAAACATTGTGGCTTGTAACTATTAACAGATAAAGCTGTATAAATTATGACAGACTTTTCCTGGCCAGCCTGTGTTTTGAAACTGTTGAAATCAAGCAATGCGAGAAAATTATATTTAGTTGATGACATTTTGGCATTTTTTGATAGTACATTAGAATTAATTAATGAATTTTTAATTTTTATTAACAGCTTGCATTCTAAAATAAAATTACACTGGAAACTGACCAAAACAGGTCTATTTAATTATTGGATTTAAACATAAAAATTAATTAAAATGATAAACTTGAATACACTGTTTATACAAAACCTACACAAACAGACAATACAATACCACAGAATTCTTGTTATCATAAAACACACAAATTAGCAGCAGGCGATCCCTTTAGATGAAATTGATTATAATGGAAAAATTTCAATTAAACAAATTGCATATAGTAATGGTTGTAATTCTAAACTTATTAATACATGAATTAAAGCAAAAGATTATAAATTAGCCATTCAAGAAATGTATCACAGTACCCCAACTTTATCCGATACATTTAAATATGCTTTGATCTCATATTTTGGTGACAAATCTGAAAAAAAAATGCTTAAATTATAAACAAGACAAATAAATATAAAGTAAGTTTTAAATCAAAAACATTTTAAACACTTTGTTTAATGCAAAATCAAAAACAGATTCGTTGCTAAAAAAATTTTGATATTACGTATAAAGAACATGTACGTTGTTACAAATACAAACACCCACATAAATTCACATCTACCTAAACATTTACTAGAACACAATCATTTAATTACATCTAATAACACTAGAAAATGTTTATAATTTTGTAATAATAACGTAAATTAGACATACTAAAAGTATTTGAAGTTCATAAGCATATGAAAGTTGCACCTTTAATTAATAAGCAAATTGATCTCTTCTAGTCACCTTTATTGGACATTTTGGAATAAGAAATCAAGTCCTCTACAGACGATTACTAAGATCAAGTCACCAAGTTCTATTGTTACTATAACAACACTAACTGTTTACTTTTAATCTTGCCTCTGCAAACGACATGTCAACATGTCGCAATACTATCACTATAGTTTGGGAATGTGTATCCCTGAAAGGGTTACAGTCGCTGTGTTTGACACATGCAAACTTTTCTAAATATAGAGAACAAAAAATAACATCGCAGGTCTTTGATCGACCGTTAAATGTTTATTATTTTGGTTTGAATGGCCGGTATCGCAAAATGTGTGTCAATTAAAGACATGTAGTTTTTTCAACACCCTTTTGTCCTTTTTTGCTTTCTGTATGTCATACAAACGTTGTATAACCTTATAGAGTATGATCAGCAAAATGTTAGATAAGGGTCATGAAACCAGTGGCGTTCCGTGGGTTCAAAATTTGAGAAAGCAAGTGCAAATCCTATAACAATCATTAAGATGAAAAAACAGTAAACTTCTGTATTTCACAAATTAAACTCATTATTCTTATCAAATATCAACAAAACAAGTATTTGTCTTTTAAAAGTTGATCTATAAGATTTTCCACCTTCGCTGCAAACGTGCAAACAACGTATAACCTGCACGCTGATGATTGCCGCTGACTGACTGATGCAAATAAAACTACAAAAACCAGGAACAAGCGTGTCTATTCGGTGGTTATTGCGCCCTGACATCACCACTATTTCTTTGCATCGGATCATTGCATTCCTTTACCGATGTGCAAGTAGACGTGTTAAAAATAACAGATTGGTTGATTGTGTCACGGCTGGCTCGCCTTTGCGTATGCCGGTATGCGAAACAGTGTACAAAGGTATATCTATTTATTTGGCGCCCAATTTTTAATGTTACGCGGTTATGTTAAAAAGTAAAAATTGTATGTAAAGGTAACTTTTTTTGTATTAAAACTTAGAATTTGAATATCTTTTAATTTGAACAATTATGGGTAGGCACTGCCTACCCCACCTAATAGGGCGGACCGCCACTGATGGAAACCCAACCTCTTGTCAGAACCTAATTTATACAGTTATATCAGAAATAATTTCTCAAATACCAGTTTGTGATTACATAAATGAAGTTCCGAAATATGTTTTGCTTTCCATGGCCAACCCTTATGGAACATTTTGTTGATCATACTGTAAAGTGTTTTAGAATCTTACAAAAAGCACTCTAATATTGATGTTGCTACAATTCTACGCACAAATAAAAAACATCTATAAGTATAGTAAATATCGAGATGATACGAAACAACACTAGAGCAAAGCTCCTCTTATCGAGGCGAGAGTTGAATTTTCTGTCAACATTTGAGACTAAACGAGAGAGGCGTCCGACTTCTTTCGTCTCGGTATCACGAAGTACAACTTTGCTTAATATAATCAAGAAAATTTTATATAAGAATTGGCCAAATAGCTGTGGATAATAAAATTCTTGTCGAAACTTTATTCATACAATCACAAACTAACGGAAGACATGAGAAAGAATTTTCAAAAACTAAGGATTCAGATAGGGGTTACGGCGGGCCAGGCCGTAGGGAACAAAACGCATGTCGTAACTAAATTCGTACCGTTTGAAATTGACATGCAAAATTATTTTTCAAGAGACACAAATTACTTGCATTTCACGCAAATAAACTGCAACTTGTATTTATTAGTGTCATGCGTGGTTTCTTCTATACAGATTGGCCTACTTAAAACTTCCTTGGGTGTAATTAAAATATAGTTTTCAAATTGTATGAGAATCCTCGTATCTATATTCGTTAGTACCTTTTACAATGTGTTAGCAACACAGGGTGTGGCAACTAAAGTGTTACGAGCTAATATCTCCAAAACTATAAAAGATTTAACAACAAAATGTTTTATAATTTTATGCAACGGAAGAGGTCGTACATGTGCTAATAGTGAGTTTTGAAAATAATGTTGTACCTGCTTTTAACATTTACAAAATTTTATACCTCTATTTTTTAGGTGTACTAAACGTTTTTCAAAAAATATGAGAAAAATAGGCTGGTCCTATTTTGCTGCGGATTTTAAAATGTTTAAGTTACTTCCCACTTCCTAAAGTAGGAGGTTTTCCAAAAGTCATTACTAGCCTATTATACGGCCCCTTACGTCCCATAAAATCGTAAAAAAATTTGTTGTTCAATGTTTTCTAGTTTTGGAGATATCAGCTTGTAACATTTTAGTTGCTGCACCCTGTATAAGGTAAATCAAATTTATTTCTGTTTATTTTCTTGTTTTCCTAGTATCAACATGGTGGCTGCTGGAATGTTTGAAGGTGCCGACTTTAGAGATTTAAAAAATATATTGTGCAAAACTGGCCATACTACGTTTTTTCTAGTCTGAAAGAGTTAGGGATGAGTTACAATTTTGTTGAGTGTTTCAATGCGCCATTTTATTGTTAAAAAAATTCGGAAAAAATGCTTTCGATTTTCCTTAAGGTCTTCTCTTATACCGTTTTAAGATTTGGAAAATTGTGTTTTTGGAAAGAATAATAACAAAAAACAGGTCTAACTTCCATTTCCAAATCCTTTCTAAGGCTTATTTACCCGATGAATGTTTGATATTTATACTTCCACATTAAAATTGCACCATCAGTTCACGACATATGAGAATACGAACGAACGAACGAAGGGACCCATGCCACCTACCCACAAATATTTTTTGGAAAACGGTTTGTTGGGTTTCCCGACGCCCTTTTAAAAAACTCAAGTATTTTCATCAAATCAATATTCTTTTCTATAATAAAACAATGGGAAAATAACAAAGGACCAATACAAAATAAATCAAACATTAATAAAATCGGCCAAGGTCGTAAGTAATAATAGGTTTCTCTTATACACAGAATGACGTATGACTGTCCTTTGTATATGCAAATAATATAATTTTAAGACAATAATTTCATTACAAAAATGGAAAGAAACTAGAACCAGCCTCGAGCCAATCAAAGTGTGACACTTTAGACAATAATCTTTTTTGTTTAGGGTTAAAAACAGCTCTAATGATGAAATATTACAGTAAATAGTTAGTAAATGTAGTAGTCCGGTAAATTTAAATAAAAGGTTGGAAACGTAACAGCTAAACTTAATACAGATGTTTTATAGATGATGTAGTTCTCGTCAAAAAGTAGTAAGATATAATAAAGTAAGAAAAAACCCGTGCCTCATGTCAGCTGATACGAATAATATACCTGCTAGCATAAAAAAATTGTTTAAGTAACTGTATGCTCCGGTGCAAAAATGTAGGCATAAGATATGCTTTAAACTGTTTTTGGTTTACCTTCACTCGTGCCTTATATTTGAAATGAAATTTTGTTTTGTTGATTATTAATTTTAAGGTTAGCTTTATATAACGATTATTATTAGAAAAATGTGTGCCAAGCACGCACTGAAAGTGTATTTTGAGTTGTATGATTTAACAGAAAAGATTGCATTAGCGAACTATTTCTCTCTTCGGTTGTGGGTCACTGTTAGCTAGCATAGACAATACGATTTCCCGTCCAGTAAAGTATAACGTCAATACCTGCTTACATCAAAGCACCCCAACGTCCGTCCTAGCCGAACAAATACTGGCTGAACCAAGCGGGGAAATACTACAAATACGTGCTGCGCACAGTATACAGGGTGCCGAAACTAAAGTGTTACAAGCTGATATCTCCAAAACTATAAAAGATTAAGCAACCAAATCTTGTATGGTTTTGTAGGACTAAAGGGGTCATATATTAGGCTAATAGTGAGTTTTAGAAAGCCTCTCTATTTTAAATAAGGAATGGTAAACTAAAAATTTTAAATAGGATAATATATAATTTTTAATATTTTGCAATATATGCATCGAAATAGGTACATCCTAGTTTTTTCAGATTTTTGTAAAATGTTTAGTGCACCTAATAAATAAGTGGATAAAATTCTACAAATATTGAAAACTAGTGCGAGATTATTTTTTTTAAATAAATGTGCCTACTAAAAATAAGCAATTAAAATTATACCAAGCAAATTTAACTAGAGTAGAAAATGTACAAAATTTCAGCCCCCTCCCCCGTTGATTAGGGGTTGTACACTTACATTTTTCACTCTTATTAAATGTTGGTTCATTTAATTCTGGTTGATTATTTCTAGTGAACACATTTAACTTAAAAATATAATATCCTACCGGTTTTAATATTTATGGAGAAATTCATTCGCCCATTTTTTAAGAGTATTAAACGTTTTTGAAAAATTTGTAAAAAATGGGCTAAACCTATTGTAATGCGGAGATTAAAAAAAATATTAAAATATATATTGTCCTATTTTAAGTTTTAAGTTACTCCCCATTCCTCAAAATATAGTTTTTTTTAAACTCACTATTAGCCTAATATACGGCTTCTTCCGTCTCATATCTCGTGAACAATTTTGTTGTTCAATCTTTTATAGTTTTGTAGATAGCAACTTGTAACACTTTAGTTGCTGCACCCTGTAGAAGAGATGTACAGTTGGGCAGATAGAAGTTTGCGTGTGAGATGTTCCCAGGCGGGGAACAAGGAGACTACGTGTTCCATAAGGACAAACGAGACGCATACCCTTGTTTTACCCGCAAACTTCCATCTGCCCAGCTGTAGAGAAGAGGCTTTGAAGTTTGGTTATTTTTCCGGAATTATACATCTATTTTGTTTTTAAGTATATTATTAACGATAAAATTAGTAGTGTAACAATCACAAATAATAGGTAGCAACTTTACAGGAAATACTTTTTTTCATTTAAGGCTTAGATGTCCAGATAATCGTTGATAAGCGCGTTGATGACGCATTTTTGTCTCCGTTTCCCGTCTCCACGAACGAGTTTTAGTCGTACGGAATATGTAGCTGCCGGCAAAGAAGTTTCGCTTCAAAAGGTAATAAATAATAGTTTGAATGGTCTAAGGAAATGTACACAAAATCTATTTTATGTATTTCAAATGTGTGCGAAAGCGCGCTTCAAGTCTGTGTGAAGTATGTGTGGCTGTATACATATATACTTTACAGTCCAGCCGCGTTATGCAGAAAAACCAAACTTAGATTAAGAAATTGCCAATAGCATTCGATTGAAACCGGGGAAAAACGTGAACGGCCAGTCACAATGCCGGGGGGTGATCGAAGACTGCGTTCATGTATATATCGGTACAGCTGACAAACAAGTTTAGAATCGTACTATATCGAATAGTCTAATATTAAAAGCGCGATATGTTTTTTTGTCTAAACCCTTCGGGTTTCAAGCTTGCATATTTTTGTGAGAATTAACCACAGGAGTAACCTTTGTTTGGTATCCACAAAAAGAAAAAAAGAAGATTTAGGTGTACTAAACAGTGAATCGGCACAAACTCATTATTATCTCTACCACTTTTGATTTACCCTTCCCACTGGTTTCTAATTTTTTTTAAACACAATTTTGGCTTCACATTTCGCATGCGGGTGATCTATGTATAGATTATGATAATACTTATGTAAAGTAATGTTTTAGTTAATTACCCCTAAATATTTTAACAAGCACAAAATTCCCAACAGTGCCACATTAAAGGGAAAAGGTCTATTGAATTCTATCAAGAGAAAAACATAGTTTAACCTTAAGAAATACCAAAAATGTTAATGTGGGGTAAGACGCAAATACGTGGATATTCAAAGTTTAGATTTTAAACACACATACACTCACTCGCACGTATCTACACGCCCAAGGCGCGCAGTTTAAAAAGCGCTTCTATACGGCAAACAGTGTATTTTCATCAAAACCTCAGAATTTATCGAACATATTTATTATTAACAGTTATGTACAGTTATGACAATGTGTTTTAATTATATTTCAAAGTATGTCCAAATCCTGCCTTGATTTGGCTGTATAGTTGAGATACGCTTAACAGTTGGCGAGGGATTTATAAAAGAAAGAATGCGTATTACCTGAGCATTGTAGTGTAACAATGGCACAAACGGGGTTTACAAACTAACTTCTTTTAGTTAAGTAACTAGATTCGTAAAATAGAAAACATAGTTAATCATATCTAAAAGATGCAGCCAAAGTGAATTCAAATTTTTTTATAGTAAGAAAATCCCTGTTGTTATTCAATTTGATCTACTGCGGAGAATGAATAATCGGCTATTCAGTACTAATCAGTACCCAGTATACGTTCTTCAAAATATTCGACAACCGTTATTGTTTAACATTTAACTCCTAAAACGGTATTGCAGTATTGAAAAGAGTAAATTGGTTTGAAATTTTATATTATGGAAGATCTTGCTGCAATATATCTCGCTCCAATATATCTCGCTCCAATATATCTCGCTTTTATCATACCTTCTGTTGTATATCTTTTGTAGTATCTTACTGTGCTACTGAGCAGCAATCATACGATATCTCACTTAAGCTGGTAACTGATAAAATAGTTTTTATGATAAACTAAAACGATTGTAGACATCCTGCATATTACATGTTTATTTAATGTCTAACTAGGAGATGTAGAAGGTATATATAAAATATTGGGTTTCTTTTAAAATGAAGAAAAATCAGTAAGAGAACGTGTTATTATCATTACCGAAGGGTTTAAAAAGAACCGTTAAAATTTAGATCATGCTTAATTTACAATAAATGTTCTACATCTATAATGTCATTTTTTTCAAATGATGATGCTCTTCGTTTTATTAATATAGATACTAATGTGGTTAATTAGTTACTTATCTTAAGAAACATCTAAATCTAAATAACTATACTTGCAAGGGTCTCTCGCGTATGAATTTATGTATGCTTCTGGATGCTATATGATATTATTTTGCTCGCAGCTCAACATCCTAAACATCTGCGTTATTCCTACAAGTTGAAACTTTTATTTAGCAACTACAAATACTTAATAGCAGTAGTGGTCCGTTATAACTTTTTATCTTAAATTAAATAAAAGCAACAACTTAAATCATGCAAATCAATTAAAGTTACTGAATACAAAATTGAATTAGATGACAGACTTTTGGTAAAACATTATGTGGCATGTTTGTTGAAATATTCCAACTAAACCTATTGCTTTGTAAACTATTTCAAGAATTATAAATTTATAAGTGCAGTATGCTCAACAACATAAATTCTTGAGAAATACGCTGTGGTCTGATGAAAGTCAATTCCATAATAATTGATTGTTTGTTTCGACAAAAAAATCTAGATACTGGTACGCTGGCTGGAAACGGAATGATTAACGTATTTGGGGAGTTATTGTCTGGTGTGGGATACTTGATGGCCATTTAGTAGGACCGTATTTTTATGAAGGAACTTTAACAGGCAATTGCTATTAGCATTTTCTGGAGGAGGAATTCGGAAGTAATGGAAAATATACCTCCTCGTACAAGACTGAATATGTTTTATCAGCAAGATGGTGCTCTTGCACATAACAGTGCTACCGTACGGAATTAATTGGATGATAATTTTCCTCAACGATGGATGGAAACATATGGTCCAGTACAATTGCCAGCGCATTCTCCCGACCTCACGCCTTCGGACTATTTTCTGTGGGGTTATTTAAAGGAGCGGGAACGCGTTTATAAGATTTTTTTCTTAAATTTAGATGATCTAAAAACAGAATAAGAGCAGATATGCCAACATTACCAGAGACACCTTTTATAAGTGGCAAACATCGTCTAGAGATTTGCTCAAATAATAATGGAGGCAGTTTTGAGCAATTCTTAGAGTGAAGTTTTCTAACGGCATTTTTATTTGGTTTTATGTTTAAAATACTTAGTTTGTTTAATAAATTTGTTCATTCGTCATAACGAAAGAACCAGTAACAGTATTCAAAGTGAAAACAGCAGTTTTCAATGCGGACTTGATGAAATTGTAAACATGGGTAGAAGGTTTTTTTTTACAAAAAATGGACCCGCTAGGTGGCGCTGGCGATATTTACGAAAATGTGTGTTTATTGTCTGATTTCGCTTTATTGAGGCGTAGCAACGCACGCCGGGTATTAGCTAGTATACAAAATATCTTTAACGCTTCTGCAAATACTAAATTGAAAACTTCTAGCTAGATTTTTACTTTCCCATATTGCCAATAGTACAGGAAAGTATTAATTTTATAAAACGTTTTGGAGCTCAAGAATTCAAAGAGAAGTTTATTGAAAAAATTGGTTTGTGGGTGGGTATGTTGGTTTGTGGGAGGGTAGGTAAGTTCATTATTTCGTATATTAAAAATGCATCGGAAAACAAGCATGAAAAAACTAAATGTGAAACTAGACAAGTTTATTGATTTTTTTATATGCATGTATATTTTATTAAAATCCGTCTTGCACACAGTAGTCTAGATTCCAAAAAAGCTGACCAAAACTCTAAAATTTGTCGAATTTGCATAAAATTTAGTATTCAGGAGTTTGCGAGGTCGCTGGTTTCAAATCCGATATCAAATTTGTAAAATTAAAAATGGCTGATGCAATATGGCAGACTATTATACTAACTTTTGTCATATTTATACAAACTATGTAGTGATGCACAAAGCAAGATTTCTTGTCTTGCTCGGCAACTTCTTGTCTTGTCTTACTAAGCAAGACAAGAAGTAAAACAACTTCTTGTCTTGCAAATTTCTTGCTAGCTTAATTCTTGTCTTGCTAGCAAGACTCTTGCTTATTTCTTGTTCTTGCTACTTGGAGGATTCCCCGAGCTGTCGAGTCTCGATAAAACGGCGTCGGCTGCCTGTCGCGTGCGCCTACTCGTTAAACGCCTTTGTATCGCGTAGTACTGACTAAGAAACTTTTATAATTTGTTGGCGCGTTTGGTAGTTAGTAGACTAACATACACACTACACTTGCATAATATTTTATTTGGTTTCTTTGCATTAAAAATTTAAATTTTGTATTTTATCGGTGCGTTCCAAATGAAACACTAAACAAATAGCAAAAAAACGTTATTTATTTTTTTTTAACTATTAGTTTTGGATGTTTACATCTGCTTCGGTTTCCCCATGGTTTTACTGTACAGAAATGACAGCTAAAATAGCAGTTTTAGGAAAAACTTGGTTTTGATATTACCGATTTTTGCATTTTATTTGAAACGCACTGCTTATTAAGAGTTATCTATATTAAATGTAGAACAATTTACTGGATTTGCATTTATTGATAGGATTAGAACCTACCTACAAAATGTCCTTGTTCATTTTTTAATTGGCAGGGGCTATCCTATTGCCAAATCATGGGTCTATTATGACAATAGCTCATTTATCGCTCATATTACATTGCAACAAAACGTATAAATTATTATTTTGCACTATAGTATCATTTTGTTTTTACACACTCTAGTTCCAGAAGCGTTAAAATCGGCGTTTTGAAACTTTTATTTCATGTATCTACATAAAACAAGAAATCTTGCAAACGTCTTCACAAGAAATCTTGTTCTTGCTCCAGCTAGTCTTGTCTTGTCTTGTTTCTTGCACACCTACTTCTTGTTCTTGTTCTTGCATGCAAGAACAAGACAAGAACAAGAAGTTCGTGAGACACTACAACTATGGTTTTTGGAGGTTTGCGAGGTCTCCGATTTCAAATCTGATATCGAGTTTATATAATTCAAAATGGCGCGCAGTCCGATCTAATGGTTGACGCTATTGAGCACAGGCTAGTCGATTGCAGAAAAAGTAAACTCTTTCTAGTAGCTTTTTAATGCTGCTTGGTTACTGCACGCCCAAGCTCAAAAATATTTAAGAACTAATTGCTCTAACTGCTAGTGTGATTATTATTTATGCAACGTTGGTTTGAGATTTTGTGTGGGTATGAATGCATGCAGTAACTGCATCAAGGACATTAAACCATATTTAGCATTTAGCAATGAAATGAATACTGCATACATCTCAAATACTGTAATGACTATCTACCCTCGTTCTGGCGTGTCTTTATATAAGCTGAATCGAAATTGCTCCTACTATGAAAGACTGTTGACAAATTATTGAATTAAAACTTATTTTATTATTTTACTCTGCAATACGTAATGAGCAAAGTTGTCCTGCGGCTAGTTAACCTCGCAGTAGTCGTTTGTCCTACATCTGCACTCTAGTCGAATCAACTAAGTAGAAGAAGGACTGGAAACTGTTATGACATTGGTCAACTTCAAACATTATATTTATAGTGTTCCAAGACTATATAGACCCACATAGCCTGTACATACAATGTAAACTATTTCGTATTTTGTATATATTTTTTGTAATTACAAACACTGATATAAAGATACAAGAGCCACGAAACACATTAAGATTCTTCATGTTAACTGTCGTTTAACAATAAATCAAAGTATCTGAAAGGGCAATATGATTGAAAAAATGGTCAATAGAAAAATATTTTTAGATTTTGGTACGTAGTTACTTTAACTGAATGAGTGTGTTTTAAAACAAAAATATGCGTATAGTATATTACAAAGGCATTTTATTATTATTATTAATATTATTATTACCATCTTCTCTTTAATTTTTTAACTTAACTAAATTACTAATACAAGTTATAATATATAATCATTAATCAAAAACAACAATTCAGTCATTGCAGTGTAACATAGTAATGTGAAAGTAGAGTTTAATTCCTTCTTCATATCAAAAGTTGTAACAAGATCGCTAACATTTTGAGGTGTCGAATTAAACTCTATCAACAATTTTCTACTTCGCATGAACTACATTAATCTGAGAAATCGTAGATGCTGACTAAGAGTTCCTAGAAGCTAGCACCTTCAAATACGAAAAAGTGCCAAACGTAATACCGTCAGTTTATCTTTTATGGTGTGAAAATCGTGACATGTCGAATGGATATTCTAAGAGTGTTTTAGAAATTTAGCCGAAAGCTTGCAGTAAATAATACTTCAATTACAACAGCTTTCTCCTAATTTTCTGTGAACTTTCGTCAAAATTATAATAAATTGTAATAACATCTTTCGTTCTAAATGTTAAGTTTACTACATACATAAATAGAAATAAAACTCAAATAGGAATTTAAAGGCACTCTTGTGTAGTCACTTCAGTTTTATGTGTTGTTTATTAATTCCTAATCACAAGTCCGTTGACTACTCTACTGCATATTCACTACTATATAAATAAATTACTGGAGCGATTACGATAACTTTTGGTATTTTTCTAAGGAAACCAAAACTGGTGACGTACACAGCACAAGTACTCAGCTGCTTCGTAAATTATTGCGGTAGTTAATTTGTGTAAGAGAACATTTCAATAAAAATTATCTACACAAAAATACTCTACTACTGGCGGCTTCGCTCATTCACATTACGATAAATCAGAGCGAAAAGGAGAGAAGTGTTTTCCTTGTATATTTGGTTTATTCATATATATCTCTTATGTCCTAGACTCCCAGTATGGTTAAGATAAATTTAATTTATCAATAATTTAGAAGACATTCTTGTAATTTGATATTTGAACAAATCACACTTTTTCATTTTTCTTCTAACACTTCTTTCTTGCAGGGTTGGAAAGGATCGCTGAAGAGTTGATGGGTCGAAGGAAATGGAAACTGTATCAAGAATCCATCTCAAGAAATTATCTGCAGCCTATAAACAACAACGTGGAGAAGTTAAAAACGCCCGAAGACCATTTAAAGAATCAGCGAAATTTTTCCGATTTCAACCAGAAACAGGAGGAAATAGACGTAAAACGCATAGACAAAAAGGAAGAGACAAAGAAAGACAACAGGTTAAAGCAAACGGACGTGGAAGAACAACTCACAGATTGGACGCCCGACAGCAAGTGCTACTTCTGCGTAGACGGCAAACTGGACAGTGAAAATAATACAAGTCACGGGACTCTGGTAGGTGCAATTATCTTGATTTACTACTAATGCGTATTTTTCTATTCGCTATTTTGAATAATTTAAGAAAGTGGCGTTAGGTAGAATCCGTTTAGCAAAAACAAATTCTTATTGCTATTTATTAATATACAGGACACGATGGCTACAAACTTCTAACACAAATTCATTCATTCTCGATTCATTCATCCAATTCAAGTCTGACTTTAACCAGATATTATTTGTATTTATATTTACAAAAATAATTTCCATCATAACGAATAGTAACAGTAACCGTCTTAATATAATTTTTGAGCTATTACGCTATTACTAATTTATGTTAAACTGAAACTGTTTATGAGTTCCCGTTTAATTATAAAAAATAAATTAATTTTAAAACTTCTAAAATTCATAGTGCCTTACAGACAGGGGCGGATTCATCGTCTTTTCGCCCATAGGCTGTAAACTTACTGCCGGTGTTTGTTATATTTTTCGGAACAATATAAAAATCTGTGGCACAACGAAACTACAAATTTCGTCACCTTAACCACCATTTTCAATGGTATTCCATATTCGCTTGGGAAATTCTAGAGTGTATGTACAGACAAATATACTCTTTAATAACAATTGTGTTCGTAACAAAGAACTTTTTATTGAAAACATGCAGTATAACGAATATTATTAACAATAATAATAATAATAAAAATAAAAATAATTACAAGTAGAACTTGTTCGCTTTCTGCATCAAAAGTCTGTTTTACTGGACCATTGATTATAATCAATGACTGGACCCATGCCATTTTGTGCGAAGATTTTAAAATTCCAAATAAGGATGCATTGCAGAACTTGATAGCAAAAAGGTTCGTTCTGGTACCGTCACTAAGGCGAGAAGAAATAATAATAATAATAATTATTATTATTATATGTAAATAATAATAATAATATTAAATATAAAAATATAAAAATTTTTTTTTAATTAAAGCACAAAAAAGTAAAAATATTACTAATTAATTAATGTTTACTATGGCTAGTGCTCAAAAACATTGATAATTTCATTTATTTGAATAGAAATAGATCTTTTTCGCCTTCTCAAATTTGCCGTCCTAGGTGCTTAAAGAAAAATAGAACTATTGGAATATATATTGGGCCAAAAATTATAAAAAAAAATCGTCCCGCAGCTTATTGGAAATTATTTTCAAAATTTTTTTAATGATAAGAACGATCTAGTAAATGTTACAGCATATTATAAAGGTGCATCTTAAGATAAATCAAATATTTTTTCCTTTATTTCGTGAGGTATAAATTTTTACTGGTCTTAACGTCACTTATAGGTGTCAGGATTCTAAGCGGTAACGACTAGTAATCTAATGTTATAGTAACTATTAAGGCTATACAGTTAGAGTTAAGCAATTTTAAGCATGAACAGTAAAAACGTTTGCAACATAGGAAAGTTCAAAAAAGTGTTTCGCCTTTTCTTTTTGAAAATTTTTAATTTTTTGTAAATATCGTTATGAATAAATATTACTTATTTACACAATACGATGCATTACATAGTTGTTTAATACTAGTTGTTTGAAAATCTATTTATTTTAATCCTAGGGTTTTTTAAATTTTGTTGTGGATGTAGTTGGTTAGTGGGTTGAGAGTCTGCCTCCTGCTAAGTCGACTCGAGAAACTCGTCGTTGCGAAATTAAAAAAGCTGAAGTGTGGACTTCGAATGGACTTTCCCATACTAGATATTAATACTTACCGTATTTGCAAAAGTATGAATTTTATAATTATAACGTTGTACATTTCACCGACTTAGATTTCTAAGAAAGCAAGCTATATAGGCAACCTTCTGTTTCATCCATCCAAATTCATAGAAAGCGCCACAGTGAAATTAAAGCTTTCAAAAAAATAACAAATTTTAGCCAATCTTCCGTTCTAACAGACTAAAAGGTTTTTAGAAAGTCGTGTAGGCAGCTTTTAAATAAATTTTGCTTGATAATTTTCAAAATTGTGAAGAAGAGCCAAGCCATTGCAATCGCTTTGATGTTCGAAATTAATTTTATTTCATCGTATATTACCCACAAAGACGACTACTTTTTGAATAAGTGGGAGTAAAATTCAAGATTTTCAAGAAGTAGCGGTCGCCATTTTGAAGTTAGAAAATTCGGTAAAAACGTTTTCGATTTGCCTTATACTCTTCTCTCATTTCACCACGTCGCATACTGCATGAGAATAGTAAGAGCGGAACAGCCCGCCGCCCCGTACAGCTAATTAGATGCGCTTCGGATTTCGGACTAGAAGTCGATATAAATGATTTATTTAAAGAATTATCAAAATATGCAAAAAATGATAAATACTTTTTTTTATCTAGCTAATTGATAGGCGTAGTTAAAATCACGTAAATGCCAGGAAACGCGTTGTTGAAATTAAATTTTCTTTCTTAATTTTTAAAACAGTTTAAAATTCTTACGGTTCCTAATTAAGTACCTACTTCAAATAGTCTATCGAATTTATAAAAGTTTCTAGCGATCAGCGTTTGCGTTTTTGAATAAATAATTAATCAATTTAAAATTTTTCAACAATTTCTGGAATACGTCATAGTAAGATTTGGAAGAATAATAAGAAGCAAATTTATAGTTCGATGCAAGCTCTATCAGCTCAGAAAGTTAAAAAAATCGTGTTACAGTTTTTGAAAAACATATTTTTTTTATTTTCAAAATTTTGAAGCAGCGCCATTGCGATCGTTTTCCGTTTTTTAAAATTATTTTTACTTCATCGTAAACTATCCGCAAAGAGCTCTTAAACAAGTTGTAGCTGAACTTGACCAGACAACTTCTTTTTGAGTCAATGGGCGTTAAATTCGAAAGTTTCGAAAAGTTGTAGCGGCCACTACTTAAAAAGCTAGAGAAATCGGTGAAAAGTTTTTGTTTTGCCTAAAGTTCTTCTCTTAGATCTCGTGCTCAAATTTTTAAAATTTGGTTTTGAAAAAACAACGCTACCAAAAAACGTCTCATTTCCGTTTCCGGTTTCGGATTTTTTTTTGAAAAGTTCAACTAGAACTACATGTTTTTAAATATACCTCTTGATATAAAATTTTATCATAATCGTTTCAGTACTTTTGTCTTTAAAGGCGTCACCCAGCCACCCACCCACACACCACCCACCACGGACATTTTTTTAAAAATAACATGTTTGGGTTCCTTGTGTCCCAAAACGTGTATTTCCTTTTAAATCTAGATTTTGAAAATTTTCATGAAATCAATACTCAAGGTAAAAAGATTGAAGCAACAGAGGTCGGTTTCAATTTTGAGTAGGGTACATGCTAGCGCTTCTCTCAGTGTGCTAAGCCGTGATAAGCATGGAAATCCTTGGAGTTCAGTTCCGTAGCTTCATGGTTTTTAAAAAAGAAATAGAAATATAGTTACAAAATTAGGTTAGGTAGAGCAGTGAAGATGAAAGTAGAGAGCAAAGTATTTCCTTTAAATACTACATGTTTAAGCTTGTAGCTTGTGTAAAACGTTGTACCCGTAACAATACTTAAAATTAAATATACATAGTTTTTGATTTTTAATACTATTAGGAAGAATTCAAAGATAATTAAGCTTATTAAAGTAACATTAAAAGAAATCGGTAGTGGAGTAGTGCGTAAGGCTTTGAAGGAAGGTTCGAGAAAAGAAGTCTTATTAAAAAATAGTAATTTAAGCGCTTTTAAAATTTCCTGAGGTAGGCGGTAGAACAGCGGTTGATGCCGCTGGCTTTGGCAGTGCTCTTTCAAACGTGCTTTGGTTCGATTCCGGAGCAGAATGACTGTTTGTGCATGCTAGGCGGGAGGCCATATAACCCTGGCAGTTGGTGCCCCCGAAAGTGTAGACAAAATTAAAAGGTTTTTGTTTCGTGGTAACTACGATTTATGAGCCTCACGCAATATTTTTGATTGGACCTCTTTTAACTTTAACTTTAAAGTGAATGTATTTCTAAATAAGTTTTGTATCTTCAATTGTATGCATGTGTGTTTGATCATACTGTTCCACTTCCACTGCCGCTTCCGTTTCCAGAGAACTCATGGGCCGCGATGTACAATTCACAATTAACGTGGTTGGTGCTTGGTCGTTTGAAAGGCCCCACAGAAACCGAAACTGAACTACGACCGAAGTTGAACTGAATTTGAGCTACGCCCGTCTTGCATTCCTGTATTCCATTATATCATTGTAGGAAGAAACTTTACTGATAAACCTTGAAGTTAAAAATTTGTTTTGTACAGCTTCGCTGCGAGTCATTTACTGCTACAACTTCCTATGTAATCTTGGGTGATCATGGGAATGTCGCTACGCCACTGCGTATGAGCACGATGTTGCAATTGTTTGCATGGATTTGTGAAAGAAATTTTTCTAGAGAACTAGTTATTTTATATGTCAAGTAAATGCTGCGAATAGACTGCGTTTTTATAACAAAACGTTTTCGAAATATGTGTAATTGAAATATTTATAATACTTTTGCTCTAAGTTTTTGAACATATTCGGACACTCCTTCCTCTTGATCTGTTGTTTATTGTTGCGTATTAATTTTTGTTTGTAGTTGAGCTTTACAACTGCATTTACAAATACGTTTCGCAAGTGGAACTGCGGTATGTACAGATTTTTGCACAAGAAAACTAAAATCACTAATCACACATATTAAAAAGTGTTACCACCCCACCTGCAATCAATCTGCTTAAATTACCTCTAAAAATAGTTAACATTTAATTTGCATTGCTACTTTGCCGAACACAAAAATTGATTCCGCATATAACAAGAATACACTTTAGAAGTCAAATGTTATAATAACAGTAATAACACAAAAAATGGGCGAAGCAGGTCGTTGATATTTTCCTCTACTTTATGCGTTTATATATTCTCGTGCCACTAAATGACTGAATAACATTGTTTTATCAAAAATTAAATAAAAAAAGAAAAAAATAATTAGAAAAGGTAACGTCCCAGCGGGAATTTGAACTGCGATACCTTGTGCAATAGAATGTCGTACCGTAGCCGTAAGCATGGTAGGCAGGGATAACTTTGAATAAACTGCACGGGAGCAAGGTAGCCGCACAAAGAACGAAAAATATGCTTTCTAACTAAAGCTAATTGATAGGTCTAGTTAAAATCACGCAGCTTCCGAAAAACGCGTTGTTGATATTAAAATGTATCGTTTTTTTTTCTTAATTTTCAAACTGGTTAAAACTTTGTTTATATCCTAATAAATTACTTCAAATTGTCTATTGAACCGTTTAAAGTTTATAAAGTTTATTGGTTGGATGTTTTTTTTTGGTAATCGGGTATTTTGTATTAGAAGTAATATTCCTAAACTTTTAACAAATTTACTGTATTTTTATTAAAATACTTCAAGTAATGTGTGGATTTTGTACCACAAGAATAACTGCTGGATGTAACTAAAAAGATTCAAAGTTGAAACAGAACATTATGAGATTTTCACGTTGTAAAGATGTAATTTTTAAACAAAATATCGAGTGAGTTTTCTAATGTGTGAAAAAACAAAGTTTTTTGTTTAGCTAAAATTGATAACGACGTTAAATATTAATCAATAGTCGTAGTAGTATAGCGTTCCAGGCATCTGCCTGCGTGCGGAAATTTAATAATTTATAACAAATACTCAATTTAGTAGCAGCAGTACGGGTAACTCCGAGTATTTCTGCACTACTTATTATATTAATGCTTGTAAGAAATGGTCGGCCTTGTCCATATGTGAATTGCAGTTTCACAACTTACGTTCGGCTCTACTTCCCAATTAAATGGTTCTTAGTATTCATAAGCAGAAAAATCGTGACAGATTTAAGGTGTAAACTAAAAAATTACTTATTTTAGAAAATAATAACTCTAATGCAGCAAAAAAAGTGTTTGACTACGAAATTCGAAGTTCGGAATTTAAAAAGATTTAGTTAGGTACATCTAAAATGTTTAGAATGTAGTCTCTTCAAACGGCTACATTTAAATATCTATCTTACTTGTTAGTTGATCGCAGTTAAATTACAACTTACAATAACATTATACATTGTAGATTATACAGTAGTAATTAAGTTCGTACAGTGTAAAATATTCATACAGTAAGTTGCAACACGCGTCTGTCGGCTGGCTTCAAATGAAGTATCAGAACTCGAATAAAAACCATTTATTTCTTTGGATCAGTGTATTTTTCAATTTCCCAAAGAATGTGTAATAATATATACAATAAACAACGAAAAATGTAGCTTTTCTTCAGAGATTATAACTGTCATAAAAAATTTACTTTAAACTGAGATTGTTATGATCTTTTTATAAGGAAGAAATAAAAAGACTAACATGACATCTTCATCGCTTGTTATATAATTGTTATAAATAAATTTATTATAATTATTTTCTAGAAAAAAGAACTACCTAACACGAAAAGACTTACAACGCTTGTTTATTGATAAATTCCGTAAAATTAGTAACATCAATTTTCTCCAAGTAAATAATGAACGTAATGTAAATGAATAATTAATATATATTAAGCTTTCCTACAATAAATAGCAACTATGTGCTTTTAAAGTTTCAGACTTGACAAAAATTATGGATTCCTTAGCAACAAATACAGTACCGATAGTTGTGTAAACAGTGCACCTAATTTTTACTATCCCATACTTTTACTGAAATCATATCTTATTTCATGCAAAATTTTCGAATTTGAAATTATAACGGAAGTACACGTTTTGGGGTCGAAGGAATCCAAAAAGTGGATTTAAAATAATGTCTGTCCGTGAGTGGGTCGATGCGTGGATGTGTGGGTGGGTGGGTGCGTATGTGCGTTTGTTCCCCCATATCTCCAGAATCCCTTTACCGATTTTTATAAAATTTGGCATGTAAAAGTTTTTAGTTGGAGGTAGTGCGCTGTAACGTTTTTTAACCGGAACTGGAAACGGAAATTATACATGTTATATTTGTATAAATTGTTGTATAAACACTTTTTTGAAATTTTGGTTACATAGCGTTGTAGTGCATTTAAAGGTAAAGCAAATATTTTTTACAGAATGCTGTATCTTCCAAAATAAAGCCGCTACGAATTTTTAAAAATTTTGACTTTATGCCCGATTACCCGAAAACAAAATATCCAATCAATACAAATTGTTATATTATTTAATAGCCCTTAATTATTATTAAACAATCAAGTAATGTGAAAATATTTTTGAAAATATGAAAATTGTAAATATGTTATTAATAACTTCTAGCTTTACTTCGTTGAAGTTCATATTGATGTTAAATTAAATAAAATACATTATTTTACTTCAACAATAATTATTTATTTTAACTTTTCGGCATGTTTACATACCATTGCCAAAGGTAATATTAAAAAGTAAACAGTGAGTGTTGTTATAGCAACAATTTGATCTTGGTTATCAGTGTTTTCAGATGATTTGATTTCTCGTTCTGATGCGCCCAATATGCACGAATTTAAACATGTTGAAATACGTAACAGGTTAAAATAAATTATTATTCTTGAAGTAAAATAAAGTATTTTATTTAATATGTAAATATGTTAGCTTCTCAAAATGTTGGACATTTTTAATAAATTATTCCTCAAAACTGCCCACACCATTTATTTTTCTTTCTGAGCCGATAGAGCTTGAAATGAACTACAAATTTATTTTTTACTAATTTCCCAAATGTTATTTATTCTGACGCTCTCCAAAAATTTTATAGAAATTTGAAATTGATTAATAACTTTATTAAAAAAGCAAACGCCAATCGTTATAAACTTTAAAAAGTTCAATACACCATTTGAAGTAGTTTATTGGGATTCCCAAGATTTATTCAACGATATTAAAATTCAGAAGAAAAACGATATTTTTTATTATCAACAGCGCGTTTTCTGGATGTTACGTGATTTTAACTACTGTTTTATTTACAATAGATTTTAACTACGCCTATCAGTTAGCTTTAGTACAAATATATATTTTTTATTCTTTACATATTTTTGATAACTTTTCAAATAATGCTGCTATAGACGGAAGTCCGAAGGGCATCTAATCAGCTATAAGGTGGCGGTTACCGTGCTCCTATCCTATGCGTTAGCAAGTTCAAATCACAGCGGGGACGTTACCTTTTAATTTATTTTTATTGTTTTTGTTTTTGTTAAAACAATGTTGTTTTGTCATTTATGGGCGCTAGAATGTGTAAAACGTAAAAAGTATGAAAAAGTACTAGCGACCTGTTTCGCTCATTTTTAAATTTAGTATTGTAGTATTGTTTCGTGGGAGGAGTTACTGCATGCTTATAAAATTAATATACTAAGAAATAATATCGTAACGTTAAAAACTTGATTTTAATTATTTTGTTGTTCTTGTATAAAATTCGTTATTTATTCGCAATTTATATAAAAAAAGTGTTATTGGTTTAACCGGAATTATAAACTAATATTCTAGATTGCATGCGAGCTCGCATTTGTGTTGTTTTGTCTCTTAGGATATTGAATATAGTATTTGTAGGTAAGATTTAAAAAATTCTAAAAAGTTGGCACCTGATGTCAAATGTTAACCTATATTTGTTTGTCAAATTTATAGTCGTCACTATTAATAGTACATTATACACTAAGGGAGAGAAACGTCTTATTTTTTCTGAGGTGTATTTTGAAGCCCGAGAGCGAAGCCCTCGGGCTTCGCTTTCGGGCTTCAAATACATCGGGGGAAAAATGGCGGTCTCTCCCGAGGTGTATATAATATTTTTTCCACGATCGGGAGTAGAAACACTTAATTTCATAAATAAAGAATTATGATAAATCGGAGCGAAATTACAATATTTAGAATCCCTTGCGATGTCTCCATGCAACGTACCACGACAACAGACATTTGTTTACAAAAATATGAAATGAAATAAAATTTCCCCTAGGGAAATTGTTGTCTTATTTCGTCCCTAGAGAGTAAATGCTGTACTTCTGTCACAATTTTGGTGCAATAGAAACCGACTTCTACTCCCGGTCGTGCAAAAATATTATTTATTTTGCAATTATTATCCTTATGTTGAATTTACAACACCGATAGTTCTCTTTCTGGCATTTTCTGACTGTTTCAGAACTACTCATGTTGCTATGGAAAAAATTCTACACTTTTCTATATTTGCTCCTTTTTCTGTATATGTATTAAAAAGAGACGCAAGCTATATTTTGCTTACTGTAAATACTTGAAAGGCAAACCTTTTGGTTATGGTGCCTGCTTGCCTTGTATTTTATGTGTTATGAGTACGTATTATTTAAACCATTTCTGAAAAATACTATAACTACACTGATTAATAAAAATAACTTCAAGCGCATTGTTTCGATTCTCCGCCTGGTACATACGAGCTACTGATAACATAATAATATTTTCTTCCATTTTAGAATTTTGCTGCTCATTGCAGATTTAGAAATGTAACCTAGTGCTTAACTTTAGAGGAAAAGATATATTTTAATTTTATAGTAATAAGTATATTCAAACAACATTTGAAGCAGTATTAACTTGAGACAGCGACATAACTAAAAAACTAGAAGGAAGCTTCTTAGGCTTTCCTAAAATTGTGAAAGGTATTACCCAATTTATATTATTTTATTTAATTTTTTTCGCAAATATTTATTGTGCTCAATAAATTAACATTATTAATACTAAATGAGCTTTGGTTTAGCGGAACTAATAATTTTTATTAGGTTTGGTTATAATTTTTATTAGGTTTGGTTATAATTTTTATTAGGTTTGGTTACCCATTTAGTAGAAACATCTGATCTAATTTTCACTAATATGGATTATAAACAAGATATTGTATAATTTTAAATTTCGTTAAATATTTTTTAATTATAAGCTAGAAGAAGATAATAGATGTTAAAGATGGTTAAAGCTTGTTCTTGTTGATACTTTTTTTATATTAAGAAGATATCTACGGAAAATAAATTTCTTATGTAGTGAACCAAACCACTTACATTTAGCTGTTTTTTGACAATATATCATTGCATTGCATTAAAACTACAACTGAAATATATTCTATTGCAGCTTCAATTTTTTCTGTTTTTATTTTTAATGTAGTTTGCTTAATATGTAAGGTATTTAATTTATTATTATCTATATAATAACAATAACAATAATAAAAACGATTATATGTGTAATTATTATCATTACCTACTTAATGTGATTTTAAATGTGGTTGCAGAGTCCCCGGCATTCGGACTCAGATTCAAGTGATAGTCACAGTGATTCCGAGGCACCTCCTACCCTTACACCACCTATGGGGTTGTTAAACAACAACCACAACATGACTACAATAGAGAGTGTAACTTCCATGGCAGCTTTGGCATCCGCAGTTGCCGCACTATCCGGTAACCCACCTGGCGCACCGACGCCGCCCCTTTCTTTTTACCCACCCGGTATACTAACGCCAAATTGGTACCTCGCTAATATGACTCGAAATTTCCAATCTGAAAGAATAGAGGTCGAAAAGTCTGGAGAACAACCCTTGGATCTCAGAATAAACATGACGAATAGCAGTAATAGTCCCATAGAAAATAAAATGCCCGCCAACATGAGGTTGCCAACGTTGGATAATAAACAAATTTTTAAGTAAGTAGTAAATAGACTCACTGTACGCATCAATATTATTGTGTAGATTGGAAATTTAAAATATTGCTATTCTATCTTGCGAAATTCTTGAAAACTGACTTTGTACTGTTTAGTAAAACTGCTGATGCTTTTTCGGGAGTAATACCATAAGAGGTTTTGTATTGTACGAAAATTTGATTGCTCAGTAATTTTACCAGAGCAAATGACATGAAAAAATCGCGACACCGTAGGTGAGTCGATTTTATCTAGTGCTACCTATTTTGTTCGAGTCAAACTATGTACTTAAAGGCCACCACGTTTGAGATAACATAATAAAGGTACGGATGAAAACAGAACGACTAATGGTATTTGGTTAGATAATAAAATAAATGCTTAGGTATTAGTTTCTTCAGTAATTATTCTACTCATAATATATGGACCAATAACTACATCATATTTAACGTTTCAGTAGCCAGTAGAAAAGTTTAATCGGAATATTTTTGTCAAACAAAATTTTACCGCGAATAAATTTAAGCAACTACTCATTTGTTTGATTAGGTAGTTTAAAAATTCAATTTTAAAGGAACATAACCATAACAATAATTATCCGCTTAGTAAATGTAAAAGTACAACTGCCTCCAAACCGAAGCCTGTGCTTTTCTTGTATTCGCATAAGTAGCATCTTCAATATTTTTTTTCAGAAAGTTGGATACGACCACAAAAACATTAAAAACACTGCTCCAGATTAGGAATATCCAAAAACTGTAAATTCCCAATCGAAATATTTTGACAGATAACAAAATTTTGTTTTCTTTCGTTCAGGAAGAAAAGTAGCGCGTAATTCCAATTAACGAAAAATAATTTAAAAAATCAAAATCTGTTTAATGAATAGTCCCGAAACTATTCGTACTTAAAGTTAAGTGGATAAGTTTTGTGGCGCTACCATTCATGCATATTGGGCTTACAATTAAGCAAATAGATATTCGTGATACCCATACAAAACTTGGCGACGTAACTTTCACTACTCATAGTATTATAGTGATAATTTGATATATTATTATGGGAGAATTAATCCACTCATATACGAATCGTAAACCTGAAAAAGCAATCACGGTAAATTACTCATACTTCCTGCGTATTTTGCTTAAAAAATATTCTTGTTGAAGATAAATAAAAATTTATCCACTTGCTTTCCCAATTTATCCGATTATCAATTGAAACAATTAGTTTTCAAATGGCGCCTAGACAAATAGCTGAAAAGTAAGACCAGTAGTTACTAAAATTCTGCTGATTATTTAATTCATACATATTAGAACCAATCAGAATGCAGTATTGACCAACCTACATGGTAATGCTCCGGTAATTGTACGTAAATTTTTTATGTAGCTTTCATAAAAACAGATAAACAAGCGTTTAAGTATGTCTTAGTTACTGGAATAAGCAAATAAATTATGCCATATATTTTGCCATTGTTTACAAGGTATATTTGTATGTTGTTAAGAATTTTTTAAACGTGAACTTCAATATTCTTCAGCAAAAGAAGAAGTAAAACGTCTAATACTATTTTGTTATGCTTTAACGTTCAGTTCAATATTTAAAAATGCGCAACAGTACATTTTTAGTTTTGCTTACGACGTAATGCAGCATATAACACTGTAATTATTACTAAGGAATTCCTAAACAGTTATATTATTTTTAACAAAAGCCAATCTTTCTCAGTTTATTAAAACAGTTGTTATGTTTTTAATAATTAGTAACGTCTATTATGTAACATTGAAGACGACTCTTTTCGCATGCTATAGAAGTTAAGAATTCATTCTAAGACGTCTTACAAGATTATTTATTTTGTGAAATCGATATAAAAATTGTAGTGTGCAGTAATATAAGTACCACTAATATAACACAGCTTTCAGTATAAGTTTTGTTTAGTAGCATTTTTTTTAAACCATACAAGAGCAAATTGTTTTTAATTTATGAAGACTCCCTTATTAGGAAAAGTGGAAAAGGCACATAGCATAATTTTTTCCAGCAAAAAGGATACATCTTGTACATCGTTTTATAATAACTACCACAACACTATAAGTTATTTAAAATATTGAAGTCAGTTAGTTCAAAGCAATTTATGCTAATGTAACATGTTACATTCTTCCCATAGAAATTTACCTATGGGAGCTTTCGCTCCCACATACTCGGCTATTCCATATTGATGCGTTGTGATGCAGTGATGAAACTAGAGTACCTTGGCGTAATGAATTAGCAAAAAAATGTTGTTGTTCTGTACAACTTAGTGCTGCTAAATATAAGTTTTGAAGACATTTCCAGTTGTGTAAGAAAACGTATGCCTGAAACGGTTCTTAACAATCGATCAATAAGATTGTAAATACCTTGCATAATAATTTATGTATCGAATTCAAACAGACACCATTTAATTAGCTCATAATAGATCTAAGAATTACATTATTTGCAATTCATAAGAAAATGTATTCAATTGCTTTCTCAAAATTGATTTTAATAGCACTTTTTTAAGCTAAGCAAATGTTAGGATTCAGTGTATAAACATGCTCATAGTTTAGTAAAAATAGAACATGATTAAATAACTAAAAGTCAGAGAGTAAATTTTTGTTTTAGTTAATTTTTCTGTTGATTGCAAATTGTTTTCCTTTCAATCCATAGAAACAAAAACTATTACCCTAAATTTTATAAGATTGATAAAAAACACTACTAATACACTTAAAACAGCTTTATCTAGTTATCTTCAAATCGAATAGGATTGTTTCCCAGTTGTAAAAACGTTCAATAAACTTATTCATAGCGTCAATCTAAAAGAGGTCAACTGCACAATGAAAGAGTTGCATTAAAGCATGTTAAAGTAACGAAATGTGGTTGTTTTTTTCCAAGAAACAAATAATTTTATCGGTCAAAAGCCAAGTTATCTATTCAAGCAGGCCATGTTATTCTAGCATTGTAAATCATTTTTTTCCAGAAACTCGAAACACTTGACATTTTTATGCTATCTTGTATTCAAACAAAATTGCAACATAAATTACAATTATGGCTAGTAAAGGGTAAATATATATATTTTTATTCATACATTAGCCACAGAATTTTCAAAACCATACAAAATTACTGTCAGTTGTAACAGTTACACTTTTATGCCCTACATGGTTAGTTTACACTTGATCCTAACACACACAGTTCTGTAAATGAAAATTTAGTAAATGAACTGTCAATTTTCCCTCATCCAGTTTGTTATGCAACATAAAAAGTACATATGTATAGCTTTCCTATTACTTATTATTAATAATGGCATAATAAAGATAAAAAAAAACATTAGATATCACCGTCTGCAATGTAAATCTCCAAAGTAGTTACCGCAGTTGTAAGATGTAGCATTTATTAATTGTTACAAAATATTGCATATTTGAAACTTAATTTGAAGAGTTTGAGCTACTGAATGCTATTTGAACAAGGCCTTCGTACTACGCAAACCACCAAACCGCAAAAAGATCACAGGTACCTACAGTTCTAAATATAACCAAACCAGCTATCAACCAAGACAGATAAGACGCGCAATCCCAAAAATTCTGTAATTTGACAAAATTGTTTGTTAATTTGTTGTTAAAAATAATACGCATGCTTTGTTATTTAGTCAGAAAGTATTGTCGTTATCTGTAAAAAGGCTCCAGAGGTCACTCACTTCTAAATACGTTGCACATGGTCTATTTGTTTTTTATATCTATATCAACTTTGTCTGACGTCTGTGTTTGCGAATGCACGTTGCAAAAATAATTTTGAATGCCATTTTTTTTTGTGACTGGTGCAACCGCATAAAATGTGTAAGTGTATTTTAAGAAGTTTTTGTTCGCTGGTGTTAAACTGTAGTACATAAATACGTAACAGTATGAAATTTTATCAAATTGGGTGCATAGATACCCATATTTACAACTAATGTATACCTGTATTTACTTACTTTTAATGAGCGGCAGTTGTTTACCAACGGTTTAAGATAATTGTTTTCAAAATTATCACTGGCAGTCCTATATTATAACGAGTAATGCAGCAGTCATGAAATGCCACAACACATTGCTGTGGGATAGGTCAAGAGTCCTCAAAATTAAATAAAAAAGAGTATGCTTGTAGATAAGAATTTATTTTTAAATTTTGTGTCACCTTTATTTTAACCTGTTCTTGTTAAGTAAATCATTGTATGGCTTTTGCGCGTTTCAGTTTATGCGATATGTGTAATCTGTTTGCTTTTTTATCTCACATTTGGGTGAATCAGAAATTATCTTTAAAAAATAATAAAAAGAAGTAACGACTGGTGGACCTTATATGTGAATCGTTAAATATTTTTTTTATTACTTAACTCTAATGTTAATTTTTTTTAATTATAAACATTTGATTGTAGTAGATGTACACGTTTAAGGTGTGCTATTTTTACTAAAATATATTGATAATGTGCAACTTTATATGTATAATATTAAATTAATTATCTTTAATTAATGTGGTATCTTTGGAAGGTTTATTTGAAATCATTATAATTGTAAAAACTATTAATCTACAAAGAGAATATTACAAAGTAAATTCTTAGGTAAATTTTAATGTAATTATTAGTAATCAGTACCTAATTTTAGCGTTCTGAGACAATATACATTTTCCTAGTGTTTGCTTTAATGTTACTATTGAAAAATTCTACAATTCCCACACGCATATAAAAATGTTGATTTAGGACAAGGGCAGTGACGCACTGTTCCATGTAGTTACCTCTTTATATATAATTTCCATAATTTTAATATAAACTGTTAAAATTACTCAGAATCTCAAATAGTATAAAATTTAGTAAACACATACTTTTTGGTTTTGTATAAATATTCAGAACAATGTTTCATCCAGCTATAATCTTAGTTCTGATTTTAGAGCGAAGCCTCGAATGTCAGCAATTGCAGGAAGACGAACGTATACCGAAGACGAGCTTCAAGCAGCCCTCAGAGATATCCAATCGGGAAAGTTAGGAACGCGAAGGGCTGCAGTTATTTATGGCATTCCTAGATCTACATTACGAAATAAAGTCTATAAGTTGGCAATGGAACGAGAACGAGAATCGCATCTCAATTCATCAACTCCCTTAAAAATCGAAGAAGAAGAAGTTATTGACGATGACAAAGAACTATCTGGAGCTGAGGAAGAAAAAGAGGTCGAAAAGGCCCTTCAAGCACCTTTACTTTCAATGGCCGATATTTTAAGGTTTTCCAGCACAGAAAATCAAGAGGCACTGAAATCTCTGCTACAAAGAAGCAAAGAAGGACCAGAAGCTTGGGCAGGCTTAGAACATAGCGCAGTGGGGCCTTACATACAAAATTTTTTACTAGCTTCGGGAGAAAACACTGCCGGCCAGAAACAGCAAGAAAGAGAAGTTAGTCCACTTGTGTTGTTACCCGATTTTGTCAAGCGAATGATGGCCGAAGATCAATTTGTAAAAGAGTCTTGCAGAAGTCAGCATAATAATGGCGAAACTGATAAAGTTATGCGAATGAGTCCATCTAATTCTGCTATTACAAAATCTGAAAAATGTCGTTCAGAGTCGTCAGACATGGAAACCGACGAATCGCCCTCAAATGTGATACTTAAAATTCCGTCCTTTAAACCTACTACCAGTAAAAATGGTAATGATTTCTATAGACTATCTACGGATTCTGCAGCTATTGTTTCCCCACCTGTTACCAGCGATTCTGGATCACCCCCAATCCTGCCTGGAAGAGGAATGACATTAAAAGATGTTAAGGATGTTATAGCTAAAAGCATTAGCCAAAAATTCCAGCAAACTCCAGAACCTATAAGGATGCCAACTATTATGGAAATTGACTTTAAAAGAACCGCATTTACACCACCAGTAGTGGGAATGCCACAAATAAAAAGTCAGCATGACCTTAGTAGACCCTATCCACCTCTTCATACAAAATCATTGCAAACCACCTCTACACCATCTCCTACCGCAACAGGAGGCAAAGGAACTCGGCCCAAAAGAGGAAAATATCGCAATTACGACAGGGATAGTTTAGTTGAGGCGGTCAGGGCGGTTCAACGAGGTGAAATGTCTGTGCATAGGGCAGGAAGTTACTATGGTGTTCCCCATTCTACGTTAGAATACAAAGTCAAAGAACGACATTTAATGCGGCCAAGAAAACGAGATCCAAAACCAAATCCTGTAGATGAAAAAATAGCTTCGTTGAAACAAAACGATTTACGTATTGCTGCCAATGCAGTTGACAAAATTAAACCTGTAATGAAACCCCCCCAACCAAAGTACCCACCTACTTCCCCTAATGGAATGAAACTACCAATATTTGATCCTGGTATGGCGCCTCTTGGATACAATCCAACACCATTTCCATTTTGGCCACATCCAGGTTTTTCCCACATTCCTTTAGAGTATGGCAGAAACCCGTCGACCTCATCTTTTCCACCAAACCCAGAGCAGTTTTTTGCGTCGCAGATGATGCAAAAACTGCAAGAGGAATCGACAAGAACACAATCCAACGTAGCACCTTCTTCAGCGTCGGGATCGGCAGCAACTCTACCAAAAAGTACACGTCAAATAGCGGAATCTTTATTAGACGGCACGGGATCAAATGGATCTTTTTTGGATGGAATTATCAGATCAAGTCTAGAGTCAGGCGTACCAGGGAACGAAAACAAGTCTATAAAAGACGAAAAAAATATAGCACCAGAAAATATGTCAAATAAAGCGTTATTGGATCAACTTTGTCGTAACAGTCGTCTTACACCGTTACCCAAACCGAACATATCGGAATCCAATAGTTCGGGGGATGAGAATTACAAAAGACTATCAAGTCCGCTGAACTTTAGTACTTCTATTGCAAAAGAAGAAACTTCACCAGGTTTGCATTTTCATGCTCAAGTAATAGATGCATCACCTAAAAGATTTGATAGAGAAAATTCAGAAGTTCATACTATAGAGTTATCGAACGATTCCAGCGAAACGACCGATCGCAATTTCAGAGAAGAAGAACGAAAATCGAGTCCTCCTGGTCGGATATATTTAAAACAAGAGTTAGTTAAACCTGAAAACCTTAAACCCGAGATGCTGGTGCGTTTTCGGCAAGACGTCGACCGAAACGGTATTAGCGAATCTGCTACAGGAAGTGCCTCAGAATCAGACGTGGCTCAAGACTGACATCTACCTAACGTAAGTGCGAGATTTTTATACTGAAAATGAGTACTTCATTATAGTTGTTGTTGAAGCGTTTCCAGTATCAGGAAACCTATGGTTGTTGTATAAACGAGGTCAATGACGGTGTTTGTTGATTAGTTGTTAATTTTCAATTATTGTTTTTCTGTTGGTTAGCATAGCGCGTTTAATCTTAGTGTTTCGGTAGCATCAAAGCAGCGGATTCGTATTATATTAGGTGTTTTGGACTCTAAAATATATAAATTTATCATGTTCTATGTTTGCTGTTAAGTGTTTCGGCATGTACCAAACTATAATAGGTATATTATCAGTGTTGTATTCTGTATGTGTCTTCAGCGTTGCGTATACCTCAAAATTGTATAAAAGTCATGTATATTCCTTCGTATTTCGTACGGACTGCTTTGATGTGGATATATCGAAAACCCTCGGGATTGTCCCACAATTGAAAATTATATCTATCTGTGATTTATTCAAAATTTTTGATGTATATTTTCTCTAAAAATATCTTAAAATATTATAATATAAAATTAAAACAATTAGAAGTAGTTAACTGATATAAATATTAATAGGTTCGGCGGGAATTCACCATGACATCCGCTCAATTCTTTCCGTGGACATGTTGAGCTCGCGCCGCGGTTTTTGTTTTCATATGACAATGAAGTGCAATTAGATGGTATATACATACATACATATATATATATTTACATCAACATTAAGTAGTATATATAAGATAAATATATTATTATATATTTGAAAAGGAAGTTATTTTGTTCGAGAGAGAAAAGATTGATCAGGTATAGTTAAGCGCTTCATCCCTCAACAACCGTCAGAAAGCAACCAACCATAACCAAACCGATACCGACAGTTAGTAATGTTGGCAGGTCCTTATTTCGATCTTTAGATTTTCGCAATATTATTTAATTAGTGGGATTTTTTAAACGTAGTTGTAAAGTTTTCAAATTTAATAGCGTTAAAAAGAAGAGAAAAAAATAAGGTCGAATTTTGGACTGAAAAGCCAACTATCAAACCCAGCCAGATTTTACAGTAAACGCATATTTCAGTTGGACCAATACATCAGTATATTGTAAATAATATTGTATGTTTGAAACATATCGTTTAAGCGCGTGCTAGGTATTCCGTTACCTGTGAAACGGCAATTAAATAAGCATATTACGCAAAATCAAAAAGGGAATGGTTGGAAACAAGCACGCGCTTAAAAGTAAACATTCCAACCAAGTATGTGCCAGATTTTTTATTCGCATTTGCAGCAAATTAGAAACATTGAATTATAGAAAACAGAGTCATGATCTCGGGCCAAGCTTGGATCATTGGATTGCTTTAACATTACTGTAATATATTCAGTAAATTTGCGAAGCTAGGAGCTTCCTAAATTAAGTAGTTTTAAGGTTTTTAACACTGTATTTTTAAATGTTTGTGTGTAACACTTTTGCGCTTGCCAGTTCGCAACGTCTACAATTTTGACGAATTTATATATTAAATTTGACGTCTTGGCTTAATCAAATGTAGTGCATAAAGACCTAAATTATCTACTTTATTAAAATGAAATTAATAGAAACTTGCAACTACGCGGGTGTGCCACGATTGTGCAATTATTAGTGGTTCTATTAGTGACGTCATTATTATTTTTGTAAATGTGATACTCTGTTGTAAAAACGTCGTTCTCGAACATTTTATATAAATTTTAAATACCTACAATTTATTTAAAAAAAGAGACGTGGTCCAAAACGTAAACGTTTAAACAACATTATAAAGTATACGCATAAGATGAAATTAATTTTTCTACACGTCGTACGTAATATCTCTCTAAAGTTTTACTGCATGTTGCTTATAAAAAATGAACCATAATCAAATTAATTGTGTTCGCATTAGTGTGTGTCCTTATTGTTAATTCCATTGTTTAGAAGACTACAACTTTTCAAACGAATAACTAACACCTCCAAACTTTTAGACCTGAAGTACGATAGCAGCAACCGCAAGCACTAACACCTACATTTAAGTTGTGTTTAGCAAAAGCAAACCATTATTAAGATAATCTTTACTAGTTGTTATCAAATAAATGTGTATATGGTCTGATGTTGCAAACGTTTCTTGTTACTAATAAGCATTTTTTATAATATTCACGTGTACTAAAATACTTAGAACGAAGTAACTAAGCCTAAAAATTAGTTTTTTTTGTATATTTGTATTGCTTTATCAAATTTTAAAACATTATTGACGTACTTATAACAAACAAAGCTGAATTTCTAAATTGTATTTTAATTACCAAGTTGTCATCAATAGTAGTACTATTAATATAGTATCTTTCATCTGTGTACCTACTTTTGGAAGGTTTTCTTATCTTTAAACTTACTATCAGTTTATTTTGTCACGTTTTTTCTGTCTTAAAAAAGGTTCATATTTTAGTATAGCATGTTAGGAGGATTTTAATTACATCCGTATTGTTACTAAATTCCTTGTACAATTATTAAAGATTTGAAAATTTTTAAAATACTAACAGACTGTGTGGTACGGTACCTTGAAAATTAAAAAAAAATGCTTATATGTTCTAAAACAGTAGCAATGTCTTCTTCAAGTATCTCTTTTAGATTTCTGTTGGCCATTTCTCTATTTCTTTTCTATTAGTAACCTAATGGAAAAGTTCAAACCATTATCTTATCTTGTAAAGTAGAATTTTTACACATGCACTATCCTGCTCTTGTGTAGTTATAAAAACATATATTTAAGAAAATTACGTGCATTTATTAATTTAGTATAAGTACAAGTCAATTTAAAGTAGCCAATTGTTTAGGATAGATGATATTTTGATAGACAATGTGATTGTTTGCAATTTAATTGACTTCACGAGACTAATTATATCGGTAATAATGTCTACCAAATTCTTAATGATATACTGTATATGGCTAAGCTGTCACTGTCTTAATTCTTCTTCAACTCTTTTAACATTTAATTTATTGAGCAAAGTAAACGGCGATAGTGGTTATTTCCTTGCCTTTAGTACAAATTTGAAATTTAATACTATTACCGATTTTAACATACTTTAAAACCTACAAAAGCGTGGAAATGATATTAAATTAAATATTGGTAAGAATGATTCCATATGTTTAAAACGTGATGTGGAAGTCGGTTTAAATGTGTTGATACTACATTCTATAATTTTTTACTATTTTAAAAATTAAAGTGAACTTTACAAGTCTCAAACACTTACATTAGAAAGTAAGAAACAGTAATAGAAAGAAATGAGTGCGCAGACGTATAATTAAATATAACAATTTAAAGATTTAGATCTAACGTTTGAAACTTCTTAGTTTGCTTTTGTAAAACGCATCTTATGTATGTATAAACTTAACGTAAATTACGCTGAAGTGATTGACGGTTGCTAAGAATCGGTTACAAATGGTTGTAACCGGAAAAGAGTACTTTATCAAATTAATATACTTATAAACTAACGGTTAAATTAGCCAACGCTTTTAAATTTGATTTATAATTTATTTTGGATGTTAAAACTTATTCTCTGTTCGAGATTTTGGCGTTTACGTCTTACCAACATTCGTTTCTGTATAAGCAGTTTCAGGAAGTTGAAAGTAATTTCCTTCATAATGTCAGTTACATCTTAGACATAAATCTAAGAAAATTTTCCCGCAGTATTGCTAATTCGAGCTAACCGACCAAGGTCTACGTTTTGTTAGTTAGGTTATCATTCCACGTTTATAGCATTTCACGAGACTTTACAAGACTTCTAGTTGCTATTCCTACATATTTTTTTACACACATAATTTTCTGGTTTTATATTGTTTAATGAACGTATTTGTTAATTAATTTTAGTTGTAACTTATAATGCAGAGTTTACTTAAGTTGCTTGATATTCAGTATCCTTGTATATAGACCCTTGCGCACCTTGTTGTCGTGTGCCTGCTGAAACGTCGAACCTCCAAGCCACTTGTTTAGTTGTTTTACAGTGACAATTTTTGTGTTATAAGCAACCATATCGAACAATAGTTACAGTTGACAATTACCCACATTCAACCGCATTTGTGAAGAGCTGATGAAAAACTTTTTCACAGTTTTATATGTATTTTTGTTGCAGAGTATGATAGTGGTGATTTATAGGCATTTCTTAAGTGGGTGTTCTGTTTTATTGTTTTCAAGCACTAGGTGTTTTCATACGTAGTTAGTTATTATTGCAGAGAGTACACCCACCACGTGTGTTATATTAAATATAGTTATTGCATTCATGTTATTTTATTCACGTTTCACCTGTACACTTTCCATTTACATAATTATAGCTGCATGTAGAGACGTATACTTAATATATCCAATACGACACTTACAGTACAACTGGGATATATCCATTACTTTAGATTTTGTAAAGATGCACACTAACTGGTGATGGCACTTACTAACGTAGCGTAAGGAATAGGACGTAAAGTAAAATACAGGTAGCATATATAATAGGGATTGAAAGCTCTTCACAAATGAGGTAGCAAATATCAAACAGGTTCAAACATGGGTTATCAGTGGCATAACTATTTTAAATACAAACAAATCTTTTTTAATTTAACTTTTGTTACTTTGTGCTTGAATTTTTGCTTTACCACTTAAACTATAGTTTAGTTATAGTGCCTAAGTGAATTGTTATGAATTTTAAAAGTTTATTTTTACAAATCTCTTTAGTAGTTCTATTTGAATAACGTGCGACAAGTTCATTAAACAGAAAGCTTTAAAATTTCTAATTTAGATTGTAAAAGTTTAGCACTTAATACACCAAAAAAAGTGTCTTCTTATATTTAAATTTAAAGCAGCCCCTTAATTCTGAACTTCTGAATTACTTTTTGCAAAAATTTTATATTCGATTTTAAAGTCGTGAATAATTGGTAGAAAATGCAAAGAATTTAAATATCGGTAAAACCGTGATGAGACTGAAAAATATCAAAAGACTTAAACGAAAATTTCACAGCATTATAAAAGTATAAAGTTTCAGCACGTCTTATAGTAGATTTGTTAGCCCCTGCTAAATGAATTTTAAATATGCCGCCGTAACCTACTCAAACTCCAACCCGCTACAAAATCCGTTAAAATTAACTGGGACCAATGACCAATTCATATCCAACAAGTATCAAAAAACCAATATCACAAGTGTTTTTTAACTTTTGTGTTTTTATTTAGATTAAGCAAAGCTATCGACAGATTTGCTGATTATAAATGATGCAACTGGTGACCATATTTACATTTTTATGGGTTTTCAGCTGAATCTGTCGAAACTGTTGTCGAGCAGTTGTAAAATTTAATTTAAAGCTATTCCATTTTTGACAATATGTTAGAGTTAACTTTAAAAACTTGTTTGTAGCATGTATACCATTTATAGAAAAATGGCGTATGTGCAGATTTTATCACGTGTTATATAAAATGTGACTACAATTGCCTTTTAGCATTTAAAATATATCATTGGTTGTATTTTGATATGTGAAGGAATAAGGCTGGTAAAAGTGTCTGCAAGAAAACCTTTAGAAATGTGTAGTTATACTGTCAACATTTCAATGTATAATAAATGAATGAAACATGTAGTCTCAAAAAGTTTATCATCTTTTTTCTTTTCACTTTTACTAGCATTTTTTCTTAAATACACCATGGCATGTTTGTATCTGTGTGAAAAACACGTCATATTTGAGATAGATGTTTGAACATTGCTTTGTGGGAAATTGTTATTTTCAGAAAATATTTTAAAAACCACAAAAACAAAAATTATAAATATAATACACATTGTATATTTATAATGTAATTCTGAAGTATACCAGTATTTAATATACTGTGAAATATAAAAATGTTATTTTTATTTCACCTTTCCCACCAACTGCATTTATGCAAAACGAACGTTTTACGGTTAATTTTCGAATAGTTATTTGGCATCCCTTGTGAACGAAAAACCAAGTCATATTTTCATTAAACTAAAAATCAGTATATCTTTCTATTTGTTGCTTGGTTATACCACAGTATACTTATTCATACAGTAGCGAAAGTAAAGGTCATTTATGGTAATTATAGCACCAAGCGGCGAACAAGTTACACTAAAGTTTGACAGCTAACGGTAGTAGTGTTTCTCTGCTTTTTGAACGTTACAAGAACAATTTTCAAGTTGTGTGCCAGTGTTTTTATAAAAATTTTTTTAGTGATATACCAATCTATTATAAGAGTCTCGAAAGGGAGCGCATGTTCCGCCGTAAACTGCGAAAACAACAAAGGAAAGAATCCTAACCTTAGTTTGTTTACATTTCCCAAAGATCCAAAAAGGTAATAAATTCTGATAAATATTAATACATTAGAATTTGACTTTCTCGTCGTTCTAGATCAAAACAGTGGTTTGTAAACTGTAGACGTGAAGATTTACGTGAAAAGGAGGTGGGATATTTGAATAAAAACTGCACTTTGTGTACGCTGCATTTTGAAGATTCGCAGTTTATAAATGTTAATAAATCATATTACTGGCATTATCTTTGTATTACTTAAAAACCATTATATAATGTAGCTCGTAATTTTTCTGTTTTGCTTATGAAAAATATGGTAACAACAACGAACTGGATTGGAATTTAAAACCCGCCATAATTTAAACGATAGTTTAACTTGTCGACCGCTTGGAGCGCCACTAGTTACAGCTTACCAGGCGTTATATGGGCGCTTTCGCTACTGTATAAATAAGTATACTGTGGTTATACTTTAAGCAGTATACGTTTAAATAAACTTCAGACTTTGTTTCGCCTGAAAAACGCCTAACGCAAGCACACATTTTATGAGTTGTTTTGTCAAATTAAACATATATCATCAGTCTATCAAGTAAGTTTGCAGTTAAATACCATTTGTGGCTAGTATTTAAAATATAAGTCAGACTTTAATTTTTTCAGAAATATCTGGAAGTGTCTATTGAAGTTATAAAAGTACTGATTACATGAAAATTTTACCTTTCAAGATTTAAATAATAAAAGGCGTTTTTGGGGACACAAGAAACTTCTTTTTTAAATTCTGTCGTTCGTTTGTTTTTTCATATCTCAAAAACGGGTTATACAATTTTGATGAAACCGGAAATGTGAAGGTGGATCAAAAATTCATCCGGAACATAAGCTTTTAAAAAATGGAAAGCCGAGCGTAGGTTAAAAAAATGTATTGGGAATATTTTTTCAATTGTAGATTTTGTAAATCTAATAAACATGGTACATAGATATTTTATTGCTATAAAAACAGCGTTATATTCGTTAAGGTATACAACAAATACATATAAATAAAATAATAAATAAATATGTCAGGACTACTGAGAAGTAGAGAACTGCAAACCAATAAGAAGTTTTTTGGCACATCTAAGCAGATTATAGTTGTCGCTGATTTGTTGAAGCTATAACTGCAGGGGTTTGAAAACTAAAGAATAAAGTGATTCGTTAAGAAGTTATAGGGTTTTAATAACAAATATTTAATTTTTATTTTGGAGTAAAATTCAAAAACTACTAATCAGATCCAGTTAAAACTTGGTATGATTATGTTTTATAGGTGTACAAACACAATAATACCGAGTGATCGTGCAAAAATGATTCAGAGTAGGCTATGACCGAAGTGTTAAAGTTGCAATACTTAAGCAATACTTAATATAAGCCAATTGTCAAATGTTGACAGCTGTAAAAATTTTTGGTTAGATACATTTAACTTAATGTATCTAACCAAAAATTTTTACAGCTGTCAACGTTTGACAATTGGCTTATATTAAGTATTGCCAACTTTAACACTTCGGTAATCGCCTGCTCTGAATCATGTTTTTTACGATCACCCGGTACTTGTCTTTACATAAGAAAATTTTCGAGAAACTTCATATTAGCAGGCTCCGAATTCAAAGTACAGCCTATCACAATCGCAGTGGTGCTTTGATTTTCATTTGATATCTCTTAACAATCTTAACAGTCAAAAACAATTAAAAGAACAAAACGATAGTGCTGTCAACAACGTCTATTAATACCAGTAAGTGCATTACTAACTTAAAAAATCCAACTAATCTCCCAAAAAGAAAGAATAAAACTTGTAGTTACGGTTAGATCTGGCGACCGACTGACACTTCAACGTTTTGTTCTTTCAATAAATTGTTTTAGATTGTTAAGAGATAAAAAATTAATTTCAAAGCACACTACCGCGATTGTAGTACGTCATTGTTTGAATTCAGGACCTGCTAATAATGAAGTTTTTCGCGTTTTACTCGAAAATTTTGCCAAAAACAGCCAAATACTGTGTGCAACTGTCCCGAAAGAACTTACGACTAGTTGTGGGTATCTTATCTGGACACTGCACCCTAAAGCAACACATGCACAGGATGGGACTGGCGGACAGCCCAAACCGTCGTGCATGAAACGAGGACGACGAGTCGGCAGAACATGTCCTATGTCACTGCCCAGCTCTCGCAACAACCAGAGGATCCATGCTGGGGGACTTCTGGCCTAACATGGCCGAAATCAGCAACACTCCAATTGCGGATGTCCTCAAGTACATCCAAAAGGTTGGATGGCTTGGGTGACGTCCAATGTGGAGAGCTGCTGGGGAGGCCCACCTATTGTGGCCTAAGTGCGCGTGAGGTAACTCACACTCCCAAATTACAAATCCAGAATCCAATCCAGAACTAGTTTGAAAGCCCTTCGTAGGTCTGACGCTTTCCAGGAATTTTTTAAAATTTAAAAGTGGTTAGTTATTTATTCAAAAATCGTAGGGTTGCGTATATAAATTTTCTGGGAAATCTAAGATACGGCGAAATGAGAGAATGAGGTGAGAGCTTGTTTTCTTAGAAATCTAACAGACGGTGAAATGTACAACGTTATATATAAAATTTACACTTCTGCAAATACGGTAAGTATTCACTCGGAAGTCCAAACTTCAGCATTTTTATTATTATTAGGTAAATACAAAATAGTTTTCTTAAGATTTACACTGCAAAAAGCGATCGTTAAACCAACCATTTATTTTCGAGAGGTATATTATTGACTGATGTTATAAGACAAAAGTAAGGAGACCCTATCAAGTAATGTTGGTATCATCGGACAATAATGTAAATTTAGCATAAGGAGAATCGCTGTTTCACTGGTATATAATAAAAACAACAATGTGTTAAGCACGAATCTCCGCGATATATCCCTTTATAGTTGGAGTATGTTTTACTGGTTATTACTGTTCTCTAGTCCTGTGGTACGGTTCCTGTCTTCCATGCTTCAAAGGTGGCCAAAGAATCTTCTTAGCCTCGCTGAGAGGAGTGTTCTGGACAGTGCTTGTCCCTCGTTCATATTTGATTCTTATGTGCCAATTTTAGTTTATATAGTGTTGCGCTGTATCTCAACTGTCCTAGAGATAGAAGAAGCAGGAGTAGTTTGTGAACCCGTCTGGCATGCTCAGCAACATGCCTATAACTTTTAAGTCTCGACGGATACGTCACTGGTACTTAACAAGAGCTATTTCTGATGAAAATTTTTTGGTGAACAGTGTATTTAAGGCCTCCTCCATAAAATTGTTATAATTCTTTTTGAGTTTAATACTGTAGCTATCATTTAATAAATTATCAGTTGAGTTCACCCACACATTTATTATTACTTATGATTTCTGCTTTAAAAATCAACACTTCACTGCTTGCCACATCTTCAGTATCACAGCACACAATGTTATGTCCAATTTAGTTTTTAACATTGATAAGCAGCTTTTGTGATATATACAATAACATTTTGCACCGACATAATTACTGAAATTTCTGCTTTTACAACATTTCAATCTAAAATCGACTGAACACTTGCAAACAATGCGAAACCAGGTTGCTTCGTATAATCGACGAATCCAGACCTGGCTTGTTGCAGCGGGGGCCAGGCGGCAGCGAATGGTGAAACAAGAAGGAAGGGTTCCGGATTTAATTTATCATTTCTTATTATTATTACATTACTCGCATCACCTCATTCTCCGTATAATTAGGGCCATGGAGGTAGCAATTGGAAAGCTTAAGTTATAATGCAAATCATAATGACGAAAAAAATTATAAAAACCACCAATATCTTTTCAAAATATGGTTAAAAAGATGAAAACCTAAATAAATGGTTAAAGAAAGTCACGAATACAATAAAAAAAATGAGCGAAACACTTCGCCTGGACTTTCCTATACTTATAAATTAACATTGTTTTATATTTTCCAACACTTTTGATGTACACCTGTCTAGACCCGGCTAGTAAAAGTAAATAGTTCTTATAAGTTGTAACATCTTGAAGCGGTTGAAGAAAGACCGACCGCTGCGCTCTGCAAGCATAAGGTTGGGTAAAATATTCGGAGTGAATCAACGGAAGGGCGGAAATTGATATTTGAAAATGTATTAATAACTCGAGAAGTATTATTTTTAGCAAGAAATTACTCTTATTAATTTGTATTTAGAATTTCAAAACCTTTCTGATTTTAAAGCCAAAATGCCACGTTTCCATTTAAAAAAAAGTTATTTTTTACCGTGGCCGCCATATTAAAATTGGAAACTCAAGTTTTTTTCTTAAATACAATCGAGAAGAATTTGCCCTACAACTGTGCTCTTGGGTTTGCGAGTCTATCTATTAAAATAAAAAAGTTAGCCTACACTGAACATTAAACGACTAGTACAAGAAAACAACTGCTGTAGAAAGTATGTGAAATTCTTCTAAGGACAGAAAGATTATTAATGGGCAAAAAATTCGATTTTTTGATTTTTTGTAAAAAGATTCTCCTAGAGCAAACAAAAGAAGAGCTCAAATTTTTAATTTTGTTGCGAAAATTTTGGGAGGGAGGGGGAACAGTAACCCCCCTAAATATTAAAGTATCAAAAAAATATTATGATATTCGGATTTTGCTATTAATGGTGAGCTCTTTCACCTTAACAGAAATATTTTATTGCCCCCCGTTAAATAAATAAAAGGGTACCAATTTTCAATTTTCAAAAATTCATAGAGGGCGTCACAGTGAAATTATAACAATGAGCAAAAAACGAAATTGTAGCAGATGCCTATTTCTATCAGCTTAAAAAGTTTAAACAAAAACGTGTGGGCAGTTTTTGAGATTTTTTTTTTGAAAATTTCAAAACTTTTGGAGTGGTGCCATTGAGATCGTTTTTATATTTTCAAAATTAATTATATTTCATGGTATAGTACCCTTGAAGGGCTACCAAACAAGATGTAGTTGATTCCAATCAGATAACTGGTTTTTGAGTAAATGGGCGTTAAAGTAGAAATTTTCAAAAATTCGTAGCGGCCGCCATGTTGGAGCTAGAGAGTTCGGTAAAAAAACGTTTGATTTGTTCTAAGGCTTTCTATAATTTCCACTATTCCAATTTCCAAAATTCCGTTTCTGAAAAAAATGCTACCAAAAAAACATGTCTAACTTCCGCTTCCGATTTCGGATTCTTTTTAAAAGCTTATTTTGTCGATGAATTTTTAATATACTTTTTCATTCCAAAGCACATCGAAATCGGTCCAGCCGTTCCGGAGATATGAGCGTTACCCACAGACACACACACACACACACACACACACACACACACACATACACACACACTCACACACACACACACACACACACACACACACACACACACACACACACCCACATACACACACCCGCATACACACATACCAGCGCGCGCGCCCGTATCCACGGACGCACAAACGCACGAACGCACGCACACACGCACCCTTAAATATATTAGATCCGGGGACCTAAGTTTAAAGTCGGGATTTGACTATTATAAAATTATCTACTGGCCCTTCTGCGTTTTCGTAGAAAGTTAATGGGCCATGACGCTAAGAGTTATTCATTGTTTATAATAACAAATCTAAAACTAAACTTAAGAAGGTAATTTCTCTAACAAGAAAGAATTCCAGTCAGTTTTATCAAATTTGATGTTTGTACGAATCAACCACAGTAAAGCTATCTGATCTAACTTCTTGGACACAGGGACGAATGGGCCGACTAAATCAAGTCGAAGAAGGGAGGGTTGTATAAGCCAAGGCGCCACCTATTTTATAAAACCAAACACAGGTAACTTTCCAGGAGTGTAGTTAAACAATTAGGCAAATGGAAACAAAATGCAAAAATAAAGTTCAAGATTACTTGAAAAGTGATACGGTTTATTTCTAGCATTAAAAAAAATGAAAGTGTGACAAGAGTACTTTAAATAACACAGGATAGACGTATATACGTAGATGTAAAATTCTTCAATTTTATTTCAAAATGTAAATAAAAGCTCCTAAAACGATTCTGATCTATAAAAAAATTAAAAGTACATTGGAACGTCGCTTTCCTTCCTACACTGACTTTTTTTCAAGTAACATAATTTACACTAGAAACTTTTGATTGTTAAAATTGTTTAAGTAAACCTCAAGTGCAGTAGTGGTTTCGAAGCTCAGCGCGCTACAATACTACTGCTATCAATTTATTAAATAAATATAAATAGCGTGCTAAGTTTCAATTTAAACAATCCCTTTGTATAATGCAGTTGTATATTCCAAAACATGTAAACAAGAAATTTAAGATTTTTAGGGCTTCCTTACACTGAAAAATTACTTATGTAAAGAAAATTTAATTAATAATAGTCTAAGAATATACAGAAATATAAATCGTTTATACTAGAGGATGACATTTTAACAGGAACCTATAAAAAATATAATTACAATAACAACATTAAAGTTTATTACGATAAAGTAACGATAACTGGCAAAGGAAGATTTATTGGTCTTGAAGAATTTTCCTAGTTAACGAAGTTTACCTTTTTATTTCAAACAAAACATGTTTTCGCTTATCCCACTATCGCGGAACGATTACTACTACATCAAGGTAACTACATTTATAGGTCGATTACTCGAAAAATTCCACAATTTGTATCTGGAGAATTCCTTATCTACGGTCCGGTCAGAATAGTTTGGAAGTTACAACGATCGTTCTTACAGTGTACAGTGTAAACGGTTTAAACTGACCAACAGGAACAAACATAAACTAACAGAAACCAACAGGAATCAACATGCTAAATAAGAAAGATAACAAAATTACAGCCTGGAAATAAAACAACAAAGCGAAATAGATTAGCTTACCCAAAAGAAGTAAATCGTCCAGAAGTGATAATTTTATAAATATCGCAGAGAACGTCTGATAAAGAATTAACTAAGCAACACTTGCTTAAATGTGTGTTGAGGTATAAATTTGCATAATGCATAAATCACTGTACGACTAATTTTCTAATAAATTCAATAATTGTAGAGATTTAAATAACTTTCCTAAACATGTTCTATTCAAAATTACAGACAGACTGCGAATGTCAATGCGACAGACACTCGCCTGCCCCAAAAGATAATATTTAAACTTCCCCGATAACGAAAGCAGTACATAAACGAATTCAACAATACGAGGGCAGAACCAAAACTTCGTTACAATTTGGCCTTATAAAATTATTAAAAGCCCTTCTCAGCACTTTATAAAACTCGGGGTTTTACGATGAAGTTCCTAAAGCTTTTTTACAACGACATTATGAAACTATTTCGTGTAGAGAACTAATTGGTTTTAAATGCAACTTTCCAACATACACAATATGGTTTTAGAAGTGCATTTTAAAATGCTTTTATAAAACTGCTAAAAAGCCTTATCTAATGCTAAATGTTTTCATATGAAGCTAATTAGAGTAATTAGCAATTATTCTTTACAGCTGCAGGTTGTCGTAAATGTTTTATGTTTTTTGTTGTTTTTGCCGCGATCACCTTCCAAACACTAGTGAAAAAAGTCTATTTTGTTTTATTACCTGAAAAATACTATGCGACTAAAAAATAGTACATTATACACTAAGGGAGAGAAACGTCTTATTTTTCCACATGTGTAATTTGAAGCCCGAGGGCTACAAATATATCGAGGGAAAAATGGCGGTCTCTCCCGAGGTGTATATACTATTTTTCCACGATGGGGAGTTGAAACACTTAATTTCATAAATAAAGAATTGATAATAAATCGGAGCAAAATTACAATATTTAGAAGCCTTTGGAATGTTTCCATGCAACGTACCATGACAACAGACATTTGTTTACAAAAATAAATATGAAATAAAATAAAAACTCCTCTAGGGAAATTGTTGTCTTATTTCGTCCCTAGAGAGTAAATGCTTTACTTTTGTCACAATTTTGATGCCAATGCCATAGAAACCGACTTCTACTCCCGGTCGTGTAAAAAATTTGTTTTTGTCGACAGTCGTCAAGAGCAATAGATTTTATCAAGGGTTGTTTATATAACTAAAACGTTTTAATAGAGCTTAATGGTTTCAAGTAGGAGCAAACGGAGTAATATAAATCTAAGAAGATTAGGAATGGTTTTAAGGAGAAACAAATAGATTTAAGCAAGAACGAATAGACCAAATCATTGCGGTATTATATGCTGCCTATTGGTTTTATATGTAAGATTACTATCTTTTACTACGCATATTTTTGTAAACAGCAGCTTTCATATTGAAAATGATCAAAATGAATAATTTTTTAATTTAATTATTTTTAACAATTTTTAAGTATTAGGGGATAAAACAAATCATTAAAAACCTTTTTCTAATTCTGAATGCATTGAAAATATTTTTTAGAAAAAATGTAGCTTAAATAAAAGTTTTAATTTTTCGGATATTAAATTAAATTTTTTAAATTTCAGCTTTAAAAGTGGAGAAATTCTATGTCGTATCATATCAAAAATCATTTCAACATTTAGTTTTATGAAATGGAAAGTATAAAGCTTTTTGGTTTCATTAAAAAACTAGGTCTACAAAACGCTGCAAAGAGTATGAGGATCGTTCGAAATGTACGTGGCCTAACAAAGAAAACGCAAGTTTTTTGGGCAAAAAATTATTTCACTTTTCAATATAGTTTCCTGCAAAGCAGCAATGCCGTCTTTGTAGGTCGATGAACCCAAGTCCTCAAAATAGCTATTTATAGCGATTACCTCGGAATTGGATGAAAATCTTTTACCGCCGAGCCATTTTTTCAGGTTTGGAAATAGATAAAAATCGCTGGCGCCAAATCTGGCGAATAGGGCGAATGAGGCACTAATTCGCATCTCAATTCATGAATTTTGGACATGGCGATTGTAGACGTGTGTACAGGTGCGTTATCTTGATGGAAAAGCACTTTTTTTTCGCTAAATGAAGCCGTTTCTCTTTGATTTTGTCGCTCAATTGCTGCAACAAATTGGCATAATACTCGCCATTTATTGTTTTTTTCTTTTCCAAGTAGTCGACGAAGATAATTCCATGAGAATCCCAAAATACAGTTAACATACCCTTTCCTGCTGACAAAACCGTTTTTGCCTTCTTCAGTGGCGGAGAACTTTTGTGTGTCCATTGTTTGGACTGTTCCTTGGTTTCGGGAGTGTAATGGTGGACCCAGGTTTTATCGACGGTTATTAAACGGCGCAAAAATTCTTTCGGATTGCGGCGAAAACGTGTCAAAAGGTTGCGAAAAACGATTCAGTTTTTGCTCCGGTCTGGGCAAACGCGGCACCCAACGCGCGGAGTATTTCCTTTTCCAATTCTTCAGTTAAAATTCTGTGCACACTGTCATTTGAGATGCTCACTATGTCTGCTACCTCGCGCACTTTCACTCGACGGTCATCCAATACGATACGGAGGACTTTTTCAATCATACCGGGGTAGTAGCCGTTTTTGGGCGTCCACTGCGGGGTTTGTCTTTTGTGCTCACACGACCACGCTTAAACTCAGCAACCCAGTTTTAACCATTGAAAACGAAGGAGCGGACTTCAAAAATGTCGAATTCAACTCTGCTTTGATTTCGGTTGGTGTTAAGCCCTTCAAATGAACGTACCTTATCAAGTAAGAAAGGATGGTTCTGAAAAATGGTAATGCAAATTTCGCCGAATTAGCGCCATCTCTGTGTTGGCCCACGTACATTTCGAACGATCCTCGTATTCCAGATAAAACCAAAAGATTTTAAAGTAGTTGAAGAAAGCCTTCAAAGCATATTGTACAGTGGGCTCTCTTAGCTTTACGAATTGTATGACCGCTTTATGATTGCTTTTGAGATTAAATAGTTTCATCTAAAATCTTATGAAAAACTCTACAAAACGTTCCCTAGGTCATGATAAAACTTAAATTATTACTTGGGCCGAGAAATCCAGGAGAACCGACAGCGAAGACAGCGATAAGACAGCTCGAAAGAAGCAATGCTTGAATTATGGCCAAAATATAGTATGTCGTTATCTTGATTATATGGAAATAATTAATATTATATGCAATTTAGTCCGTTACATAACGATAATGTAAGGACCGGCTATTGTAAACTGATGAATTCTCGTAAATTTGTGACTGGGATTATTGCACTGCAGTGCATCTCCTCTTCGCAAATGAAAGAGCCTAGCACTTGCATGGTATAGAAGTTGGACAGTTACTTACATTCACTAATGCAAAAATGCACACGTACAAACCACCAAAGGTGGGACAGCCGTTGTGTGACTATTGTTACGCGAAACTGCCACTGATTAATAAAATGAAGATTAATTGAGAGCGTTCTGATATAATCCTTGAAGGTATCGATGACGTTAGTACAAAATTATCAATCCTCCCTTATTAACGACACAGCGACGTTTGCTTTTTACCTAAAAATTGTAGATGTTAATCTCGCTGTAGAATCTTCAACTTCAAGTGGTAAACGTAGTGCCGAATTGTCAATTGTACCAAAAAAAACCGCTGTATAAAACTTTTTTTTGAATTCTCTACCCAAGAAAACATTTATAACGCTGTATTTATTTCAGGAAACAGTAGCTCTATATGGTGCCCTATCGTGTTGGTGTTTAAAAGAAATAGAGAAAACCGTTTATGTGTTGACCTTCACGGAATTAATAAAAGTACGGATACGTGATCTGTACTCCCTAACTCGCGTTGAAGAGCGGATCAATAGGTTAACTGAAGCCAAACACTTTACTACACATGATATGGCGTTCGTGATCCCGAAGGATCATTATGGGTATATAAAGATGCCCTTTGGTCTTTGTAATGCTCTTGGGGTCTTTTAACTTTAGAACAAGTATTGAAGATTTTAAAACCCCACGGTTTAACTTTTATTATTAAAAAATTTAGATTTCTCCAAGCGTGCATTACTTGTTTGGCGTTTGACATCTTAGAAGAAAGTGAACGTTCTAATCTTTTAAAGCTCGAAACAGTACAGACTTCCTGAATACAGTAATGTGAATCAAGTTTGACAATCTCTTGGTGTAACACTTTCGCAAGTCTATTCAAGATTATGCCAGAAAGACAAGACCCTTAAATTACTTCTAACAGAAATCAATCTTATGAAGGGAGTGCCAGTCAAAGTACTGCTGCCGAAATCTTGGAAAACGTATTGGTCGCGCAACCAGATTTGAAACTTTATGAGCCAAATGAAGAATGTTGTTTATGGACGCTAGTGTGTATAGGCTGGTAGGTAATCCTGTTCAAATAAGGAACGGCTAGCCGATTATTTCAGTAGACAAAGCAGCAGAAATGAAAAAAAATTACATTATTTTGAATTAAAAACCTTGGCGATTGTTGCGTCTATTGAACGATTTCGACACTATTTGCTGGCCATGAAATATAAAAAAGTCACGAATTGTGCCTCAGTGCGCAGAACATTTACAAAAAAAGATCTGAATGCAAAATTTTTCGACATGAGTGTTGCAGTTATCAAATTATACCTACGAGACACATTGCCGCCCGAGGTAAATGAATTATGTCAATGCACTAAGCAGCAATCCGGTATCACGTCAAGAACACGTTGACTATTTCTCAAAACCAACGATTGGGTGCTTGTGGCTCTACAAGACAAGAAGATTGGGCAAATAAAGTGAGACTTGGAATCTGGAAACATTTCTGACAATAAAGAAATTATTAACGATTGTGATTTAAGACTAAGTAAAGATTTGAATCACGATGGTGTAGGGCATTTTGCTGCCAACAAAACACTCGAAAGTATGTGAGGTTGCGTTTGAATAGTAGTCGGCTAGAAGAAAGAAACAAGAATATTTCAACCCCATCCCCAAATATGCGCAGCCATTTAACACAGTTCATAAGACAATGACGACCATTTGTGCAAAGCAATTGGCAACTATGTCGTTACAATTATTGTCACTTTTACTAAATTTTACTAAATTTATCACCGAACATGTTTTGTGAAATGTTTTACAGCCAAACACTTCAGCCAACTCTACGTTAACCTCAGTGCTCGAATGATGTGAGGCTTCCACTCTAGAATGTACGGGTTGAACAATACCATCGAACAGTTTGAATTATGAGTAGGCCGTTTTCAGTGGGCGCTTATCAAATAAGATATCGTACTGATACCAACAATGCTTTCGCATAAGAGATGTGATGGACAGCAGTAAATTGCTAAATTGACAAGGTGTCCCGTAAGTAATAAGCCAACGTTTAGGTATAAATTTCTGGGGTCAAAATAGACCGATTAAACCTAATATGCTCTATTAAAAAGTGATTCGTTAAGAAGTTATAGGGTTTTAATAACAAATATTTAATTTTTATTTTGGACTAAAACTCAAAAACTACTAGTCAGATCCAGTTGAAATTTGGTGTAATTATGTTTTATAGGTGTACAAGCACAATAGTACCGGGTGATCGTAAAAAAATGATTCAGAGCAGGCCATGACCAAAGTGTTAAAGTTGGCAATACTTAATGTAAGCCAATTGTCAAATGTTGACAGCTGTAAACATTTTTGGTTAGATACATTTAACTTAATGTATCTAACCAAAACTTTTTACAGCTGACTACATTTGACAATTGGCTTATATTAAGTATTGCCGACTTTAACACTTCTGTCATGGCCTGCTCTAAATCATTTTTTTACGATCACCCGGTATTACTAAGTTTTTTGTAGTTTGTAGAGGGCGCTAGTTACGCCACTTTGGCTTAATATTTTGTCATAACTTTATGTTGTTAACTTTTTGAATTTTTGACCAGAAATTTGGATGTAAAATTAATTTAACGAAAGAAAGGTATAGTTGTTGAAAATGGAAATAAACCGTTTTCAAGAAATACTATTTAAAAGTTTCAGTACACATCAGAACATTCACTCATGAATTTGGTCAAAAGCTTCAGAAAGTTATCAGCAAAAAAGTTATGCGCCAAAATACCAAGTCGAAGCAGCGTAAGTAGCGCCCTCTACAAACAGTAAAAACATCGAGTGCTAGCAAATTGGGGTTATACAGTGCAAAACATTGAATAACATAAAACATACAAAACAAAGGATACAACTGGAAACCTATTTGCTTTAGTTCGGAATTCTGAAAACCCCGACTTACATAATATCTATAAATCTGAAAACGCCAGTTAAACCGTAACGTTAACTTAGCCAAAACCAATTATTTTAGTAATAGAATATCTAACGCGACAAAGAGATTTAAAAAAATTGAAATATTGTCTATCTAAGATTGGATCGTGGAAAAACTTCCAACGGAAAAATTATTTTAATTAGTTAATGAGCACTTAGCTGAATTTTTCGTTTCAACTGCACATCAAAAACTGCAAGATCGTTTTAGCAATAAGTTATCTGATAGTTTGTACTACCTGCAAATCGGCCCAATCAACCGAATTTAATATACCCATGACAACCAACGAAAGATAAGCTAATATAGTCGAAGGAACTTTAACTTGGCAGGTACAAAGGTCGCCTCAAGCTAAAGGCCGGGACACACATGACCGCACCGAGCCCGCACCGTGTGACGCCCGTGTGTTGGACGTCGCACGGCGAGAGAATTGCACAATGTATAAGTACGGCGTAGTCCCCACCTTTCCGCACCGACACCGCACCGACACCACCGCACCGAGGGCGCACCGTGCCCGACTAGTTTTGTTTACTTTTTGACGGGCACGGTGCGGTGTCGGTGTACGAAGTTTTTATATTTTATATTATAATAATAATAATAATAAATATTATTAATATTAAAATGGATGTAGAAAAATTAACCGAAGAGATAAGAAAGTTTCCAGTGCTATATGACCAGTCGAATTTCGATTTCTGCGATGATTCCTTCTCCAATTAGCATCTTCTTCTTCCAAAGCAAGTGCTACCATCCCTAATTCACTATTTGTTAAATTTTTCAGCATTTTGTCTCCACGAAACAGCTGCATACGCTTCAAAAAGAATACTGAACTGCAATCGTGAGACAGACCAGCACGGCCGACACACGGATCACGTGCGGACAAGTGTGGTCTCCCGTCATCGTCACCGACAGTCGGCCGACTTGCGGTGCGGGCACGGTGCGGGCTCGGTGCGGTCATGTGTGTCCCGCCCTTAACGCTGCGTCCGAACTAAGATAAGCCAATACTCAGCAGTTCTCAACATCTAAACGTAGTATATAGCGATTTCTGCCTTTTTCCACCTGCATGTCAGCTACTTTTCTATCAATCGCGAGTGATACGATGCGTTGTCCATTACTTCTGAATCAACTTTTCTTCAATCCATTTTTCCAAAGATTCGCTGTTCATGTGTTTATGGTAATCCGCGCTTTTGGACGTGGTGAAAAAAATTAAACTTGCCCCTGGAATAAAGCCGTCTGCTAAACCAGCATGCACGATCATGAACCGCTTTCCTTCAGACTTTCCAAGTTTCATCCAGAAAAACGAGTTTGTAGAGTTTTGTATTCAAATTACGTACAAATGCCTTCAAAAAATGTATCCTTTGGTTTACAATGTGTGATTGTTCACAAAGATACCGCCGGTTGCAGTCTTTTTATATCTAAAACCAATGTTCTTTAAAAGTTTAGAAAACGTTTTTAAACTTATATTTATAATTTCGCGATCGTTTACAGCTTGTAGCAAAGTTTTTAATGTAAATTGGGTGTTGGCACTGTAGAAGTTATAAATCACATCCCGCAATGCCATGTTAACCCCTTCACAGACATTAACCGCCTCCCAACTGATCTTAAACCGATATTTAATGCTTCCGTAACTCCTTCTTGCACTTTGCTAATTGAAATCAAAGGGCCGCCGGCTTCCTTCTCTCGTTGAAAATAGTTCATTAAATTAAGGGCTAATTTCTTAGACTGTGAATGCAGAACACCTAACTCTTGCGCCATCACAATTGTAACTACCCCGTCGCCAACAAACGATAACGCTTCATATCCGCCTGTGCTAATTATATTTTAATCAATCGCCATGTTTACTAACTAGTAAGTTATGCGTTTTGATTGGTTCATAGACAATTAATATAAATGACACGTTGTAGAACATTAAATAAACTCAGTTTAGTTAATCTATTTTACAAAAATAAAGCGAATACAAATCTTAAAATATAATATTTTAAAATATTCCAGGTAAAAATAGTAAAGCATTAGCATGTTTTGAACCACTGACTTGCTACTAGTTGCTTCTTTTTCTCTTACTTATCAACGCAGTGCGTCTCATTATCTCCGCAAGTTTCAACTCCGCAGACGTACTACCTGCTAGCCGCGACCCTCGTTTACCTGCAATAAGTACCCTTTGATAATAATACAGTACGTCGTTACTCGTTTCATACTAATACAAACCGAACTTTGTACCTGCCAAGTTAAAGTTCTTTCGACTATATTAGAACTTTTAAAATTAAAACCCTACTGTTCTAGACATTCCAACAAATGTTTCAAAAAGTTTTTAGGAATATGCAATTAAACCATCAACCTATTTCATCAACAGATCTATTAGAAGCGGTAACTTTCCCGAAGTACTAAAAACAGCCTGCGTTATACCAGGCGTTAAAAAAGATGATACACACGACCACGTTAATTATAGACCTATTTCGCTGCTGGGCGTATTTTGTAAAATTATTGAATAACTGCTATATCAACGATTATCAGCATTTTCAAACAAAAATAATCTACTAACGAACAATCAGCACGGTTTTTGCGCTGGTCGTTCAATTGGGACTGCCAATGTTGATCTTCTGCAGTTTATCTAAATTTTCTTCGATCTTACTGCTGCGTTCGATACTTTGCAATTTCCATTCATAGCCAGAAAATTAGCTAATATAGGCATCAGAGGAATTACTCTAGACTGGATTATGTCTCATCTAACGAATAGATCACTTCGAGTAAAAATCGACTATACTTATGCGGATGAGCATCTAACAGACCTAGGAGTACCGCAAGGCTTAGTGATAGGTCTCCTTACATTTATGCTGTTTGTTAACGACCTTCCCCTAACAATAACAAGAAGCAAATTTGTCATGTTTGCTGACGATACGTCTTGAGCTACCTCACCCGCAACGATTAATGCACTTCAGACTTCTGCAACGACGTTGTGCAATGATTCAATCAATCAATATTAATTCTACAGACAAATGTAAAATTTACTTTATCTACGACTGCGTGGATATGGGCTTATTATGTCATTTATTTGCGTTAGGTAATGAAGTTCATTATCTCACTAGTGAGATAATGGATATATTACCTAACTATATTTAGTTACACAAACAAAACTAAAGCTGTTTAAAAAAAATTGGCTGGTTGTCGTACTAATGATCAAATCGAGTCTATTTCGCTCTTTGATTTTAAAATAAAATATATGAAAGTGTCTTAACATTTGCAAATAATTTAATGCGAAATGTCAAATATCATTTCGTGCAAAACAATTCGATTTTTAACAAATTTTGAGCAGTCGTAGATAAAATTTTGTATGTCACACGTGGGATAATGCGTTATTATGGCACTCGTTTGAACTTTCAAACTCGTGTTATAATAACGCCTTTATTCGACTAGTAACATATATAACTATTATAAAACACATGGAATAATGACTCCCCACGGCATCTACGCCTATAATCTTATGAAAATGATAAGACAAAATTTAAATAATTTTGAAACAAATGCGGATATTCATAAACGTGAAACCAGAGAAAGTTGCAGTCTGCGAATAGGGCGTAGAAAAAATACTTATAGGGGATTTCCTTTTGGTCGTTTACTCAAACAGTTTAAATGTGTAATTGCCAAATTGTTTTATACAAAACCAATTTTCAGCTTTTAACTGATAAATATTCTGTGCATTTACAAAATTACAAATATCATAAAACCAGAAAACTAAATAAGGGGGTGGAGAAGGGTGCTCTACTTCAAAACAGACGCGCTGGGTAAAGAAGCTCTGATTCGTATACTACTACGCATGTGAAATACATGATATGCGCAAGCGCGATCTTCCGATACCTCCCCGGACATCCCAATCACATTTTCTCAAGAATTTGTGAACTTGGACTTTAAAATCGGCATGAACATGTTAAATGACAATCGGAACAACTTTCCATTGAAAACACACAGCTGGGAAGTTTTTCCTTTTGTCGTTTACATGTTTTAGATTTAAAGAAAACGCCAAATCAATGTTTGGTATACCAAATATTGTATTAAATAGATTATACATATTAAAAATTTTGTTTTGGGTTTATTTAACACAAGTGAAATAAAACTAAAAGCTAAAACTATAAAAAATATTGTTTAATTAACAATAACAACAGTGGACCATGGCCCACACTTTAAATCAGTAACATTGAAACCATTAAAGTCGTGAAGGAACGTCATTGTATAAACATCTTCTTTGTCAATATTTTCACTTCCCAGTTGACGATATTTATTCCATCCTGCGCCAAAGAGCTTACCATTATCTAAAAGAAATGCTGTGTTAGTTAAATAGCGGAAAAATTTGTCGATTACAAATAATTTGTGTTAATATTCTTAATTTCAGAACCAGAGACAGCCGGTTCTTGGTTCTTCATACATCAATGAAATATATCGTTAATAATGTAAATTTTATTTCTTATAACATATTGTTTACATTTCAGAAAATGTATGTGTATCCTATGACATACATTCACTTTCTGATATAAAACCGATAGTAATATCGACCGACACTAGTACAAATTACTTAGTTTATTGGGCAATTGGGCGTTGTCCAATAAACTAAGTAATTTCTGATATAAGACAAAAAGACCCTAACTCTGTTAGTTTTTTACTTTCCAATATTTTAGTATGATAAAGCATTGATTTCTGGCAAATTTTTTAAATCGTTATTTCGACGAAAAAACGTGTTTTGAACTCCAAGAACCCACATAAGAAATTTTTAAATATGTCTGTCTATGGTGGGTGGTGGTGTTGGGTGGGCTTATAGATATCTATGCTCCATAACTACCAAACGGAAAACATCGGGATTTTCCAGTTTCAAAATGGCGTTTGCTACGATTTTTTGATAATTTACTGTAGCGCCTTATTACTCAAAAACGATTTTACAGATCGGGATCAAATTTTTTTTCGTAATAGCTCAACAATTTGCGAAAAGATAAAAACTATGAAGTGATCATATTTTGAAAATTTTCAAAAAAATTTTGTTAAAAAATTGGAAATACGATTTTTCAACATTTTGTAAGCTGATAGAACTGAAGATGAGCTACAATTTAGTTTATCTCCCAGCCCGCAAATTTCTCTGCGACGACTGTTATAATTCATAACTCATAAATAATTTAAAATTTCGGTTTTAACGCGCATTTACATCCGATCAAGATAAAATTTCGGAATATTGGAAATGCCCTAGGGGTACAAAATGTTAAAAACTAGGAGAAATGTTGGAACTATAAAAACTGTGAACTGAAAAAAATTTAAAAGTTTTGACATTTTCAAAATCATATTGCTATTTTTTTAATGCTGTAGAATCATAGGGTTGAACTTCAATTTGGTATTTTGCCGGTGCGCTAATTTTTTTTTAAATTTCTTCTGTAGTTTTTGAAGATCGATATTGTATGCCCTTTTATTTAATAAACAGGGGACGATAAAGAAATTCTGTTTAAGCAACATTGCTTAGAAATTGCAATAGAATAAGATTCGCAGCTTAATTTTGAGGTGCAGCAAAAATTAAATGAATTAATTTTCCTCATCTCACTCAAATTATGGCGGACGAATTTGTCCTTCCTTTTTTAGTTTTATTTAAGGGCCAGCGGGTGGTCTAGTGGTTAAAGTCCCAAGCTTTGAAATTAGACTCCCAACGGCAGTAGGTTCGAGTCCTCTGCCCGTCGGAACGTGTCCATGGTTGGTGTGTGTGGTGTGTATGTTGGGTTGCATGTCTTTCAGGGGTGGGGCATGTTAGAGCGGTGTATGGCGCAAGTCCGCTGAGCCCGGGTAAGGGGGTGGGATGGGAATCCTGGAGTAGTGATTACGCACGGCCTCATGATTCTTAAAAAGTAATAAAAAGGTTTTCTTTAATCCCAAAAAAATAAAATAATCGATTTTTTTGTCATTTCAAACGCGGCCTTAAGTAATGCGAACCGGACGAACGAGAACCCGTAAACCCATCTTTTTTAATAGCCCAGTGGACACACATTTTCCTACAAGGGATGAAGAAATTATAGAATTGACAATTAGTAAAACTAAAAAGTTAAATTATTATTTACAAAAAAAACTAAGTCGCTATTGTTGGTCACACGTCACCGAGGAATCGATAAAAAGACATTCTTTTTTTATTTTTATTAATCCAATTTAGACAAACCTTGGGGGGGGGGGGGAATTAAATGGATTTTGACGAGTCAGTACACTTCGTTAAAAGTCTAAACTACATTTTAAAATGTGAATTATTGCAAAAGTTCTTTATAAAAACTGTGACAATGGAGGTTAATTCTAGTTATGTTCTAACGAATATAAACACAGAACTCAAATCGGCCTAAGGAATTGCCATTCTTTGCCATTAACATATTTTACATGTTTTTTGAAATTGTCATTTTTAGAATACGATAGCGATTCTTCCTCTGAAGAATTCGATAAAAACATATTATTCTAATCTCAATGGTGAACATTTAGATAAACCTTGGACGGAAAATTATGTTTTTGGACAAATCAGTACGCTCCTTTAAAAGTCTAAAGGGTATTTTAAAGTGTGCATTATTACAAACGTTCTTTATAAAAACTGTGACAGTAGAGGTTTATTCTTGCTTGTGTTCTAATAAATATAAACAGAGAATTCAAATCTGCTTGAGAGACTGCTGTCATTTTTAGAATATGACAGTGTTTCTCCCTCTGAAGAATAAAAATATGCTATAATCTCAATGATATATCATTTCAACATTGTTTCTAGTATTTGGAACTGCACTAAATAGTTTTGATTAAAAATCTAAAGGAGTACCTAATAATAATGCTTATTGATATTCTACCTGGTAACTACAAGATGTCATTCATATTACCCGCTTTCGAATACTGACCCAACAGAGCAATGCTGTGCCGATTTCCACACGCAACATTGACTACAACCAAATCCAAGGATTCTATTTTGTTGATGTCTTCGAAGTCAATAACATGTGGGACAGCCATAATGGAAACGGTTTCTTCATTTGTGCCACCGAGACCTAGCTGACCATTTCCATTCCATCCCCAAGTATAAAGATCACCCTCTGCACTAATGGCACAGGAATGCCAACCCCCGGCTGCTATTTTAGAAATTTTTATACCTACTAATCCTTCAACTAATTTCGGCTCTAATTCGTCTTCCAAATTTCCGTGACCTAGTTGACCCCGACTGTAAGTATTAAAATCAGATACTTTTTAAATTGGGAATACTAAAAACAAACCTTCCCCTGCCGAAACTGTATACATTTCCTTCACTATCTAATAGAAGGCAGTGTTCACGACCTGTACATATCTCGATAATATTTTTGTTTTCAAAGCGTAACTTATTAGGTAAATTAAAGAGTTTTCCTTGTTCAGATAAGGCTACGTTAATTTTATTACCGCAAGAAATTTTTGTAAATAGATCCTTTCCGTTCTTGTTTTCATTTAAACATATATTTGGTAACGGTGTAGGTATAAGTCTCTCATTTTTGTTCAAGTCCAATTTAAATAGTAAACCATGAGTGCTTAAAAATAATATTCTTTTGTCTGTGCAAGACGCTTGTATTATTTTAAGTGTTTCGGGAAATGGTATTTTATTAATTTGGTGCGTTTTCGTGTTTCCCGCGCCAAGCAAAAATATCCCAGTTTGATTAAACACGACAGTATAGGTTTGGCTTAATTCTAAACCCATGACTTCGTCGTAGGGCCAATCAATGAACCCGTCCACAATTAAACTGGGGTGCTTTATAAATTGTCCGTATAAATTAAAACCACTGCAAAACACTCTCATGGCCACCACTATCGATTATTAAGCAGTGGCATTCGGGTTGCCTACATGTGACAACCTGACGCAAGAACAAACTTGGAAGTTAATCCTGCAATATTATTGTGCCTTATAGAAGTTAACTTTATGGTTACTGCACTTAAAAGTTCAACACAATGGTATGTATGCTTGGTTGATAAAAATGTTTTAACACAAATTTGTGAAACACGAAAATTACACCAAAAATATCAATTTTCATCGTTGCGTGACGTTTAAATGTCACTGCGTCGTCATAGTAACACTGACTGAAAATCAGTTCATAATTTCTCCACGTTACCAACGTAATTACATGAAATGTTCCTTTTTATAGGGTTTGCTCTCAATTTTACGAAAACTACGAGCAGCGCCTGAAAAAGATTTGCGGCTATTGCTTTTAGGTTTGGATAACGCAGGAAAAACAACAATTCTAAAAATGTTGGCTTCAGAAGATATCACTCACATAACACCAACGGCCGGATTCAATATAAAATCTGTTATTTCCGAAGGTTTCAAATTGAATGTTTGGGATATTGGAGGACAAAGAAAAATAAGACCCTACTGGAAGAACTACTTTGAAAATACTGATGTGTTGGTAAGACTCCAAGGTTTCTGTACGATTAGTTGCATACGTAGTAGGCTGAAAGAACATTAAATTACAATAATTCATTTGCATCTGCTGCTATTGGGTATTCTATAAGAAATAATGCATTCTCAAGATTTAAGAAACACGCCATGGTCATATTACTCTATGCTGCAAATAGCAAGCAAGAAATCTCTAGTATTACACTAAATGAACTTGATGCTTATGACCTCAACCTCCTCACCCCCAGTCACCTTGACTTAATTCTTTATAAGTAGCCACCCATCCTTTGTGTAGGCTCATTGAAACGCTTGCAAAAAACTGCATTCAAATCTACTATCATAAATAAACTTAGGTATGGTTAGTTTTTTGTTACAGCAATTAAAAGAAAAAATGCACATTTTCCATATTTTTTTACTAAGTCATTAATATCAAGTAACCAAAGACATGACAATAATTAATAAGGTGGCTTATGTCATGTTTCTTTATAAAGTACCTATTGTTCAATTGCTTTTAGCGAAGTCTAACAGAAAAAAATGCCTACCTCGGTTATTGGAAAGTCAGAGAATTGAAATTTTGATGATGCTGAGATGTGGTGACAAATTAGAGGTCATGCTGAAGGAGGATACTTTCAACATTTGTTATGAAATTTTTATGTCTGTGGGTACTAAATATTAATGTCTTAATAAAAAATATGGAAAAATAGTATATTATAGACCAAGGTAGAGAAGACATTTTTCTCAGCCGAGCAGAATTAAGTTGCGAGGCTGATAAGTCTTCTCTACCGTGGTTTATATATTATTTTTTCCACTACTAACACCCTTATTCCTTTTATAATTAATTGATTTTACTTTAATAAAAAATAAAATTACAAATGCAAATATGCACAAAAATAAAGTAGCCTTGCTTGAAAACAAGAGAATAGTTAATTTCAATTGACATTTATGTAAAATATATCCATACATATATAAAAGCACAAAGGTTTTTTTTCTCCCCTTCCTCCAGCGGCTACCGCTTCACCAATTTGGACCATTTTTTTTTAAATGAAAGGTCTTTATCCACAGATGGAACATGAAACATTTTTATATTTTTATTCTACGTCGATTTTTTAATAATAATTATGTTAATTTATATCATATATGACGGTCGGCTAGACGCGCGTCACTTGGGGCGCCCTCTGCAATAACGTCGCGTGTCATTATTTGAACTAATGCATCACGTGACTTGACATTTCGCCCGTCTGTCAACGCCGTCTGTCAGTGCATTGTGTGCTGGGGTAACACTAGTACTTTATAATAGTGGTTATAAAATGTCCAATTTTGATGATTTGAGTGAAAACTGCACTCCTGCTGAAATTAGGGAAGGTGCAGAAAGTGTTGGTGAACAGTTATTACCAGTAAAATCAAAAGATTTTTACATGAAAGTTTATGGTGAATTTAAAGATTGGTAGCAATTGTTTTCATTATTAACCAGTAGTTAATAATGAAATATTAGTAACCACTAGGAAAGAAATTCATCTTCTTGGCTCTAAAACAAAGTAAATAATGTTATCGTTTAATGCTAGTAGTGGAAAAGTGCATTTTTTCATTCAATTGCTGTAACTTAAAAAACTAACTATTTCAGCTCATTTATAATGATAGATTTGAATGCAGTGTTTTGCAAGCATTTCAACGAACCCACACAAAGGATAAGTCGCTATTTAATAAAATTAAGTCAAATGGCTGCGGGTGCGAGGTTGACGTTAGAAAACAAAAGGTATCACAACCCGCTACAGAAATACGAATTGTATTCCTTACTTTAGACAAACTCATATACATTTTTCTGGTATACCTATACAACGTTTTTTAAGAAATTTGAAAAAATAGGCTGCAGGTACTTATTTTGATGAGGGTATTAAAAGTTATACAGGGTGTCCAACATAAGGAGTACATGCATGGGGATCTCGTAAACGATAAGAGATAGAGATTTGATTAAATGAGTTATTATCAAAGACAGCGCAAAGCAGTTTTTACATTATTAACACACTTTTTTACACATATTTCGAATCTCAAATTAAAATGTTTATAGGTCGTTAAATTTTTAAGATATTGACATTAACTTTGTATTTTTTAATATGCGACAAAGGCAGCCACGTCATCATTAGATAGAGCTCTTTTTTCTCTTTTCTCTGATATAAGGTTTAATGCGTTTATTTTTACAAATAACGGAGGTATAAGCTAGAAACCTTTTTTTATAGTAGGCTGTGAAAAACTGTTTCCTTGGGTAAGCTGAACATTAACAAAAAAACAAGAATACAAAAAACAAAAAGCGGCATTTGTTTCCATGGAGGATTGATCAGTTTATCTTCCCAAATAATAAAGTTATAAGCGAGAAATTGTTTGCTCGTGGTAGGCTGCGAAAAAACAAAAAAAACACCTCAATGTTTCAGGGAATAAAACTATTAAAAATGTGTGATCGTATACTAATCAGAGATGAGTAGTATTTGTTTTGGAAATATCTGCATCTTTACGCCAGTTTATTGTCATTCTAAATATTTCTCCCTTTTCGTGTTTTATTACTTTGCAGAAGTATTTAAAAGTTAAACGTCTTTTGATTGCTATACGAACATACACTTTTAATAGTGAAACAGAAACATTCAGGTGTTTTTTTTTAAATTTTTTTACAGCCTACCATGAGATACAATTTCTCAGTTATAAATTATAACTTCATTATTTGGGGAGATCATGTGATTAAACCTCAATGCAAACAAATGCAGCCTTGTTTTTTGCTTTTTTTATTTTTGTTAATTTTCAGCCTACTACAAGAAAACAGTTTTTCACAGCACACTATAAGACAGAAACAGTTTTTTGCTTATAACCCCATTATTTGTGAAAATAAACCCATTAAACCTATATCAGAGAAAAGGAAAAAAGGAGCTCTATTTAATGATGACATGACCGCGTTTGACGCATATTTAAAAAAGCGAAGTTAATGTCAATATCTTGAAAATTAAACGACCTATAAAAATTTAAATTCGATATTCGAAATCTGTGTAAAAAAGTGTCTTAATAATGTCAAAACTTCTTTGCGCTACCTTTGATAATAACTAAGTTATACACAAAAAACGAAAACTGAAAATTTTAGTTTTTTCAGTCTGTACTGAAAATAAAGCAAAAATTCTAGGATTTGAATGTGGAGCAAAGTAGTACTTGAGATGCTGAATAATTCTTCTCATTTAACCGAATCTCTATCTCTTACCGTTTACGAGATCCCCATGCATGCACTCCTTATCTTGGACACCCTGTATATCATACCATTTAAAATTTTTAAGTTACATCCCATTCCTTAAAATGCAGTGGGTTTTCGAACCTCACTATTAGGCTATAATATAAAGCTCTTTTAGCCCCATAATTTTTAAAAGCCCTTGTTACTCAATCTTGTATAACTATGGAGATATCAGCTTCTAACACTTTACTTGCCGCACCCAAGAAAAAAATTTGTAATATGGGGTAGTTTACGCGAAGTGGATCGCCCATTTTATATGCATATTTAATGAATTTACTATTAAATCTCGCATGCAGTATGCTTTTAATGAATAGTATTTGTTTTTATAGATATATGTGGTAGACTCTTCCGACAAAAAGCGCTTAGAAGAGACCGGTTTGGAACTCTACGAGTTGCTAGGAGACGAAAAACTGGAAAATGTGCCCTTATTAGTTTATGCCAACAAGCAGGACCTTCCAGATTCCTTATCGGCTGCTGATTTGGCCCAGGCGCTTGGACTGTCTACAATCAAAGACCGAGCCTGGCAGATTCAGGCATGCACTGCATCACAGGGTATTGGAGTAAGAGAAGGCATGGAATGGGTTTGCAAAAGTATTAGGAAGAAATAAAAGGGAAAATTAGCAGCATGTAATTACAGTATTCCGTCCACTCGAATTTATAGTGTAATAATTATTATATTTATTTATATGCTATTGCACATATTCAGGATATGATTTATTTATGATAACAATTTTATATTGCTAGGAAAAATATAAACAAGTCGTAATGAAAGCATTAAATTGCGTATTTTATTTTGAATTCATACAGTAGTGAAAATGTTTTTAATTGTAAGGTTTAGTGATCTGAATGCTTAAGCATATTTTGGTAAAAAGTTATAAAAACTTAGCTACACTACACTATTGATGTTCAAATTTTTTTTTATTAATATGCAATATATGCACTGGTAAGAAAAAATAAGCTACTAATAAATAAATACCATTGTAATGTTCAAATAAACATGTTTGCTTAACATTTATCGGTACAAATCACGCACATAGGCTTCATAGTTCTCCTCTTACAAACCTGACCATCCTTCGTGGGCAATCCACCACACATATGGCACTGTACCCATGTTTCTTCCGAGGCCAAGTTGGAAAAACTAATTCTGCAAATAATACAATTATTTGTTAGGTAGCGAACTGAAAATTTGAGTTTCTATTATTAATTAAGTTGTTACCTTTTCGAGCAGCATTGTCAATACTGCCACGTACTACCGCCCGTTTTATCCAACGGTAAGCTACCCACTGTTGTGACCTGGGTTTAGGTTACGAATAATAACAAATTGTTGTAAAGTTTAATAGTTTAATTTATTACAAAAAATCACCATGCACAATACCTAAGTACATGAAGGCCAATGACCCTGACGTCATGTTGCTGCCAACCTCTGTATACACTGTGTTCATAAAGTAACCCCCCCCCCCCTCCAACTAACTTTTGAACGACTTGATATTTTTCTACAAAATTTTGTGTGCTGTAATGGGGAATTAAATGCTATTTTTCAGACTATATTAAAATTTTGTATCATCTAAAATGGCGACTGGGCGCCATTTTGAATTTTTTTTAAATAGAAAGGGGGTCGAGTGACACCTCATTTGAAAGGTCTTTTAATTCTGCGTCTGATCCTAGAGTTTCAAAGAAAAATATTGAGCCATAACAAAATGGCGGATTTTAGACAAATGGACTCACTCAATTCAAAATTGTTTTGATTTTTGTATCCAGGATCGAGTGACACCTCATTTGAAAGGTCTTTTAGTTCTGTGTTTGATCCTAGAATTTTAAAGAAAAATATTGAGCCATAACAAAATGGCTGATTGTGAACCAATGGACTCACTCAGTTCAAAATTGTTTTCATTTGCTTATCCAGTAGTCCACTTTTTCATTTGCAGGACTAAATTTTCCCAGAAATATCTCAGGTGGCTTGAAATGATATTGAAAACGTTATGTTCCAACAAGACGGTGCGCCGCCTCATTATTATAGGCCTGGTTCTGACTTTCTCAACGGACATTTTTTTGGCAGATCGATTGGTAGGCGGGGGCCTGTAGAATAGCCGGCTCACTCCCCAGATTTAACTTTCTTAGATTTTTTTCTATGGGAATATCTAAAATCGAAAGGGTACAGAACCCGTCCAGAAACTATTGAAGAACTGGAGCAACGCATCACAGAAGTTTGCAGAATTATCACTCCAGAAACTTATGAAAATGTAAGGCAGGAATTTCATAACCGACTTTTTATGTGCCAAGAAGTGAATGGTAAACATTTTGAACACTTAATTTAATTAATTTAAGCTTTAATTCTTAATTTTTTTAAACTTCTTTATCATTGTCATTTTGTTATGGCTGAATATTTTTCTTTGAAACATTAGGATCAGACGCAGAACTAAAAGACCTTTCCAATGAGGTGTCACTCGACCCCTCTTTCTATTTAAAAAAAAATTCAAAATGGCGTACAGTCGCCATTCTGGATGATACAAAATTTTAATATGGTCTGAATAATAGTATTCAATTTCCCATTACACCACACCAAATTTTGTAGAAAAATATCAAGTCGTTCAAAAGGTAGTTGGGGAGGGGTGTTACTTTATGGACATAGTGTATAACACCTCCCTTATTAAGTTTGATAATTGTACTCAACACAGTTCAACTTATCAGCTAATTACAAGAACTTAACAGCAACTCTACCTAGATTATTCCATATAACGTAATCTTTATATTTTACGGGTAGATTCCTTAACACAGTTGGTCTAACACCCTGAGATTCAGAATTACACTGATCATTTTCACCAAATGTTACATTGTTGGACTCATTTGTTTCAGGATATGGATAACTGAAAACCGTTTCATTATTCGATGTACGTAACTGCTGTCTGTTCCTTCAAACAGTATTACCGTCACTGGTTTTCACAATGTAAGACTGTGGTTCATCAGCTAAACCAACAATTTTTCTTCCTTGCCATTCTTTTGTTTTATTTGTATCAGTATTAATTAATACATCGTCTCCTCTTTCCAGATTTTTGACCTTTCTTGTAGTTCTGACAAAATATTGTTTATAAAGTGCTTGTGTTTACTGTAAGTTTCTTTCTAGGGAATAAAAGCTGCATTGGGGACATGTTTAGCTGTGGCAATAAGGTAGTTCGATATTCCAAGAAAACCTTATATATGACTTCATTTTTTCTGAGAATGTTTTTGTGTTACGCTCCATATCTCCGGAACGGCTGGACCGATTTTGATGTGCTTTGGAATGAGGGGGTATATCAAAAATTCACCGACAAAATAAGCTTTAAAAAAAAACCGAAACCGGAAGCGGAAGTTAGAGATGTTTTTTTGGTAGCATTTTTTCAGAAACTGAATTTTGGAAATTTTAATAGTGGAGATTAAAGAAGGCCTTAGGACAAATCAAACGATTTTTTACCGAACTTTCTAGCTTTAAAATGGCGGCCGCTACGAATTTTTGAACATTTCGACTTTAACGCCCATTTACTCAAAAACCAGTTATCTGATTGGAATCAACTACATCTTGTTTGGTAGCCCTTCAAGGGTACTATACCATAAAAGATAATTAATTTTAAAAATATAAAAACGATCGCAATGACATCACTCCAAAATTTTGAATTTTTCAAAAAAATATTTCTCAAAAACTGCCCACACGTTTTTGTTTCAATTTTTTAAGCTGATAGAGCTGGGAATCTTCTACAATTTTTTTTGCGCGTTGCTATAATTTCACTGTGACGCCCTCTATGAATTTTTGAAAATTGAAAATTGGCACCCTTTTATTTATTTAACGGGGGGCAATAAAATATTTCTGTTAAAGCAATATAGCTCATCATTGATAGCAAAATCCGAATATCATAATATTTTTTTGATACTTTAATATTTAGGGGGTCTACTGTTCCCCCTTCCCCCCCAAAATTTTCGCTACAAAATTTAAAAATTGATTCCTTCTTTTGTTTGCTCTAGGAGAATCTTTTTACAAAAAATCAAAAAATCGAATTTTTTGCCCCATAATAATCTTTTTGTCCTTAGAAGAATTTCACATACTTTCTACAGCAGTTGTATTCTTGTACTAGTCGTTTAATGTTCAGTGTAGGCTAACTTTTTTATTATAATAGATAGACTCGCAAACCCAAGAGCAAAGTTGTAGGGCAAATTCTTCTCGATTGTGTTGAAGAAAAAAACTTGAGTTTCCAATTTTAATATGGCGGCCACGGTAAAAAATAACTTTTTTTTTTAATGGAAACGTGGCATTTTGGCTTTAAAATCAGAAAGGTTTTGAAATTCTAAATACAAATTAATAAGAGTAATTTCTTGCTAAAAATAATACTTCTCGAGTTATTAATATATTTTCAAATGTCAATTTCCGCGCTTCCGTTGATTCAGTCCGAATATTTTACCCAACCTTATGCTTGCAGCGCAGCTGTCGGACTTTCTTCAACCGCTTCAAGATGTTACAACTTATAAGAACTATTTACATTAACTAGTCGTGGCTAGACAGGTGTATATTGAAAGTGTTGGAAAATATAAAACAATGTATTTAAATGTATAGGAAAGTCCAGGCGAGTGTTTCGCTCATTTTTATTCTTATTTCAAGCGATAAATCAGGCACAGTTAACAGTTTCCTATCCTAATAAATTTTGTCGAGCTTGTTCGATGCGTGCTAGCAATTCTTGACTGTGTTGGCCGTTTTCGTTAATTAACATTCTTAGATATTTATAATGGCGAACTTGTTCGATTTTTTAATTTTCTATATACAAATCTATCGGCTGTATGCGGCTTTTTGTAAACACTACTAATTTAGTTTACCATGGTTTATATTAAGGCCGTATCTTTTTCTCCCATTCTATTCTGATGATACGGTGATCTTAGCCAGCAACATTGTATACAATGTTGCTGGCTAAGATAGATAGATAGATAGATAGTTTATTTCTAGTGCCAGTGGCGTTGAACCGGTACTACAGCAATAATTACATAATTAAATTTACAGTACAGATGATTACATACAATTGATTATTACATACAAACTTAGATAAACATGACTAATACAATTTATATAATATCACAGGTAATATCACTAGATAGGTCGCAGAAGCGTAGATGACTGTATTACATATTAAGGAACTCATCAAGCGTATAAAAAGCATTTTCATTTAAATACAGTTTTAGTTCAGTTTTGAACTGCTTTAAATTTTCTAATCTTTTAATGGAAAAAGGTAATTTATTGAAAAATTTGACGGAGTTGAACATGTAGGAACTAAAATAAATTGCATTTTTAGCAGTGTTAACTCGTAATAAGTTATTTCTTGTGTTATGATTGTGAATATCTGAATTTTGTTGAAAATTATTTTTATTTTTGAATACGAACAGAGAGCTTTCATAAATAAATAAATTAAATATTGTCATGATGCTTTGTGCTATAAAGACAGGTCTACAACTATCTCTACTGCCCATGCCAAAGATGATTCTCAGAGCTTTCTTTTGCAATTTTAGAATATTTGGAAGGTAAATTGAGTTTCCCCAAAAAACTAACCCGTATCTAAGTATAGATTCAAAATAGGCAAAGTAAATGGTGCGGAGGGTTGATATTTCGTAAATAGGTTTAAGTCTACGTAGGTAAAAGGTAGCTTTGTTAATTTTGACAATAACTTCGTCTACATGTTTTCTCCATCGAAAATGCCTATCAACGAGTATTCCCACAAATTTGGAAGATTGTGCGTTATTTAAACTAATATTATCTCTGTCATTTAGGTATGCTATCAGAAGTTTTTTCAATATTGAGTAACAGATGGCTTGCGTTGAACCAGTTTTGTATATTAGAGAGTACTTGCTTTAAGTTCTGCATTAGTTCTACAGTGCTGGTACCATGGATATTTATGCTAGTATCATCAGCGTACATTGTTACATCAGCTGCATTATTTATGCTGCTTGGGAGATCATTTATGAACACAAGGAAAAGCAATGACCCTAAAATTAACCCTTGCGGTACTCCATAATGAACACTGGGGATGAGTAAATATTTTTGAATTTCATTATTGTAGTTATTTAGATAACTAATTTCAACTATTTGCTGTCTGCCGGTTAAGTAGGACCTTAAGAGTGACAGGGGAACTCCACGAACTCCATAATACTCTAATTCTCCTAATAAAATGTCATGATCTACGACATCAAAAGCTTTAGACAGGTCACAATTTAGACTAATTACTAGTTCGTTCTTATTAAGGCCAAGCAGTACATCACTTAATATGTTATGCAGAGCAGTAGATGTTGATTTTCCGCGTACAAATCCATGTTGATTGTGACAAAGGTAATTATTAGCTTCAAAAAAATCTGTTAACCGTTAATTTTCTTGTGGAGAGGAGTAATTTTAGAAAGTTTAAATTGTTCGGGAAAGTAACCAGAATTAAAACGTTGACGAGTTGACGAGGTGGGACAATATTTTAGAAATGTTAGTCGAACACAGTTTGATTATTTGAGTTGGAATACCATCAAAACCTACAGCACCTGTATTTTTTAAGCCATTTATTGTATCTTGAATTTCTTGAGGAGTGGTTGGGGTAAGATATAAAGAGTTATTTATTTCTAATAATTGTAACTTATTGATGGCAGTATTATTATTGTTATTTAAAATATTTGCAATACAAGTGGAAGCCAAATTTGCAAAATGATCGTTAAATGTATTTGAAACAAGCAATGTATCTTCTGTAGTAGTTCCGTTTATATTTATGTTAATGTTATTATAAACAGGCGTCGACTTATTGATTTCTGTATTAATTAATTTCCATGTTGTTTTAGCGACATTATTAGAACGTGAGATTATAGACTGGATATGCATTTTTTTTGCTGCTTTGCAGATCTTTTTAAAAAGGAAGCTATACTTTAAATAATACGCACATAATGTAGAATTAGGAAAAAATTTTAATATTATATGCAGCTCTCTTTTCGTTTTCGAAGAAGTTTTTGTACCACGAGTAATCCAGTTTTTGGATTTTTTTCCTGATGAACGAGTTAATGGATAAGCTTTATGAAACGCATCTAGGAAGATGTCGTAAAAATTTTGTATTTTTTTTATCGATCGCAGTATTAACATCATACAGAGTATCCCAATTTTCTTTTTCTAAAAGATTTAAAAATTTGGTATTGTTTATCGTGTTATATTCTCTAATCAATCTCGAAACGGTATTACTACCACGTTTATTGATAGGTATACTTAAAAATTGGACATTGTGATCCGAGAAGTCGACAGTGCTGTTAAGGATTCGCATACCATTTACCGCATCAATATTTGACAAAAAGTTGTCGATACAGGTCTCGGAGACCGAGGTGACTCTCGTTGGTGTCCAAATTTGGGGATTAACGTTAAATAATTGCAGTAAAGATAAGAATTGTTGTTTGCTTGGTGAGTTATCTAAAATGTTAATATTAAAATCGCCACAAATAATAATGTTGCCGCAGCGCTTATGATGTTCTAGCGTGTGTTCCAGTTTTTCAAAAAAAGATTTATATCGCCGTCTGCAATTCGATAAATACAAATAATTGTTAGATTATAGTCATCTATACGAACTGCACAACATTCAAATGATAATTCAACACACACCTGCAAATGGTTGTCGATAGCTGTAAATTTTAAATTGTTTGTAACAAAGATAAGTATACCACCGCGCAAATGAGCAGTTCTTCAGCAGCAACTAGCTAATTTATACCCTGATAATGATACACTGTTGTATTGCAATTGTTTAAGCCAGTGTTCTGAAATGCAAATTACGTGTATATTTTTAAAATTTTCTAAAAATAGCTCAATATCTAAAATTTTGTTTGATAAACCCTGTACGTTAATATGCGTTATCGAAAATAAGTTTGAGTTAATCCTAAAAAAGCAGAGAAATCAGTAAAATTTAATTCGTCAGGTATTTTATCAAGGTGTAAATTTGTTATCGAGGTTGAAGAGTTTAAAATATTATCACAGATTGGGACGTTCTGGTCTCTGCGATAGAGTTCGTGCATTGTCAGCTCTGAAAGGTCGGGGTATAATTTTTTGGTTGATTTCATATCTTCATACTGTTGTGGTTCTTTTCCACAACTGTTCGCTGTTGGGAGTATTTTAATGTTTATTAAATTATTGCGAGTTATATAACGGGAATCTATTTCAAATTCAAACAAGTTATTAACTTGAGCGCATTGGAGATCCGACAAAAAATTTGCGATTACTGAGCATAATATAAATTTTCCACGTTTGTTAAGATGAATACCTTGTGTATTGAGATGCGTATTACGCAAGTACTTATTAATATCAATAAGGCTAACTTTAACTGCAGACTTATTAATTTCATGGACAAGGTCACAGTTGTAACTATAAATTAGTTTATTTAAAATTTGGCGGTTATTGACATACGGCACACTTACAATTTTAATGTTGGTTTGCGATCCTAACTCAACGCACTTGTTTAAAACTATTTTGTTAAGGGTTCTGCCTTTAAGGACATCATTGACTCTAGCAAATACAAACACGAAGTCGTTTTCACCAAAATGCGTAGTTAAATTTTTAATGTCACTCACAACATCTTCGAACATAGCGTTGGGTTTAAAAACCGACTGTACCTGGAATTGATGGGAGTTCACTTTTGAGTTTAAAATATTAGCACATTGTCTACCGTGACTATCTGCGAGTATCAACAATTTAGATTTATTCTGACTTTCATTGAGATCATAAATATTATTATTGTTTTTCTTACTGGCGGCGTTTTTTGTTACTGTAACTGTATTGTCATATTGTGATCGACAGTGATTTCCTTCACTTCGGTCTTTCTTTGAAACCAAATCCGGATTCGTCTTATTATTATCGGTTAAAGCAGGCAAACTCTTCACGATTCTGTTTCTGTCACAATCTAGGATTTGGCTGGAAACAGCCGCACATGTTGCGTTTTTAATGTTATCACTGTTAACCATTTCTTTATTGGTTAAAGTAGTTGTTTTAGATGGTAATTTGTAAACCATATTTGAGTCACAATTTTTGTTATTACTTAATTTAGTCACAGTATTTAAAAGTTTATTATTAGTTTTCATTAGATATCTAATAGTAGTTTGTAAATTATCCACTTTTTTAGTTAATATGTTAATTTTTTTGTCAAACAAGTTGCCGAGAGTCCTTTTTACGATGTTTCCTAATCGGTGATGGGCGTACATTAATATTTTCACCAGCAGTATCGGTATCAGTTGCCTGTTCGTTACAGCCAGGTTGTAGATGATTTAAATTAGTTGCACCAGCCGTGATGGTTTCGCCATCGACAGCAACAATAAGTCTATTTATTAAAATGGATTTAGACCCTTTTTTGTCTAGCCCTCGAGATTCCAGTTCACGTTTTAGATCAACAATTTTTAGATCACGTATACTTAACATTTTAGAAGAACACAAACAAGACACTTGCGGATCTATTAAATTGTTATACTGTTACTAAATTACATTAAAATTAATTTGTTGAATAACTTAATCTTAGTCCACTATAAATTTATTTAGCTGCGCTAGGTTAATAAAACACGTCTGTACAGTTCTGCAGTCCAGACGGACACCGTATCATCATAATACCTCAAATTGTTTATATAAATGGTATTTACTATTATTCCTTTATGTTCTTCTGTTAAGGCTTTTTCAAAAATTGACTCTGAATATATGTTAAACAGCAGAGGTGACAATACGCACCCCTCTCTGACGTTATTTCTGCTTCCTCTGAAATGTATTTTCTACCTTCACTTTAGCTGTTTGTTTCCAGTAGATATTTGATATTATGCGGATGTCCTGATAGTCTATTTTTAGGTTATCTAATATATTTATGAAACACCTGAATGCGTCATTGTTCATGTTTTGACGTCTTTGTACTAGTACATTAAACGCAGAAAGTGCTTCTCTGGCATCGAAACCATTGCGAAATCCAAATTGGGTGTGAGAGATTTCTGCCTCGCACTTTTTGTATATTCTGGTGTGTATGACTCACAGGAAGCCTTTTAGGACATGGATCATGAGACCTATGGCGTTTGGTTTTTTCAGCATATTAACGAATGTAGATATCATCCAGTCATGTGGTATTATCCCTGTTATGTAGATGTTGTAAAATAAATCTACCAAGATAGTTATGGCGTCGTTATCTAGTAGTTTTAGTAGTTCACTGTGCACTTCATTGGATCTAGGAGCCTTGTTTGTTGTTGTTAAGGCAATTGCACATTCTACCTTATTTCTGTTTATTTCTGGACCTTCGTCATTTGTACTTATGTTGTACTATTCGGATATGTTGTCATGAAACAGTTCTTTAATATATTCATTTCGTCTTTTCAATTTTCTTTTTATGTTAAAACTTAGTTTAATTTCATTATAATTCGTGTTTTTTATTTGTTATTTTTTATTGAAACTTGCTCGTTAATGTACGTAAGTTCCAGTGTTACTTTACACCCTAGTACCCACTTCCCGTTGTACCCGTCTCCCACCAATTTTTTACTTACCACCCTCTCAAGAGAGCTTCTAGTTTTTTAGCATGGACACAGTCCATTGACATCGCTTTGTGTTAACACCGTTAATCTGTGTTAAAAAATAAGACTTGTACTTCGAGTTGGTGCGGCGTGAAAGCTTTCTTCACGCCATCCAGCATATCTTGGCAAGGGTTCGACCAGATCCCATATTTCCCGTAACCGCGAAATATCCTGCTGTTTGGTAAGTAACCTAACCCTTATGTACTTATCGTTTGTTATTTGGTATTTCGTCGCATAATTGTACATGGTCCTGCGATCCGGATTAAACAGGACTTTTTTGCGGTTTTTCTTTGATTTGTTTTATCTTCGATAACCCACCAAGATACATCGTTCATTGTTAATTGATTTGTTTATCAATTTTGCATTATTGTTTGTAATTTCCTTAGCTAGCGGTATTCCTTTGCGCTGGCTAGGGGTGTTATAGGGCGACGCACTTGTTTACAGCTACTTTGGACCGTTAGGGTTTCTGTCTACCTGCTTTGTGTTTGCTAACAGCCCTTTGCAGTGGTATACTGAGAATTTATTTTTATTTCTTGTCTGGCAAGAATATTTTCCTTTGTTAAAAATGGCAAAAATTATTCAATTAAATGCCCAGCGAAATATAGCTCTTAATCGTTTGCTTGAAACCCAAGACATTGCAGAGAGAGCAGTAAACGACGAATCACTTTGTTCTTCGTTAAAAATTCCTTGTAAATATGTAGCGTCATACTTAGAAGAGTTTATGGCAACTCACATTCAAATTATAAATTTGTCGAAAGAGACCGAAGAGCTTGAAATTGAAGATGGTATTCGTAAACAGGCAGACGAAGCATTTTTCAATATTAAGTGTATTACGGACTCTTTGTCCTCCTCAGAGCCTGCTGTAGGTTGCAGCAATAAAACACCTGCGCAATCGAATGTGAGGTTGCCTAAAATAGACCTACCACATTTTGACGGGAATTTAAAATTATGGGGCACGTATCGGGATTTATACCTACGAGTCATTCATAATAATGCATCACTGTCAAATAGAAAAATTTCAATACTTGATTGCGTCACTTTCGAAAGCCCCTTTGTCCGTGGTGTCTAATTTCGCAATAACTGATGCAAATTACTCTATTGCCTATCAGGCCCTATTTGATCGGTATCAAAATAAGCGCTCATTGGCAACTAATCATTGGAAAGAAATGCAAACAATGCCTTCTTTATCATCCGAATCGCCCTAGGCATTGCGTAATCTTGTAGACACTTTTACTGAAAACCTGAAGGCACTAAAAATCCTAGGATTTCCCGTAGAACACTGGGATTTTCTTCTTTTTAATTTACTTTTAGTTAAATTAGATGTGGAGACTCGCAAATCTTTTGAACGGGAACACCTCAAAGTGGAGCTTCCCTCGTTTCACGATCTCACAACTTTTTTATCTAGCTACTCCAAAGCTTTATCTTGGACAGAATTAGATAAAAGTAAGTCATCGGCTTCAAAAATTGATAAAGTCGTGTCGCCAAAGCCTTATTTCATTAAACCGAAATCATCGCTTGTTGTAAATAAAAAAGACGGAAGTAACCCTTGTCTTTTTTGTACAGCAGATCATGTGCTCTCAAAATGTCTAGAATTTTTGAAAAAACCTCTTTACCATCGATATCTCTTTGTAAAAGATCGAAAATTGTGTATAACTTGCTTTGCCTTTTCGCATATTCAAAAAAGGTGTCAGTCTTCGTTTGTGTGTCGTACGTGTAGAGCTCCCCATCATACACTGTTACATTTTAGTTCAAAATCTTCTGAACAGTTACCGTCTACAACAAATATTCGCCAATAACTTGTTCCCAGTGGTCCCCAAACAGTTCTAACTACAGTAGCATCGAGCCACTCCCAACATGCGTCAAGCTGCTCTGATCCGTTCAATTGTCAAACGGTTCTTACCAATACTGTTGATAGCCGTGCCACGGTTTTATTGTCTACAGCCCTAGTAAATATTCTGATAAATGGGGCAATGCTCGCACTGGACGAGCTTTGTTAGACAGCGCGAGTAAAGCTAGCTTCATTACAACTAAATGCGTAAATAAATTAGGTTTACCGCGATCTAAATCAAGCATACCAATCCAAGGTGTAACCCAAATCGCTTCGACCCCCTCAAATGGTACCATTAAATGTGAAATTCGTTCGCAAAAACATAGTTTTTCTTTAACAGTTGAACTTGTAGTATTAGAGAACATTTGTGCTAACATGCCAAGTACTAATATTGATATCTCGAAATGGGACTACATATCCAATCTCCAATTAGCGGATCCGAAATTCTTCCTCCCCGGTAAAATTGATGTTTTACTTGGCGCTGACGTGTTCCCTGAAATAATTCAAACCGGAAAAATCATGGGTGAGGCCACTCAACCTACTGCATTAAACACCGTCTTTGGCTGGATTTTAATGGGTTAGGTATGTACTCCACCACCTTCGCTAATCTCTTCGTTTATCGTTTCGGTAGATTCTTCAATAGATTTTATTCTCAAAAAATTTTGGGAACTTGTGGAAATTCCTGTTTGTTTGCCATCAACTCCTGAAGATATCTTATGCGAAGAGATCTATAAAAAAGCGCACTTTAGAATCGAATCAGGTTACACGGTTTCATTGCCCTTTAAAGATCCGGAACCTGTTTTTGGCGACACCCGGTCTTTAGCATTAAGGCGTTTCTATTCGCTAGAACGCCGGTTTTCGCACAACCCTTCCCTCAAAAAATTATATTCGGAATTCATTAAGGATTATTTAGAAAGTGGGCATATGGAATTAATCGTCAATCCGGTTGTTAGCGGAAAAACCTATTACATTCTTCACCATTGTGTTGTTAAGCCAGATAGTACTACAACAAAACTTCGAGTGGTTTTTGATGCCACGGCCAAATCGTTGAACCAACAATCATCACTCAACGATCATTTGTTAGCCGGTCCAAAATTACAATTGGATATTGCTACTATCTTGTTACGTTTTCGACTTCATTCCATCGTGTTTACAGCAGATATTAAGCAAATGTATAGGCAAATTTTAATTAATCCTGTACATCAAGATTATCAACGAATAATTTGGCGCTTTGATCTGGATGAACCAATAAACGACTTTCGGTTAAAAACAGTAACATATGGTACGTCTTCGGCCCCATTTTTACCTCTTCGAACCATTCATCAATTGGCTATGGACGAAGAGCCGAATTATCCTCTCGCTTCAAAGATATTGCGGTCTGATATCTATGTCGGTGATGTTGTAAGCGGAGCACATACTTTAGATCAGGCTTTAATTCTTTAGCAGCAACTCAGTGACATTTTGAAAAAAGGCGGTTTTGAGCTTCGTAAGTGGGCAAGTAATAACCCCGCATTCTTAACGACTTTACCTGACAACCATTGTCAAATACCTCTATCCTTTCATTCGGATTCTCTTATCGCGATAAAAATTTTAGGATTACAATGATCTCCAGCGCTAGATATTTTTTCGTATAAGCTGCACGTGCGTCCTTATGCCCCTTGTACTAAACGTCTCGTTCTTTCGGAACTAGCTAGGATTTTTGATCCCCTTGGTTTTTTGGCGCCTTTAACATTTTTTGCAAAACATCTTATTCAACATTTATGGTGTCTGGGTATTGATTGGGATGAAGCACCCCTAGCCGAAGTTTGTGAACGTTGGGCCCAATATCGTTCGCAACTGTCGCATATTGTAAATGCACACGTTCCGCGTCATATCCACTTACCCGGCACTAAAATATGTCAACTTCATGGCTTCTGTGATGCGTTCGAGCTGGGTTACGCATCTGTTGTTTATATTTGCGCAATCCATAAAGACCACGTAACCATCTCATTAGTATGCGCAAAATCTAAAGTTTCCCCATTAAAACGCATTTCTATACCTCGGTTAGAATTATGTGCAGCATTCTTGTTGTCTAATTTGATGTCATTCGTTCTTCAGACCTATTCAAACCATTTAACCTTTAGCCAAATTGTCGCATGGTCTGATTCAACTATTGTTTTATCTTGGTTAAATTCGTCCTTTCACAGGTGGAAAACCTTCGTAAGTAATCGCCTTTGTCATATACAAGAAAGAATTTCCTCTCGGTCTTGGCGCCATGTTCGGTCACTTGATAATTCTGCGGATTGTGCTTCTCGCGGTTTATTACCCACTGATCTTGTTGACCATCCCTTATGGTGGAATATTGGAAGATTGTTGGCCATCCTCTGACTGGCAAACTTCCAAATTAGAAAATTCGCCCTCGAGTTCAGTAGAAGAAAAAAAATTGATGTTAGCTACCGTAGTGCACCGAGAAGTTTTGGATTATCTTCTCATTCGGTTTTCGGCTTTGCGCAAACTGCAACAAATTGTTGCTTACTGCTTAAGATTTGTTCACAATTCAAAAAACCCTCGTGAGAAACGACGCGGTGCCCTCGTTGCTTGTGAACTTCATCGCTCTTTGTTAGTATTAGTGAAGCGCATACAACATTTGAAATTTTTGGACGACATTAACGCGTTGCAGTCCAAACAAACTTTATCAAAGCCTCTTCGAAAACTTAACCCGTTCCTTGACGAAGGCGGTTTGCTCAGGGTGGGCGGTCGTTTGTCGTATTCCGCTTTGTCGTACGACCAGAAACATCCTGTTTTATTGCCATGTAATCATCGCCTCACAGAACTCATAATCGAAGCTGCTCATCAACAACATTTGCACCCAGGATTAAAAACCCCGCAATTTTTATTATTACAAAATTTTTGGATTTTATCGGCTAAACGAGCCATACGCCATTGTTTATCGAATTGTTACCGTTGTTTTCGCACTAAACCTTCTCGCCTTGAACCGTTTATGGCCAATTTGCCACCAGTTCGGGTAAATCAAGTTAAGCCATTTTCCTGTGTTGGAGTTGATTATGGTGGCCCATTTATCATTACAATGGGAAAGGTGAGAGGAGCAAAAACATACAAGGCATACTTCTTTGTCTGCCTGTCTACGAAAGCGGTGCATTTAGAGCTTGCTTCCGATCTTACTGCTGAAGCTTTCTTATAGTAGCCCTTCGACGTTTTATAGCGCGTAGAGGTCGTTGCACCCAGATCTATAGTGACGATGGAACTAATTTCGTAGGTGCCCAACATCAACTATAATCCTTATGCAACAAGCAGTGAATCGGAACACATTGATGGCGTTTCAATCTTCTATCCGCTCCCCATTTCGGCGGAATTTGGGAGGCTGGAATTAAATCAGCCAAAACACATCTTTCTCGCGTAGTTGGAGATTAAATACTAACTTATGAGGAGTTGAACACGGTTTTCACCCTTATTGAATCAATTTTGAATTCGCGTCCCTTGTGTGAAACTAGTTCTGATCCCAATGACTCTTTAGCATTGACTCCTGGCCATTTCTTGACTTGAGAACCGTTAACTGCCATTCCCGACCCAGATCTAACTGATGTCCAAATGAATCGTCTGACACGCTGGCAACTCATTCAACGTTTTCATCAAGACTTTTGGAAGCGTTGGCATCGCGAATATCTTCATACGCTTCAACAGCGTTACAAATGTACCAAAATGTCTCGTCCATTGTCCCCTGGCATGATAGTTCTCATCGTGGATGATTCTGCTCCCCCATTGCATTGGCGCCTTGCTCGCGTCGAATCCCTTCATCCACGTCCTGATGGCGTGTGCCGCGTAGTGACCTTGAAAACCAAACAAGGTTCAATTCAACGACCTGTGATCAAGATTTGTCCACTCCCCCCTACCACTTGCTAAATCAAAGAAAATACGTTGTATTTTGGTGGGCGGTTATGTCAAAACTTAGTTTAATTTAGTTTTGTTTCATTATAATTCGTGTTTTTTTTATTTGTTATTTTTTATTGAAACTTGCTCGTTAATGTATGTAAGTTCCAGTGTTACTTTACACCCTAGTACCCACTTCCCGTTGTACCCGTCTCCCACCAATTTTTTACTTACCACCCTCCCAAGAGGGCTTCTAGTTTTTTAGCATGGACACAGTCCATTGTCATCGCTTTGTGTTAACACCGTTAATCTGTGTTAAAAAAATAAGACTTGTACTTCGAGTTGGTGCGGCGTGAAAGCTTTCTTCACGCCATCCAGCATATCTTGGCAAGGGTTCGACCAGATCCCATATTTTCCGTAACCGCGAAATATCCTGCTGTTTGGCAAGTAACCTAACCCTTACGTACTTATCGTTTGTTATTTGGTATTTCGTCGCATAATTGTACAGTTGTCATGAAACAGTTCTTTAATATATTCATTTTATCTTTTCAATTTTCTTTTTAAATCTATGATCATGTTTCCATGTTGGTCCTTCGCAATTTTGTGTGTTCCCCACGTCTCAAACCAACCCCTTTTTTTATCTTTTTGTGTAAGTTGAAAATATCGTGTTTTCCTTGCAGTTGTTCAATCTCCTTACATTTCTCTGACATCCAAGCTTCCTTTGCTCTTCGATTTTTTTTTCCTAATCTGGTTTTGAATTTATTTGTATTTGTCTTCGTTTTTGTTCTCGTATTTTCGTCGTTCTTCTATTATAGTTAAGATTTCGGTTATCATTCATTTTTGTTTCACAATGTGTTTGCACTTGCCGATTTCTTCCTCTTGAGTTGTTTTTATGATTGTTTTCTTGTCGTTGTTTCGTAGTTCTGTGATATTTATTCTTTTGCTATTACTAAGGAAATTTTTTGCTTTGCGATGTCACTAATTTTCAGTAAAAAAATATCTAAAAACAGAAATTTAGTTATCTTTTAACTATTCAAAACATACCATAAAAAAGTAATATATATTAAAATAAATGTAAATTTCTTGGCCACGATGCACCTAAATTACTATTATATCATTTTATTGGAGATGTAAAGTGTAAATAAATTTCACAGATGTTTTATTCGTTATGTTTCCACACCTTGTGTGTGCTTATTATATCAGATTTAAACTTTAAAAGCAATACCGTCTAATACGTCTTGAAATATACTCCCAAACGTATAATTGCGTTGATAGTTATTATAAATTGCTTAACAGCAACTACAAAATGAAATTAATGACATTAAAAATTGAAGTTGGATATACAATAAAGTCTAATTACAATAATCAGATTCCTCTAACATCTGCAATAAATTACAGACAAGATATCTTAATTTCGCCAGAGAATTACCTTGTGATTAATTATTATCAATTTTAAAACTTTATAATTAAATAATTACAACTAAAACCTTTATATAGGCCAGACAATTAGAAATTTTGATATTAGGTGTAAGGAACACGTACGTTGTTTCAAATACAAACACCCACATAAATCGAATTACGCTAAACACTTCCTAGGACACAATCATTCAATGACATCTAATAACACTATAAAATGTCTACGTGTAGTAGAAACTTTTGAAATTCACAAACATGTTAAAGCTGTACCGTTAATGAATGAGCAAATTGATCTCTTAAAATCTCCTCTATTGGACATTTTGGAATAAGAAATCAAGTCATCTGCAGACGATTACCGAGATCAAGTCACCAAGTTGTATTGCTATAACAACACTAACTGTTTACTTTCTAATATAACCTTTGACAATGGCATGCAAACAAGCCGAAATACGTATAAGGTTAAAATAAATAAATATGGTTGAAGTAATTAAGTATTTTATATACCTATAATCAATAAAACCTTTTAGTTCCTATAACGCTAGATCGTGTTTTCTTTTTGTTGAAATTTGTGAATTATCTTATATACTGTACGACAGTTTAACGTTGAAGTTGGTAGAACAAGAATCAGTCCAATAATCACAACAAAAGCTATCTTATAAAATTATAAAGCTCTGAAGACTAACTACAAAGTCTATAATTCGCAATGTAACTATCTTGTAAACTTCTAGATTGTAACTTTGAAACCCGTAAAAAATAAAAAACCAAAACAGTAAAAAGTTTTGATAAACGTGTTGTAGTTGTGTAGTGGCCTTTCGCTTTTAGTTTGAATAACAGGTTACTCTGATTAGTAGACCTTTGGTATAATATTTGTGGTTAAACGGCAAAAAAATTGTTTACAGACAAGGATAGGATGAGTTCGTTGCTCTTGAATAATTATTTTAGCTGCCTAGCCTGTCATCAGCAAACTGTTTACGCACCTGTTTATTACTTCTAACCTTTATTATTTTTCAGCGTGCACAAGCCTATTCAATTCAATTTGTATTAACAAAGCTTACGCCTTTTATTCCAGTTTTTGAGCGGTAGCATATAACATGACATTTTCAATGAGTATATGTTGGTAGCATTAAAACACGTTTTAGTAATAATATAAATAATAATAACACTGGACTTCCTGTTTAGAACAAAATGATTTTTATTTTGACAGTAACTTCTATAAACAAAACACGGTATCAATACATTTGATAGGTATATCGATATATCGGTGAATTCGATATGTCGATATATCGGTAATATCAATATATTTCTTTATATCGATATATTTTTTTTATTGCCCCGCCCTACTCGAAAGGGCATAACAACATCGCTAAAATTATATTTATAGATATTCTTAAAACTACCATAATCATCACAAACACTTTAGCTAACAGAAAACGAAGAATATAAAATCTATTGGGATTCGCAACTATTTACTCACGGGAGGGTAGACCACAGTAAACCCGACATAGTTTGGTTTAACAAAAAAACACAAACAAATGTTATAATAGACATAGCGGTGCCCTTAGATAATAACCTGTGGAAGACCTATACTGATAAATTGACGAAATACCAAAACCCAGCTTTCGATTTAGTTCGCGCTTTCCACCAATGGGCTACTATAGAGAAACTTCATACAAACCGCAAAATCATTTGAGCTACCAGCTGTCAAGATAGCAAGTATGTCATAGCATAGATACATAGCAGTACCTTTAAGCAATAACGTTCAACAAACATATGCAACAAAGATACACAAATACATGGAACTAGAAAAAGAAATTAAACAGATGTGGAAATTAAAAACCGTTTACATTAGACCGATGATCATATCGTTCAGATGAAATACACCCAAAACTCTCATCACCCAGTTAAGCATGTTAGAGATAAAAAAGTTATACATACTACATAGTTTGCAAATTTCTAAACATAGACAACATAGAATAAACAGTAATAAAACTTGACTAGCTCCGTTTCATTGCAATTTAACCATATTTGATCTAAATGAAAACAACCAACCAATAATAACAATAATAACTACGGGATGCAATTGAAACTGTCAAAGGCAGACTATGTAATAGCACAATGAAGGCAATCCAACATACCGGGTGTAAACGACACACCCTCCTTTTCTTCTAGACGAATAAAATTTGGTATTGGATATAGACTCAAAACTATACGGTTTATTAAAAATACACACTCAATATGCCCAATAGATCAATAGTATCATACATACATGCACCAAACTACATGTTAGCAAAAATAGTAAATAATATAGTCACCAGTGTTGATTACAAACCATAATATTTAATTAAAAATTCTTCTGCATTAATCAATAAATTATCTAACTTACATTTACCACCACAAATCAAGCTATAGTTAGTTTTGATATTACTAATATGTTCTCGCAAATACCTAATCGGGATTATATTTCTTTGGTGAATAATATTCTTATTAACAAAAATGTTGAATTAATAAAACGAACTGAGTTGATTTAATTGTTTGAACTTTGCATCAACCAAAGCTGTTTTACTTTTAATAATAAAACTCATTTCCAAAAAATGGTTTACTTATGAGTAGTTCAATTTCACCTCTATTATATACTGCTATGATATTCGGAGATGTTTGATTTGACTGGAGTATTGTAATTCCTGGAAGGCAGTTTTTGGGATGCTTGTTATAATTTAATTTACGATTGGAGGTTTGTGAAGACTGTAAGGTTTTGGTATTTAAAGTTATAAACTCAGGGTTGCGTATTATTACTGTAATTTCTTGTTTAAAAATTCAAATAATGTGGTTATGTTATGTTATGTAGTATTTGCCTCAAATACAACAATTTATGAATGAAGTACCCAATTCAATAACAGAAGTGCCACCAATACTGTTGATGAAAAACATTTCACCAGAAAGACCTTGGAAAGGTGCGGAGGTAATAGAAGATATACGTGAGATTTTAGAACAAGCTAGAATCAAAAACAGCGCACAATTGAATAAGTATGAAAGAAGGAAGAATAAAAATTTAAAAAGAAAGAAGTTTTATCAGATAGGTGATTTAGTAGTAGTTAAAAACTTAAAAGTTGCAAATACGGCTGAAAAGATTTGTGCAAAACTACAGTTATCTTATATAGGGCCTTTCAAAATAAATAGGATTTTTGGAGAGAATACTTTTGAGTTAGCTGAGTTACAGAGTGGCAGAATAAGAGGTAGATTTCATATTTCAATGATTTTTCTTTGCAACTTTAAAGAAGTTTGATGTTGAAATCGATGAAAAGAAAATTTTCTTTGTAAAACTTATATTGTTTAATATTCTAAAATTTTATTTTAATCTGGGGGCAAATATGCTATGATATTCGGAGTTGTTTGATTTGATTGGAGTATTGTAATTCCTGGAAGGCAGTTTTTGGGATGCTTGTTATAATTTAATTTACGATTGGAGGTTTGTGAAGACTGTAAGGTTTTGGTATTCAAAGTTATAAACTCAGGGTTGCTTATTATTGTTGTAATTTCTTGTTTAAAAATTCAAATAATGTGGTTATCTTTATATCATTTATATTTTCATATTTGTGAAGTTTTGTTTACTCTGAAAGAAAGAAGAACGCAATCAAATTGATACGATTATTGTTTATGTTAATTTTAATTATAAAATTAGTTCAGAAATGTTTAAAAGGTTTAATATATAAGAAGTTTTAGACTTACTTGTTTTGTGCATCGTTAAATGTCATTTGTGGGAACACTCATTGTTTCACGAGATTTATTTGTTTTAAAAAAATGGGAAATCAAGGAGGAAGACAAAAGCAAGTGAAAACTTATTAGTTAGTTACGCCTCGTGCTGAAAACAAAGACACAGGATATAAGAAATATAAGAAATAAATAGTGATTTTGAATTGAATAGAAGCTATAATAAAACGGATACAAATGTTTCTCAACTAGTTTTGGAAATATCCAAAAGAATAATAATACAGCAGAAACAAAGATAAGTGTTCAGTTTTAAGATTAGTAGAAATAAAAGAAATTTCTTGATTTTTCACAAATGAAACCTCAAATTGACTTCTAAATAAATAAAACTGTTGTAACGTTGATATTGATTTGTGTATTTTTTTGTTTGAGTCTTATTTATTAATACCATTTCATCCCAAGCTTAATAACGACCTTGAGAAATTTTACGAAGGAGTCTCATATAAAATATAATTAGTTATTGCGTAAATTGCAGGCATTTAGAGAATTGTTTTTTTGGTAAGTATATAGCCTCATATCATAGCAATACATATTTGTAGAAAATCAAATATTCGCATCAAATCATTCTGAAAAATTTATATTTTGGTTTCGTGATATAATTTTTATTGACAGCTTGCATCCAAACATAAAATTTACACTAGAAACTAAACAAAATAGATCCATTAACTTAGATTTAAATATAAAAATTAATTTAACTAATAAACTTGAATAATCTGTTTATAGAAAACCTACACAAACAGACATTACAGTACCACATAATTCTTGTTATAATAAAACACATAAATTAGCAGCATGCAAATCCATGATACACAGAGCCTTAACGGCCCCTTTAGTTGAAATTAATTATAATAGAAAAATTACAATTATTAAACAAATTGCATATAATAATGGGTATAATCCTTATTAATACATTAATTACAGAAAAAGGTTATAAATTAATTATTCAAAAAATGTATCCGAGTATTCAAACTTCATCACCTACAATATGGTTCTATTCTATATTTTGTTGACTAATCAGAAAAAACTGCTAATATTATAAACAAGGCAAATAAATATTAAGTAAGTTTTAAAATAAATAAAAACATTTTGTTTAATGCAAAAAACAGATGATTTGCTAAAAACAGGCATTTACAAATTAAATTGTTCACGTTGTTATTCGCTGTATATAGGACAGACAATTAGAAATTTTGAGGTTGGTTACAAGAAACAAGTACGTTGTTACAAATGTATACACTCACGTAAATCCAAATATGCTTAACACTTATTAGAACACAATCATTTGATGATATCTAATAACACTATAAACTGTTTACACTCTTGTGATGATAAACGTAAATTAGATATACTGGAAGCATTTGAAATTTACAAAAAGTTAAAAACTATACCGTTAATAAATGAGCAAATTGATCTCTTAAATTTACCCCTATTGGACATTTTGGAATGAGAATTCAAGTCATTTGCAGACATAGATTATCAAGATCAATTCACCAAGTTATGTTGTTTATGTAGCAACATTAACTGTTTATTTTTTAATATAACTTTTAATAATGGTATGTATAAATATGTCGAAATACGTATAAAGTAAAAATAATTAAATATTGTTGAAGTAATAAAGTATTTTATTCATGCTAAATATGACCTTCAACGAAGTAAAGCTAAAACCTATAAATAAATGGCCACTGCAAGATAAACAACACGTCTGAACAGCAGAAAGTATATAAAGTGTGTTGGGAGAGACAATAATGTACAGAATGATATGTGCAATGTGCAGTAGATACGGAAGAACTACGGAGATCTGTTACCATCGAATGTACAAATCTAGGCAACATCGATTATTTACATCGACATAGTCAAGTAGCTGGTATGATTCATCAGAAATTTGACTAAAATTATGAATTATTATATACTATATAAGTATGAAAATAATAGAGTTAAACTGTATTGCGATAGATCGATCGTTACATACCGAAATATTCCATGTAATAGACCAGACATCATTTTAACGTTAAATGAAGAAAAAAATGACTTGCCTCATAGATGTTGCTGTTCCTAACTGTAATAACATACAAAATATTATTGTAGATAAAATTAGGAAGTATCCCGAATTGACAATTGAAGTTAAAAGAATTTGTAATCAAAACATAATTAAAATCTTTTTCTTATCGGCTACTAGGGCAACACCCAAGATACTATTAGATACCCTGTAACAATTGCGACTGGATAAAAATCTTACAAAGGTTAATGCAAAAGGCTGTAGTTTTAAACATGTTCCACATAGTCCGTAAACATCTGAGGTAGTAGTACCTTTGCCAATTAAGCTCATTATAGGATAAAATAATTTCCTTCCCTGTCTGAGATAAGCGTTTCGTTAATCAGCGGAAAAACCGAGAAAACAAACAACAAACACGAACGATATAATATATAATATGAATTATTCATCCACTGATAATTTTAAATCTAACAAAAGACTGAGAACAATTTACTAAATAATAACAGTAATAAATACTAACAATAACCAGTTCGAAATATAGTGTGCCGAAAAAATGACAAATTATAAAATGCTTGAAAGGGAAATTAAGCGAATGTGGGGGTTGAACCGTGAAGATTATCCCGCTTGTTATGTCGTCTATAAATTTGATACCTGTAAAATTACAAAATCGCTATTAATTAGATTACAATACCTGGCAATACCTATATTGTACCATGGAAAAATCATTCTCGATGCTACACAAACTGTCAGATCATTCTTGGAGTCGCAGACAAACAGTTTAGATCTTGTTCGTTAAGTAATCTAGAGGTACAATAACATTTCTAAAATTATATACCTAAGTAGAAATTCTTGAATCTACCAAATCAACGCATACACACCGCCATGCTACAAATAACCTACCTCAGCTAATAGAAAACTAGGGCATTTTTACATATACCATTTCTTAAGGTACTCGCACACTTGTACATTTTTGTGGCGCAACTTTTTGGGTTGCGCAATAAAAGTGGCACACCATGTTCACACACAAGCCAAAAATTGAGCAATGAAGCCATTTTTCGAGTTGCGCAACTCGAAAAGTTTCAACGCTACTTTTCAAAATTGCAGCCTATTTCACACACAAAGCGCAAGTTTTAATTGCGCCACTCGAGCTGCAACATTTGAATTGTTCTTTTCGTGTTCATCGTGGAAGTGAATAGTCGGTTCAATTGCCGATTTCGAATTTGTAGTAAATCCATCCATTACGTATATAAAAGCACAAAGGGTTGTTTTCTCCCCTTCCTCCAGCGGCTACCGCTTCACCAATTTGGACCATTTTTTTAAATGAAAGGTCTCTATCCACAGATGGAACATGAAACATTTTTACATTTTTATTCTACGTAGATTTTTTAATAATAATTATTTTACTTTATAATATATATGAAGGTCGGCTAGACGCGCGTCACTTGGGGCGCCACCTACAATAACGTCGCGTGTCATTATTGGAACTAATGCATCACGTGACTTGGCATTTCGCAGGTTCTGTCAACGCTGTCTGTCAGTGCATTGTGTGCTGGGGTAACACTAGTTAAATTAAATACTTTAAATCAAAATGAACGACGAGTAGATACAAGCTGCTGCTTGCTTAGTACTCGTTCTTCGAAGAAGACGCCAAAACCAAATAAAGGACTATTTGGGTTAGAGAATGGATTAAAAAACGAGAAGATTATGGAATCGTAAACAATTTATTAAGAACAAGAAAGAAGAGATTTGTGCTTAGAGGCCGGTGCGATCGCAGATACCTGCTTAGCAGGTTCCGATCGCAACTTTGCCGGTTTGTTGCTTTACAACTTTTTCTCGCCGCACATAATAGAGGGCGTTACTAGTGTAATTCCCCTTTAGTGTTATAATTTATTAAGAGAATTACGCGAAGGAGATGAAGCATTCTATAAAAAATTTTTGCGACTGTTTAGTACCGAATTTTACCCTGTCGCGGAATTCGTGTAACTGAACACTCTATAAGCATGGATTTGTTTCTATTAAATTGATTAAACTATGAGTTTCCTCAGATTTCCACTTATTTAGTTATTATTAATAATGCGTTTTGACATTTTTATTAATATAGGTAAAAAGAAACTAAACGCATCCAGTAACCTGCACAATGACAGTGCAGCTGCATACTAGTCTACTAGGAAGTTGCGCCACTTTATTTACCAGCATGTTGGTTCAACTTTGTATTGCGCAACATCAGAGCTTTCATCTGTTCACACTCGGCAATTTTTAAATGTATATGCAACTTTGTAAGTGGACTGCAAGTTTGATAATTGCGCAATTTTTAGACTTGCAGAGCTGTTCACACGTTGCAATTTCCAAATGGCGCAATTTTCCAGGTTGCGCAACTCAAAAACTGTACAAGTGTGCGAGTACCTTTAACATCCTGTCTTTCCAAAGCGTCATCCTATCTTTTCCCTGTCTTGAACACATGGTTGTATTGTAGGTATAAAATGCACCTAAGCTCACGAAACTGGAGAACAAATTAATGCATCGGAAACGGCCGCTACCTGAGGAAGTAAGTTGATCAGGCGGACCGCTGCCGGATCACCGAAAAGTAGTATTGCCGATACAACTAGGGACGAGGAACATCATTAATCCCAAGTAGCTAAAAGTGTTTTGCAGGCAAAACAACCGACAACCACTAAAGATGGACTGAAAACACAGCGCATTAAGTAAGTTAAAGAAACCAACAAAGACTTTGTACGCTGCCAGATGACATCTACTAAAGTAGTAACTGACAAAACAGCATACCGGAATTAAACGTATCAAAAATTTCTAGAATTATTTCCAGGAATAGCATGCAAGGTTAGCGGACAAAATATGCGAGATATAAGAAGAGCAATTATATGAAAAAAATGCTGCCGGAAGATGATATAAATCTAATAGTAGAACAGATGAAATCAAGAATCAACACAAGAAATTTAGAAAAAAAAGAGAGAACACCAAGAAAATATTCAAAATACCAACTAACAGAATAGATCAAGTGAAAATGAAACGGGGCGTATATAAAAAACACAGTATAGAACTAGTTGAACAAGAAAGTATTAAAATATATAATAAAGACATCAAATGTAAAAGATTAACGCAGAAAATGTGGGAAACAGAGAATTACCACATCAATAGCTTCTATTACCAAATAAATAACCACCCACCTCTTGCTGCTTTAGAATCCGCCGAATACAGACAACCATGGGATAGTAGTGTTGTGACAGACAGACGAATATCTGCACCATTATAATTATTAAAATATTAAACATCTTAGATCTACAGATAGATATTTATATAAAACTACAGAAATAAGTTCATACTACTGCAACACTGTAAACTGAAAGGGTTGATTACTCTACCTTTAAAGGTATTACCTATATCCAAACTTAAGGTAGAGTAGAAATACCTTGTATATGCAGCTATTTTGCCTTAACCGATATTATTGTACCTTAGTTAAAGGTATAAAATTCTACCTCAAAAGGTATATCCTTCTACCTGGAAGTCAAATTGGTGTTTAACGCAGAGGTATAAGAAAAAACCATGGAGTACATTTTTAAACCTCAGCCGACTTTAATATACCTCATGTTGAGGTAGATAATTCCACCTCTAGGTATAAATTTATACCAGCCTAAACCGTTACCAATTCAGAGGTAGAAGAAAAAACCATGGGCACGTTTTTAAACCTCTAGCGATTTTAATATACCTCATTTTAAGGAATAAAATTTTACCTCCTTAGTATAACATTATTCGTTAAAGCCAAAACTCTGACTAATACGAAGGTAGAAAAAAAACACTATAAAATATTTTGTAACACCTCTACTGATTTTAATCTACGTTATGTTAAAGAATAATGTTCTTCCTGTAAGATATAACTTTAAACCTAGAAGCATTTTTTTAAATTCTACAAATTTTTACATTAATTGTTTAGGAAATAAAATTCAACCTTGATGTTAAAAAGTGTGGCCAATATGGTGCATAAATAATGTTTAATTTTTACTTGTATTTCAATCTTATAAATCTTTTAGAATCCTTAGAGTTTCTACCGTATCTTAATTTTTATTAGCAGCGTGAAGATCTTCCAACACATTAATTTATTTTTGTTTAAGAAAGACAATAAAATAAACCAGATGTAAAAGTTTATTAATAAACAAAACAGAAAAAGCACTATATGTACAAGCAGTAACATTTGTATTTTAAAGGGCCCACATACTGATTAGTAATTTTTTAGATCTACAAAGTGTACAACAAAGTTGAAATGCTTTATTGTTTTAGATTTTTAAAATAACATTTAAACTAATTGGTAGGCTTTCGCGGCCGTTCGAGCCTCGACTTCTCTAGCAATACATAACGGCTAAAACCTTTAGTTAATAATGGAGATGGGCCTAACACGGATGTTTCTGTCACGGGTGCAAGCTATGACTGCTCCGATTGCATCACTGTGATTTTTCACAGAGTGTGACTCAGCAACATGCACTTTCGGAGCATAAGTTGAAACAAAATCATCAAACACACGTATATTCGTTAGTTATGATGCACATTGCATACTTTCACAGTTATCATGTTTGATTTTTTTTTTACTTTACCCGTAAACTATATTATGTGGTATTTAAAGACGCGGATTTATCAATTTTACGTTTTGTAAATGATCTTTGGAAATTCGAATTTTGTAATTTCACTGAATTGGAGAAGATGCTCAGAAATAGTCGATGACGTGTAATTAACGGCCATGAACCAAGCATGTAAAAAGTTTGTAACATCAAAGAAACAAATACAAATAAAGTTCTTTAGATTCATTAAAATACAGACAACGTCAACGCTAACAGTTGTTATCGCTGTTCTTGTCAATATAACTAGTGGTGCTATCCTTACTGGAAGAAAATTGTAGGTATTGCTCTAAAAAGAAACACAAGGAAAGGCACGTTTCAGGCGCCTCTAGAGGCAAAAGTATTGGACCGATTTTAATAAAATTTTAAATGAAAAGGTCTATTAAAAATTGTAGTTCTAGTTAAGCTTTTCAAAAAAATCCGAAAACCGAAGTTAGACATGTTCTTTTGGTAGCGTTTTTTTTCACAAAACCTAATTTTGAAAATATAAGCACGGAATCTGAGAAAAGAACTTAAGGCAAATCGAAAACTTTTTTACCAAACTGTCTAGCTTTGAAATGGCGGTCGCTACAACTTTTTGAAAATCTCGACTTCAACGCCCATTTACTCAAAAAGTAGTTGTTTGATCAAGTTCAGTTACAACTTGTTTAAGAGTCATTTAGGGTTAGTGTATAATAAAGTAAAATTAATTTCAAAAATCTGAAAACGATCGCTTTGGCGCTGCTTCAAAACTTAAAAATGTTCAAAATTTTTTTTAACTAACTAAGCCGACAGAGCTTGCATTACACTATATATTTATTTTTTATTAATTTCTTAAATTTTACTCTGACGCCTTCAGGGAAATTTTGAAAATTTTGAAATAGATTAATTATTTATTCAAAAACGCAAATGCCGATCGTTATAAACTTTTATCACTTCAATAGACTCTTTAAAGTACTTTATTAAAATCTCCACGAATTTTTAACTATTTTAAAGATTAAGAAAAAATAACGATACTTTTTTAATATCAACAACGTGTTTTCCGGCATTTACGTGATTTTAACTTCTATCAATAAGCTCTAGTTAAAAAATATATTTTTTATTTTTTGCATATTTTTGATAACTCTTTAAATAAACCAATTATATCGACTTTTAGTCCAAAATCCGAAGCGCATTTAATTAGGTGTAAGGCGAGCGGTTCCGTTCTTACTATTCTTATGGGCTATGCGACATCGTCGAGTTGCCTATATACATTGTTTTCTTAGAAATCTAGCATACGGTAAAATAAGGGAAGAGCTTAAGGCAAATCGAAAACGTATTTACCGAGTTCTCTAGCTTCAAAATGGCGGCCGCTACAACTTTTTGAAAATCTCAAATTTAACGCGCACTTACTCAAAAAGTAGTCGTCTGACCGGCATCGGCTACATCTTGTTTGGGAGCCCTTTGTGGGTGGTATACGATAAAACAAAATTAATTACGAAAATTTGAAAACGATCGCAATAGCGCTTTTTTAAAATTATGAAAATTTTCAAAAAAATATTATTCAAACACCTACCACACAATTTTTTTAAACTTTGTTGTTAGAACGGAAGATTGGCTACAATCTGATTCTTTTCTAATAGCTAAAAATTTGCTGTGGCGCTTTCTATGAATTTGGATGGATGGAATGGAGGGTTGCCATATAGCTTGCTTTCGTAGAAATCTAACAGTCGGTGAACTTTACAACGTTATAGTTATAAAATTTACACTTTTGCAAATAGAGCAAGTATTAATATCTCGTATAGGGAAGTCCACTCAAAGTCCACATCTCAGCTTTCTAATCTATTTAAAAAATAAAGCTACATTGATCGAAAAGCTTCAACGTCTCCTAGGCAAAAATACTAAATGGTGAGTGTGGACAGACGAGCATATACCAAGTTTCTGCTTCGTTGCTGTAACTTCATATTCGTTCATCCTATTTTGTTTGTTGTTGCGTAGCAATCGAAGTGTACCACAGAAAGTTTTAGTGAATATTAAAAGGGTCTTAAATTTTTTCTTAGTATAAAAATGTACATTATAAATATTTCGCGGAACATTTGTATCGCCGTCGCTTACGCTAAAGTGGCGTGTGTGGGTGGTATACCAATGTACCGTTCGCAATGTGGTAGAAGTAGCGCGATCTTATAGTCATTGTTGGCGCGTAAAGCGTTGATACAGAAATACTTATGAACTATGAGCTTTAGAATGAGGAGATATATCATACATTAAACGATAAAATAGCGTTTTGAAAAATCCTAAACCAGAAGCGGAGGTTAGACCTGTCTTTTTTTTGTAAGACTTTTGTTGTTGAACGAATTAATTAATCTAAAAATGGAATATTCTAGCTGATTGATTTATATAATTAAGGGGGAATTTCATTTGAGAAATATAAGCATATGTCTACGTACTCATTTTATTATTTACAAGATCAGTTTCGGAATCTTCGTTAAGGCACTCTCCTCGAAATGAATCAAAACCCTAAGTGTGATGTTTTTTTTTCGCTTTTTTTTAAAGAAATTGTTGCTGTATCTATGATAGAAATTGTTTCGAAAATATTTTTCTTGGAGATTTTACGAAGGATTTTTTTCTTTAAAAGTTCTTTGCGGGCTGTATTTCAAGCCTTTTTATCGGCTTCTTTCCGATCTTTTTTTTTCGATTTTTTCACCAGTTTTTTTTTTCTTTTCTGGGAACAGCTCTTATTTCTGAGGCCGCGGTCAACTCAGCAAAGGAAACATTCAGAGCGGCGAGCGCCGGGTATGAAATTATAAAAAAAATCGGGGGTCGTAGCCCATGGGTTCTGCTAGTATTAATAATTTGACGTGTGATAATGTCTATGTGAGAATTTAGCGAAATTCTATTAGTACGTATTCAATATTGTCACCATCTTTCAGTGCTTAATTTTTTTTGACAAATACCTTATGTAAACTAATTAAATTTTACATTTCATTTTTTTTGAAGGCCTGCGTTTATATTATACCGTGGATGATTGATTTATCATCCATTCACTATACATATAAAGGTTTTCTATCTGTTCAAATCCATGGATATTTTCATCACTTTTATTTGATTGGCATTTTACACAGAGAAATTGAAATACAATAGTGTTGTGGTTTATTATCCGTAACAATAGATGTGGCCACTAAAAAATGATAATCTGTAGGTATATCAAGTTATTAAAACAAACAGCAAAAGATTCAGCCTACGCTTGTTCATGGAACCACAATTTATAGCTTAGTGATAAGAAACCTACGTTATCGTGCATCACCAACACAACAAATACCACCAGTAAGAACCGTCCAGGTAACTTTATGTCTCAGTGGATGTTCCAAAGCAGGTATTCTACAGGTGCTCGAGTAATCAGTAAGCGTCAGAGACTACGAACGCAAGTACCGTTGTTCTTAGGCTGTTCTTGACTTTGCCTCAATTCAGCTGAGTGCGAGTAGTGTTGTAGAGTAAGGTGCTGTTAAAATTTTGCACTGGACTGCGATAGTGGCACGCCAAGTATAACTGTACTTGCATTTTTAGTTCACAAAATTGCCTTTTTACTTATCGGAAGTATTAAATAATCGTAGCATAGAGTTATTTAAAGGAAAAGTTCAATATTTCTGTTTTACATTAATCTTATACTTATAATCAATTGTCTGTGGAAAGTATAGTGTATTCACCAAATAGCATTTAAATACCTACCAAATAATAACTTTATTAAAGTTTCCTTCATGGTATTAGGTAAGTAGGAGATACTAATAATTTTTAAAAATTACACATTGAATAGGAAAACCTAATTTTTCTGTTTTAAGTCGTAATTTTTTTAACTACCTTAAATCGTAAATGTTATCTATGTTAGTATTTTAATTTCCCATTGTAATTCTATGACGTGCTTTTATGAGGTACAGAAATGATAAAAGCGGAATGGTTTAGAAATTTATAATTTAGAGAAGGCTAAGAAAATATATTTAAGAGTTTTTAAATTCCTTTGGAATTTCATATTTTCACCAATATTGTGCACCTACCATGACATTTCTTCTTTCAACAGTTATTGTTTAATTTATAATTGAACACACCTACCTGAGCGTTAATAGTACAAGAACAGTTTTAAGTATTGCAATACTTTACATAATTTTGTAAAAATTATGAATCACCGTAAATTATTACTCTAACCATTGGGATTACAAAATCAACCTGGGATTACAAAATCGCACAGTGCTGTGGAGGCTATCAATCAAGGAAGTTTTATGTGACGAAAAAAACCGTGTTTACTTGCGGTAAGCAAAAGAGTAAGAACTTTCGCTAAAAAGGTAATTGAGTAAAAGTTTGACTTTCAGTTACTTTACTACAATCAACAATGACATTTTATTATTTTGGAATCTAAAAATGCGTCATTGAAAATATTTAACGAAATACAGTGCTTTTTTTTAACTATATACTGGCTATTAGTCTAATAACCCTATCCGTTCGTAACGCCCGCCACCACCGCCCCGAAACGAGCTTTTTATTAATTAGTGTCCGCAAACGTAAAAATTATAAATAGTTAGTGATTGCTGTTTACTTGTGACATTCCATCAAGTTTATTTATTTGTTTATTTATTTTAAAAATTATATTTTACTTTACAAGAGCAAAAGCTATAAATTCTGTTGATGTGCTGGAATGGAATTTGGAATTATGTTTGCTGTATGCGTTTTAATTACTCTGGTATATTCCAAATATAGAGAGATTGAACCCATTTCTGACTTATGTTACCTACAATGATATTTTCAAAATATAAAACGCCTAAGACAATTTAGATGTTATATAAGCGACAGACACCCCAATATTTTTTATTCACTTTCTATTACCGGGAGTGCGAAATTGCAGGGTGCAAAGGAGCCACAATATGACACTAAAATAGTTGAGTTCCTACTGACCTCTTCATCATTCCCAGTCACACAAGCAAAAAATATTAAATGACATATTTCTAGTGATACATCAAACAAAAGCGTCTAAAAGAATATAGAACAGCACAAAGGAAATTAAAACAGGAAAATCCGTTACCGAGTTATAGCTGAAAGACATTCAAATTTTTTTTTCTTTATCAAGTGAGAAAAGAAAAATGACTGTCTGTTTGTTTTTGTCCGTTTATGTAAATAGTTTTAGTATTTTAGTGAAGTCAAGCTTAAGTTAACATTTAGGTTTTTACCTCCAGCTACCCCAACTCAAAAACTTTAAACTGCAACATACCTTTTGTGATACACAAATTAAACTTCGTAAATAATTTAAAAAAGAAATCCCCGGATAAGAATTTTATGGTTATTTTTTTTTATTTTCCCATATCTTCGGTATAGGAAAGCATTGATTTTATGAAAATTTTAATGGAAGTACACGTTTTGGGCTCAAGAATTCCAAAACAAGTGGTTTTTAAAATATGTCTGTCTGTGGGTGTGTGTGTGTGTGGGTGGGTTGTTGTGTGAAGCATCTAAAGGCGAAAGTACTGAACCGATTTTGATGCAATTTTAAATCAAGAGGTATATCGAAAATTGAAGTTCTAGTTAAGCTATTCAAAAAAATCCGAATCCGGAAACGGAAGAGAGACATATTTTTTGGTAGCGTTTTTTTCCCAAACTAAATTTAATAACTTGAGCACAGAATCTGAGAGAAGAACTTAAGGCAAATGGCAAACTTTTTTACCGAACTTTTCCAGCTTTAAAATATGCCGCTACAATTTTTTGAAAATCTCGATTTTATCGCCCGTTTTACTCAAAAAGTAGTTGTCCGTTTGGGTTCAGCTACAACTTGATTGAGAGCTCTTTGTAGGTAATATACGATGAAATAACATTAATGTCTAACATCCGAAATCGATCGCAATGTTGCTGCTTCAAAATTTTGAAAATTTGCAAAAAAAGCCAAATTTTACACTGACGCCTTCCGGAAATTTATAAAAAAACTGTAATTGATTAATTATTCATTCAAAACGCGGATCGTTATAAATTTTTATCAGTTATAGACTATTTGGAGTGCTTTATTAAAATTTGCAAGAATGTTTTACTTTTGTAAAAATTAAGAAAAAAAAGATACTTTTTTAAATCAACAACGCTTTTTCCGCCAGTTACGTGATTTTTAACTACGCCCATCAATTAGCTCTAGTTAAAAACCATGTTTCATACTTTGCATATTTTTGATAACTTTTTAAATATACCGTTTATATTGAGTTTTAGTCCGATATCCGAAGCGCATATGATTAGCTGAAGGGCGGGTGGTTCCGTTTAGGGTTGTCTATATAAATTGTTTTCTCAGAAATGTATTATACGGTGAAATGAGAGAAGAGCTTAAGGCAAATTGAAAACGTTTTTACCGAAATTCTCTAGCTTCATAATGGCGGCCGCTACAACTTTTTGAAAATCTGGAATTTAACGCGCACATAATGAAATTGTAGTCGTCTAACTGGCATCAGCTACAACTTGTTTGAGAGCCCTTTGTGGGTGTTATACGATGAAACAAAAATAATTTTGTCAATCTGAAAACGATCGTAACGATCTTCAGAACTGAGAAAATTAAAAAAAATATCATTCAAAAACTGCCCACGCGATTTTTTTTTAACTTTGTAGGCTGTTAGAACAGAAGATTGGCTACCTTTTGATTTTTTTTTCGAAAGATGTAATTTCACTGTATCGCTTTCTACGAATTTGGATGGATGGAATGGAGGGTTGCCTATATAGCTTGCTGTCTTAGAAATCTAAAGGTCGGTGAAATGTACAACGTTGTAATGATAAAATTTACACTTATGCAAATACAGTAAGCATTAATATCTAGTATGAGTCCACTCGAAGTCCACACGTCAACTTTTTTCTAAGATGTTTGCATGGGCCACGGAAACGGTATGTGATAACAATAATCGTAAATGTTGTCTAAGATTCTGTGAAACGTGTACAACAGCCTAATTTTTTTGTCACTTGGCACTTTAGTTGCTAAAACTAAAACCATAGATTTATTGTTATTTACTTTTAACTATGCCAATTTGTATAGCATTTTATATCTCGAAAACCATTTCGTATGTAGCGAGAGTTTTATCAGATATGGCGTTTGAATGCGCTTCGTCTTTTGTTATTCCCGTAAAAATTCCTAAAACCGGAAGTTCTGAGTTGCGTTAATTGTTTTTAAAATAAACTTTACTTGACAAAAAATAAAAATATGTGCTTAATTACACCACTTGACTGTGAAGGCAGCATTTTTGAATGGAGGTAGATAGGTTTGAGTCCCAGGAACCCTTAGTTTTGTGGAAGACCTTGTATAAAAATCTATTCAAAAACTTAACATAAAATCAAAATGCGATGAGATTAATAAAGCGACAATCCTTTACTTCTGCTGTAACTGGAAGTAGCATTAACATTCGTTTTTCAAATAGCATTTTAGTTGTGCTGAAGCTTTTCGATAGAGTTTTGTTTTGTATTTTCTTCCATGTAAAATCTCCTACATCCTTCGGTAAGAAAAAACGGAGAATATACACATTGGTCAAATGATTTAAGTCCAGAGTATGAAATAAGTATAAAATGTAAAAATGGTCCAAATAAACCCTTTTTTGGTTCGACGATCTTTCTCACGAGGTTATTTTCACAGTAAATTTTGGTCATATCGTAACTCCATCCGTTGAATTAAACTAATCGTTCTGGCGAATTTTCAGAAAGATATCAATTTAACGAATGAAAGCACTTACCTTACCACAGGCATATTATTTTATAAATATAGTTTTGTCATATTAAATTTAAAGTAATTTTTCACAATCTTAGGAGCAAGGTAGATAATATACTATAGTAGTACTGTATTTCTACTTTCCCATACCTTCGCTATAGAAAATTATTAATGTCATGAACATTTTCGGAACCTAGCTTTTTACGGAAATACACGCTTTGGTCCTCACAGAACCCAACAAAGTAGTTTTTAAATAATGTCTGTCTGTGGGCGGCTGGGTGCGTGTGTGACGCCTTTAAAGGCGAAAGTACTGGATCGATTTTGATCAAATTTTAAGTTAAAAAGTATATCAAGCTGTAGTTCTAGTTAAGCTTTTCAAAAAATCCGAAACCGAAAACGGAAGTTAGACATGTTTCTTTGGTAGCGTTTTTTTCCAAAATCAAATTTTATAATTTGAGCACGGTGTCTGAGAGAAGAATATAAGGCATTTCAAAAACATTTTTTACTGAACTCTCTACCTATAAAACTGCGGCGGCTACGACTTTTTGAAGATCTCGACTTTAACGCCCATTTAACTCAAAAAGTAGTTGTCTGATCGAGATCAGCAACCACTTGCTTAAGAGCCCTTTGTAGGTAGTATACGATGAAGTACAGTTAATTTTTAAAATTCAAAAACGATCGCAATGGTGCTGCAACAAAAATTGTAAACATCTTCAAATAAATATTTTTCAAAAACAATTACAAGATTTTTTAAAGACTTTTTGAGTCGATAGAGTGAACTATAAATTCATTTTTTACTAATCTCCCAAATTTTACTCTAACGCCTTTCACGAATTTTATAAGAATTTGAAATTGATTGATTATTTATTCAAAAAACTCAAAAACCGATCGTTATAAACTTTTATCAGTTCGATACACTATTTAAAGTAATTTATTGAGATTAGAAAGAATTTCCTACTGTTTTAAGAATTAAGAAATAACGATTTTTTCTATTCATTTCTTTGTTCAAAGTGACAATTGAAGTACAATATTTATATATTATGTTACATGACAGACTTTCAGTATTTAAATACTATCTACCTTAGCTACTCGCTTTCATGATCTTGTCACCATGAAGCTCTTTTTGCCACGATATTAATAACAGTTGGCATAAAGTTAAACAAATGATACACATTTACTACAGAGCATTGATTATTTTCCTGAACGATTTCAAATTGTCAATAACTTTATTTGACGATTTTGTCACCATGAAGGTCCGTAGAAATCAAATTTGCTATCTTTATAGCAAATTTGATTTCTACGGATCTCGGTCACTTTTTGCCATGACATTAATAACAGTTGGCATAAAATTAAACAAATGATACACATTTACTACAGAGCATTGATTATTTTTCTGAACGATTTCAAATTGTCAATAACTTCATTTGAAATAATAAAATTTGGTCTATATTTAGTATTTTTTCTCATGCCAATTTACTAGCAAGCATTCTTTTGTAAATTCTGGGATAATAAAGATCTAAAAAGGATGTTCCGTAAGTTCCTCTAAAACAATGAAACCACGAGGCCCCTACTGTTTTTATTTTCAGATAAACCCTTGCGACTTGGTAGGCGATGATAAATTAGCACCACAGATTTGTCAATGGACCTATTTGTAACAATCCTTGGGCACTCAAATTCCCATTCTTTTAGAACACTGAACACTGATTCTCACTAGTCTCACTTTTCATATTACTACATTTGTTAATAAAACACTGTTTGATTAAGCGTTCAACTGCTAACATCAAACGCAGTATGAATTGAACGTGACGTGTGCAGTCAAGGAGTGGTGCTGGTACGCAATTCAAATAAAAGATTATTTGTTTCAAAACAGTGATGAATGAAATAAAAAATATTTTTTCAGTGTAATAAACGTTAATTTTAACATATTATATTTATTTTATTCTAGTTATATTATAAACAAAACTTTATTTAGCACAAAATTTTTTTATTTAGAGTGAAAAATGTTATATTTCTTTAACAGAAATAATAATACATTTGCATTTAACACCGTGAATATCTATTGCCTAAACTCAAATAAACATATATTCTATTTAAAACAATATATTAAATAAATACAAAAATTTATTGAAATAAATGTAAGTGTTTAAACCAAACGTTTAAAGTTTGTTCAAATATGTTATTATAGTAGATTCAACATTTATTCAGCAAATAAATGTTTCTTAATTGTAAAGAAAATTTTTTCCCTGTAAAAATCGAGTTTCCTGTATATGTGTTAATAATTAAATAAATACTGCGTACCCACACTTTCATGGCAACTCAATTTTTCACAAAAAAAGATCATTATCGAAAATCATCGGGTTTAGCGGCTTTTAGCAAGGAATTTATTGTATATATGTTTGAATAAACAATGATATTTTGAAAACAATTATTATTAAGTGCCCCCCCCTCCCCCTCTTCGTATGAAACGCCTCTAGTGCACTTATTCAACAAAGTAGCGACTACATTATTTCATTTTTCGTGGACAGTAGAAAATCGTTTGCGAGTCCATGTTCATTGAGATTATTTTTATTGTTTGAATGTATAGAAGTCTCCTCAAAGGAGTAGGTAGGAACATAGGTTGCGAACATGGACTCTCAAACGATTCCCTATACTGCCTACGGAAAATGAAATAGTGTAGTCGCTACTTTGTTGAATAAGTGCACTAGACGCGTTTCGTACGAAGAGGGGGGAGGTGTTAATTTATATTCTTTTTGAATCTCTTTGATCTATACACTTTATAACTATTTGTCTTAAAAATATTATTCTTTATTCAAAAATACACAAAAAATTCTTTGTTGCAAGCCGCTAAACCTGACGGTTTTCGATACTGATCTTTTTTTTGTGAAAAAATGAGTTGCCATGAAAGTATTTGTACGCAGTATTCATTTTACAAACTATTAACATATATTCAGGAAACTCAATTTTAAAAGAAATAAAATTATACAAAATATTGTTGACTTTTGACAAGAGCACATTTCTGTATTTCTATATAAAGAGTAAACTTTTTAAAACGGAAGTATTCAGAAAGTGTAAAGATCGCATAGATTTAAAAAAATATTATTCAACTCTCTGTGAAACACTTTAACAAACAAACGATAGTAGAAATACTAAATTGAATTAGTAGTGTACGCATGTAGGTAGAATTTCAATATTCGAATATACTGGCAAAGTTAACAAAAAAGCGACAGGACTGTTTCTTCTTAACTTTTGTTTGTTTCAATGTGTACTATTGACACTTTAATTATGGTTATTGATTATCTGAACACCTAAAGCATGCAGCAGTAGGTCATAGGTGTATACATTAACGGTCATATTTCGTTTGAAAATCTTTACTTAGTTAATAAAAAACAAACATTCCCAGATTCATTTTAAAAATTTTGTCTTTGAGAAGTTTTAATCAAAAAATCATTGCACTTAATGTTTGTTATTTATTCTTAGTTTTAGATATACTCATAATTTATCCATTATTATATATCTCAAAGTATGGAAAAGTTTTGCAAAGCGTCGTTGGAATCTTTTAACGACGCGATAGTATATGATTAAAAGTGGGTTACTATCAGTACCTACCAATGACTTCACAAACATTTTACTATGTACAAAGCAATTACTATATTTGCACAGCGAAACCCAAATGTGTGGTTATCTTTAGTAATTAAGTATAAACGCTAATTAGTACCTATGCGGACTTAATTTGAGTCTTTAAACGCTAGCGTATTTTAACAATTTACGACGGCGTCATAACCTAATTGATATATTATGTAGAAAGTAATATCAATGGAATTTGAAATTAAAATCTTAGAATGGATAAAGTATTTCGTTACGATTATATAAAGTAGCAAACCATTGAGAGTGCTTTTTCAATTTCAAAATATTTTAATATCGGCTGAAGCAATTTATAAAATTCAAGGAAAGGTTCATCTTGTTTTTATCATGTCCACAATAAAAATATTCCATATTGAATCTACAAGCTTCTAATTAAAACAGATCTCTTCTTCATTTAGCTTTTCCCATACTTGCCATACAAAAATTAATACTGTATTTTCAAAACCTTTTATATTATAAAATTCTAACTTTAAGAGTTACAACGATTGTATAAACTAGCAAACCCGTTTTTTAAATAATAAAATAAGCTACTAAATTGGTAGTATAGCAGGCCGTAAGTCCTATAGTCTTTTGAATTATATAGAGATTACTTTATTTATATCTTAATCAATTTTTCTTAAAGATTCCTCAGGATTAAGAAACAACAACTTAACCCTAGAACACTAACAGCCAGTTGCACAAACGACTGTCAACTTTAACAGACCGTTAACTTTGACAGACGATTTTTTAAATGAAAAAAATTGTTAGTAACAAACATTTTAGCAGTAAATTACAATGACCAAATACATTATGACTACAATAATTACCAATTATTACGATTTTTTAAAACCGTAAGTTTATATTAGGCCAAAATTTTCAGTTTCAAAATCCCTTCGTCAAAGTTTACAGTCTGTTAAAGTTGACAGTCGTTTGTGCAACCGGGCGTAAACATACTTTGGAATTGCATGAATACTAAACACTCGTAAATTTTACTACTTTTTTTTTACTAGAAACATTTTGAAAAAATAAACATTTATTATATGCCAAGTGTACAGTTGGTTTTTTGTACATATATTAATGACTAAAAATTCCCAAAAAATAATTGAAAAGCAAAAATTACTATGCACAGTTTTGGCAGCAACTGGCTCGGCATTCCCTACAAATAGGACGGTTGCAGCGACTACAATAATTTATTGTCATTCTTTGAAGACAAAATGAGCAGAACTTGTAGATGGTACGCTTCTTCGCACCTTGAGTGGGCCTTTCATCTGGTATATTAATTTCCAAAATATTACATATATCTTGGCGTATATGGTCTTTGCAAATATAAAGGCCGGTACAGACCGAGATCAAACACAAACGAACGCCAACGAACGCAAATATGGCGTTGGCGTTCGGGGTTGGAAACAATTCGTCAGCGTATGCTTGCAGTCGTCCACACCAAAGTTTCGCATTCGAGCACTGGCAGTTCGGAGCGGTTGGTAAACGTTCGGTGCTACTCTGTCCGAATTCGAATTTACGTTTTATTTAATAATACAGTAATTAATTAGTCATAATATTAGTGTGTCCAGCGATGATGAGGAATGTGTGGTACCTTCACAGCGCATTTCTCGGCGATAAGATGATAGCAAGCTTTCCATTTTTTTTTAACTTCCGGAATATAGCACTTAAATTCGTCTGCAATGCTTCTCCAAATATCCACCTTCTTTTTGGTTAATTTATAGTGCATATTTGTTGGGTCCCATAGCATGGTTTTGTCGCGGTAGCACTCTATTAATTTCAAACTTAACTCGTCGCTCCACTCCATCTTTATCTATTATTTAAAAATTGTTATTGAAATACGTCTCGAACAGTCCAAACGCTTACCAACGACTGAAAAGTGACAAATCCTGTCCAAACCAAAACGAATCTTTCTTTGAGGTACCGCTCTACTAGCGAACGCAATCGAACGCCAACGAACCCCTTGGCAAGCGTTGGTAAGCGTTCGTTCGCGTTCGCCAATCCCGTACACACCAAACTCAAACGGTTCCACATGTGCCTTCGTTGGCGTTTGTTCGGTCTCCGGTCTGTACGGGCCTTAAGGTGTTAACTCTTTTAACCACGGTTTCATCAGTTTCTCACTTAGATTCAGCATAAATTTTAATGTAGACTCCGATTTTACATTATTTTTTATCTATTCTAATTATTATAGATCACAACGGAATTTATTGTGGCTATGTTTATAATGTCGTAAAAAACACACATGAGCAATCTTCGTGTTTTTTGTTCACAATTCATACCTGTAAACACTAAACACTCGTGAAATATACTATGTGGACATGTAACGTAAACAATAACCATTCGTAAGTTTGAAGATATGCACCCAGAGAATATGGAAAGAGGTAATTCTAACGACATGCAGGTGTGCGGGTATCCAAACAACGCTGATATGAACAGCTACTGTGAATATGATAACCGACGAAAAAGCGGAAACGGTATATTCGAAATTGTATTTGTACAAAAATTCTCTTACATAGTAAGATTGTGTTCCTCTACGGGTATTGTAATACCAAATCTTGTCCCGATCTGTAAACTCGCTTCTGAGTAAATATGCGTTAAATCCGAAAATGAGCAAAAATTGTAGCGGCCACCATTTTAAATCTAGATTGTTCGGAAAAAAGCTTTCGATTTGTCTCCTCTATTAAATTCTGTTTTACATTTCTGAAACTAGGTTTGTGAAAAAAACGCTACCAAAAGAAACGTGTTGTCTAACTTCTGTTTTCGGTTACGGTTGGTAAAATAAAATTTATTAGCCAACCAACTTTTCGTTCTGCCTAAGTATATCAAATTTCATTAAAATCGGTCCAGTAGTTTAAATTTTGTGTTATACGCACACATACAAACTCACAATTTTTAAAAACTACCTTTTTTGGGTTCCCGGAAATCCCAACCATGTAATTCTTTCCGCCGAATTCTCGAAATTGAAAATGTTCGCGATCACAATACCATGTTGGAAGTATGGGAAAGTAAGAAAGCGCACGGATTCACCAACATGCGAGCAAGTATTGATGCACTGTACAGATAGCAATTTTTTATTTGTTTTGTTACATGTTATTCGAGCTCGTAATATTTGGATTCAGTTTTGATTTTGATAAACAAACTAAAACCGTTTCGTTTAATCTCAGAGCTGCCTGTAAACCTGAGTCTCGTATAACTTAAAGCTAAGGTATCCGAGTTTAATACATAGGTTTTTGTTCTTGAGAATTTCCTTTTTATACGTGGATCTCATTATTTCATGATTCGAAATTACAAAAAAATAATGAAGGTCAAAAGTGGTTTTTTGATTAAAGAATGAAGAAGGTAGTAGCTAGGTTGTTCTACATTAGTTAAGTATGTCAGAAATTTATGTTGCCGCTGTATTGTGATTTTCGAGTAAACAAACATGTGATCATTCATTATGAAGCGCCGATGTATGTTTAGCGGGCACACTATATTATAAAAGACAATTGGAGAGTTTTACATGTATTCACATTAATACACAGTTTTGGTTATTTGCGGTTTAAATACGTGCGGAATGTATAGTTATATCAATATATCTGCTTCAATAAATTTGCGATCATGTTTTAGGAGAAAAGTGAGGGGCGTAGTACACTAAATTAATTTTCGAATGATTTAATTACTGCAACGTAAATGTGTGCGTTTGGAGCAATGAAGTATTGAATTCGGAGCGTATTTATTTGTTTATTCTATAAATGTATGGAATATAGATCATTCTCTAGACTGTTGTCCAATAGCTTTTTAATACTAAGAGTGTTTAGTTATTCCCGGCCCCTAGAAAGCTATAAATAACTAAATTATAGAAACAGTAGTGTCTGGAAGATAAACACTCTCCGAACACAATCAATAAACTAAGCCGAGATGCAAGGAACCGCCGGCGTGTTATAGTGATAAATCCTTTCTAGATGTAAGATTTAGTCGTTTTGTTATGATGAGACAGTTACGGGTTTCATATACAAATTAAAATAAACCCGCCATGTTTGTCTCCGTCACCCCGCTCGACTAGTGTACTTACTGGTGTAACCCAGAAACACAGCGTCTTCATGTAAGAGTGGTAGAAAAGTAAAATTTTAAGTTTTTAATAAAAACCATAATCAGGTAAGGACTGACCAGTACCTTGTCTGTCTTTACAAGCATTTCCTGTAAAAGTTTGAGCCATAGTTGTTCGTCGGCCCTGTCTGTCTAATCAAGATCTTGCGCTTAGATTGTTAGAACCTAGGATTTGCTCATAATGTATCTTGTTTGTCAGGACAAGATACTTAATCGGCTTATGCCTGTTAGCTGTTTGTGAACTCATACAAACTAACGTTTCGCAAGACAATTCAGCTTTCATCTTCAGAGTGATTAGAGCACTGAATTCAAATTCGTGAAACGAAGGTATTTAAACCCAGCCGGGCAAAACGGCGGAGTTCTGGTTAGCTGTCACCGTTGGGCAAAGACGGATCCGGGTGAGTGTGATCGTGAGATTGATGATGCTTACGTGCCCTTAGAAGATGAACTATTGGAGTTTAAACTTTACTTAGTCTTAAACTATCCTCTCTGTTTATGTTGTTAAGTTGTTTCTCAATTTTAATTGCTTCCCGTATGATACGATACTCTGGCGAGTACTCGAACGTTCTCAAAGTCTATCTTACACCTACTTAAACCAGTATGTTCAACAACCGCAAATTTTGCCATGCGTCTGTGTTTGCAATCACCTTTGTGCTCTTGCAATCTTAACTCAGTGGAACGACCAGTTTGTCCAATGTATTTTGAACCACAAGAGCAAGAGATGTTGTAGATCCCGGCCGATTTTGAGCTTGATATTTGGCCTTTTGCGGATCTAAAACCGCCTCAGAGTTTCATTAGTCCTAAAGACTTGTCTTCATGCTGTACCTTCTAAGAACTTATTCATCTTAACAGTAATGTCCTTACTGTAAGGTAGAATAGCTAAGCTTTTCGGTGGCGCTAGTCCTTCTTTAGCCTTGGGCTGTTCCGCATTACGAATTGCTCTGTGAATTTTTGAGGCTGTATAATTGTTTTGTTGTAACATCAAGAGATGAGTTTTCTCTTGTTGTAGTTGTTCTGCATCTGAGATTCGAACTGCTCTGGTTGTTAGAGTTTTTAGCATAGTGGTTTTCTGCATCGGCATCACTGATGCGAGTTTGTATTTGAATACTTGTCAGTATGTGTTTATTTTCTGTAAACTGCGTGTTCCAAGGTACTATCTGGTTTACGTGTAACATGTACGTCTAATAACGGAATACTGCCATTTTCCTCTACTTCCATGATGAATTTTATTTATTGTGAATTGAGTTTAGATGTCCTAGGAAGTGTTCTACTGTTTAGAGTCTTTGAGACTAAACGACGAAAGTGTCTTCTACATTAAATACAATTATACAAATACAATTAGAACGCAATCAAACAATACAATAATACAAAAACTCTTATTATTTTTCCGAATACAACTTTCGTTTTATTTATAAAATATTGTCTAAATCTCCATTCTCTCGCTATTTATGAAATTGTTTTGAGCAAGTAGAGCGTTAAAAGGTACATCAGCTCAAATTACGTATAGTTCGCATCTGCTTCTTCGCATGACTACGCCGCGCCGGCGCCGTTTAGTCTTTCTTGTTGCACCTGAATTGAGTTTTTTTTAAACACACTCAACATTACAGGTGTATTATACAGGGTGTCCCAGAACTAGCGGAGGAGCTCATAACTCTTTATACTCTTTAAATTGACACTTCTTTACCAAGAAAAAAATGTCGACCTTCAATGGTTTTCAAACCACAATGAAATGAAGCTGACCAATAAGAGACGGTTTATTAATTGAAGATAGATGCAGAAATATTAAATGTATGCGTTTCTTAGGAAACAAGAATAATTGTTAGATTTTGCAAAAGTTAGTATAAAACATCTGCTCAACTTTAGTTTTTAACATGAATGGCATTTAATCACTTACCCACATGCAATATTCCTGGTTTGAACGTCGCAGGTTTGTGATGTCTTGAGACAATTAGTAACCAGTTAAAGAATCAGCATTTCACAACAATCTTGAGAAGAATACATTTTCTCCCCACAAATTGCACAAATTATTAAGCTAATTTAGAATGAACTGTTGCGTTGAACGTCTGTCACTAAGACATTGAAAATTTATAGTCGGCCAAATAAAAATTAGACTTTATTTATATGACGCTTTTAGTTCAGTTACCATATAAACAACCTTTTTTATTTTTTCTACCTTCACGACTATTTAATTAATTCTTTTGTGATTTGTGGACTTTAATTAGCAATAACTCAAAAAGTATTCTAGTTTTCATTTTTCATGGACAAATCGAGTCTATTTAAGGAAAAGAATTCACAGTTAAGAGCTCCTGCGCCAGTTAGCCTGGGATATCCTGTATACGTTACTATTACGAAGTAATATAAATCATAAGGAGGATGCACGAACCGCTTGTTGCTATGATATACAGGTCTCAATTTTGCAGTAGATGTGACAGAGAGATCCGAGACAAGGAACCTATAAAAAGTACTCGATCGTCAATCGTCACTGTTTTATTTTTAATGTCGATAAAGGGCGTATATGTTAGGTTGTCAGTTAATTTCTTGATGATGTTGGATCTATCAGGACAGAACATGTTTTAGTTTTAACCATTGTTGCAAATTATAAATTTTTGTAATTACAATCAAATTCGTTAACAGATTTTCAATCCCAATTGTGAACAGAATACAATATTAGCACGCATCAGCACATCTTTGAAATAGGCAACGAGGGTTCGTGCATAATAAATATATCTGCGGTTCCTATGCATACTGTGGTTCGAAGCTTTGCAGACGGATACAATTTGATAACAGTTTGAGTAAAAGGCTACATCGTTGGGTGTTCACTGTAAAGGTTCAGCATTAGAAGTGTATTATAACTTTAATTAATTAACAATTAATTCTTAGATAAGAAATGCATATTACAAATAAATGAGTTTATATATAGTAATAGTAATGCACGTATCTTGTATGTTCAATGCTGGTTTAGAATTCATAGATCCATATTAATAAAAATCTGATACGGCTTGCTCATGAAAAATCGAAGCTTATGTCGATACCTATTTTATACGGTCACAAACTGTCGCACAAAAAATAATATTTCAAAGACAGCTTGTGACTGTATGAATTAAATTCCGACATGAGGTTTGTTTTCCATGGCTAAAGCCTTATGAGTTTCTTTTTTTATCATAGGTATGTTATACATATTATTGTCTAATTGATCTAATTCAGAAATATAAATATGAGGCTTAATTGCATCTTTTTGTTTTCAGGAATGGAATGTAAATTGACGATCATTTTTATCACTTTTACCCTTTTCCACTTGTCAACGCAAGATGCCAAAAAAGAGGTTTTAGAAAATGATATAAACGCATACGCAGAAATGGCGTCCTCTTTCCTAAAAGATCAAAACGCGGAAAGTGTAGGAGGATTAATAAGTGATTTGGTTCAGTCAGAAGGAGGGAAACAACTAGGAGATATGTTAATGAATATGGGTGGCAGCACAAATACAAATCAAATTTTGCAGAGTTTAGGATCGTTAATATCACAAAATAACGGCCCGAGTGGAGGCTTCGATCCGTCAATTTTGGTAAATGTATTAGGTGCACTGAACACTGCAGACACAGAAAATAAAAACGAACATGGACAAGATCATACAAGTTTACTTTCTATGTTGAGTGGTATCGTCGGACAGGATGGTGGACTAGAAAACATAATGGGTATTCTTCCTATGCTGCTAAGTACTGTTAACTCGTTCACAGGTGAAGAAGCGCAAAAACGAGTTGAAGACCATGCTGGACACGCGTGGCTCCTGCCACCAATTCTGGAAAAGTTTCACGTTGCGTTCGACCTCTTTATGAATTCTGAACTTGGAAGATCAATGATGCGAAATATCGGAACTGAAAAATTCGTCAAAGTCTTTGCTGATAAAGAAGGCAAATTTAGTTTTCCAAAATTTCTCGAACTACTTGAAAATCACTCTTTTAGAAAACACTGGATTGAATTAGTAACCAGAAGGATAGCCTCGGCCGTTTCGTACTTTGCTGATCCAAAAACACAAAAAAGGTGTGTTACATATACATTTTTAATATTCTTGCCACATACCCCTTTGAACAAGTCATTATATGATACAGATAATTATATAGAATTATTTTTTGTTATTCAGTTCAATGTTGTTGCAGAGTGGAGTAACAACCATTCTACTCTTTTTGATAGTTGAACGTTGGTTTAAAAATGTTCGTGTTTGCCTTTCGACCTCAAACATTTCTTCATTTTAGACTTAAAATCATAGGGCGCCACGTTTATGTGGTTTATATAACCTTTTAAGATTTCTACACTAAAATTTAGTGCAGAGTTTTCCTTCAGAAATTGAATAAGACAAAGTTACCGTATACTTATTTTAAAACATATTTTAATTGAGAAGGCTCAATATTCGAAAATTATAATTGTAGACAGCTGTATGACTTGAGATTACTATGTAATTTTGACTGATTCGATATAATCTTTATTTTACAAAGAACGAAATTGAATACCTTTATATTACCAAAGAAACATAAACATTGCAAAAAATAAATTTGTAAAAATTCGGCTTATTATGCGACGTACTTATAAAAAAGACCATCACAGTTACAATGACTTATCTTAAAAGGGGCACTTCAAGTCTTTTTTTCTTCTAGAAATTTCAGTTTTAGCTTGTAACGCTTTCTTATTTTAAGCATTATTAAACCGTTTCTAGTCAGTAAACTAGCAGCAGATCATTCCAATAACATACAAATCTTGCAGTAACATTTGAAAACTGTTGTTTTATTTTTATTACATGTGCTAATTAATGTGTCTTATTTGTGCTTGTAGATTTAATGCATTTTTATTTACTAATTTACGAATCTAAATTCAATTTTCAGGTTCCTAACAACCATTCAATACTTCATAAACAGTTTTTTGAAAGCACAAGGATTTCCCAAGGTCGTTATGTTTGACCCTTCAAGACCGACTGAGACGTTAAGTGCTTTCATCAACTACTTTTTCAAGAAATATCTCAACTATAAAGTTAGTGCGAAACAGTATGTTAAACCTGCAGTGGAGTATACCCAAGTACGTATTTAACAAATTAAAATGAAATATTTTGAACAAACTACTATAGGGCCATAGATATTTATTAATAAGTTCTAGCTTTACTTCGTTGAAATTCATTTTAGTTTATTGTAAGTAAAACATTCTTAACTTTAACAGGTTTTTTTTATTTTAGTTTTAGCCATATACGTATTTCGACATGTTGACATGTTATTTTCAGAGGCAAGATTAAAAGTAAACAGTTGGTATTGCTATGAGAACAATAAATATTCATAACTTAAACTTGGTTTTCTATATCTGTGTCCAGATGACTTGATATCTCATTTCAAAACGTCCAAAACGGTGAATTTAAGAGATTAATCTCGTTAAAGGTACAGATTTTAAAATGTTTGTAAATTTCAAATGCTTCTACTATATCCCACTTCTGTTTATCGTCACAAACGTGTAAATTTTATGGTATTATTAGATGTCATTGAATACTTGTGTTCTAATAACTGTGCAGCGTAATTGGATTTATGCGGGTGTTTATAATTGTAATTGTGCGTGTTCCTTGTACCTAATATCAAAATTTCTAATTGTTTCTCCTATATAAACTGAATTGCAGGGCCAGCAATTTAATTTGTAAATGCCTGATTTTTGTATATGGTCTGTTTTTTCTTTAGCATTAAATAAAGTGTTTAAAATGTTTTTTGTTGTATTAAGTGTTATTTTCCATTTATTTGTTTTGTTTATAATTTTGTTAATTTTTTCTGATTTATTGTCAATATATGGAATTGACGCGTATATGATGAAATAGTTGGATACATTTTCTGAATAGCTACTTTATAGTATTTCTCTTTAATTAGTGTATCGCTAAGTTGATGATGATGGTTTACTCAAGGGAAGTCCAGTTTCGCCTCTTTTAGCTAATATATTTATTAATAATCTAGACGATCAAACCATTCCGAGAAAGTTCTATTTTAGTTTCGTAATGTTAGTGTAAAGAGATCTGTACATGCATAAAACTAGGAGGAGAAAGAATACAAACTATAAGATTTGCAGACGATATAGCGGTTATTGCTCCGGACGAAAGGAACTTACAGCGAACATTAGAATACATGGACGAAGTACTAAGAGAGTATTCGATGGAGATTAACAAAAACAAAACGGAAGTAATGATATGCTCCAGAGCACCAGAAGCAGATAAAATAAAAATAAAAATTCACGACGTCACTCTCAAACAAACAACAATTTACAAGTATCTCGGAAGTAATATCAATGAGGATGGAAGAAGTGCTGAAGATATCAAAAACAGAATAAGACAAGCTAAGGTCGCTTTTAATAACAAAAAATCACTACTGACATCCCAAAATATAAGTCTAACAACCAGGAAAAGACTAATTGAAACATGTATTTGGAGTACCGTACTATATGGATCAGAAACATGGACGCTAGGAAAAACAGAAGAACGCCGAGTTATGGATATGGAGAAGAGTGATGAAGATAAAATGGACGGATAGAGTTACGAATAACCGAGTACTAGAACTAGTAGAAGAAAAGAGACTGCTGTTAGAAACTCTAAAACAAAGAAGATATAAATGGATTGGACACATGTATAGGAACAGTCCATATATGGTAAACAAGATAGAAGGCTTCGTGATAGGAGAAAAAGTCAGAGGAAGGCCACGTCTAGAATTCATGAAGCAAGTCATGAAATACGCAGATGCGAGAAATTACGCAGACTTAAAGGAAACGACTTGCGATCGTCAGAAATGGACAGCTGACAATCAATCCAGGGATTGAAGCTGAGAGAGAGAATGTTAGTGACATTTTAGCAGGTTTTGATATTTAATTGTTAATCAATGAATTTTTAATTTTTATTCACAGCTTGCGTCCAGAAACAACATTTACACTAGAAACTAAACAAAATAGGTCTTTTAACTTTTTAGATTTAAACAAAAATTAATTCAAATAATAAACTTCATTTGGTTTTGTAAAAAATAACCTAACCTGCTGCCTACGCTCAAAACAAAGTTTCCTGAAATTTTCGCATACGTAATGTATCTAAAAGTAAAAGTAAATAAGAGAAGTGTTTTGTTTTACTTCCATCAGTTCATAGCCTACTAGAATTTTCTCAAAATAAATTAAATGACGTGGTCGTTCCATGGCACTCTCATGAAATTTTTATTTTTTATAATAAAACGCTCAAAACTTAAACAAAATGCAAAGTGTGACACATCGTTGAAATCAGAATTGAAAACTCTATTCAAATATGAAACAATTTTAAATACCAACTATAAGAAAAAAAATTCAAATTCAGCGTAAAAAAGTGTTCTAATAATGCGTTAACTAGAAATATGTAGCATAAATGATAAATGCGTTATAGTCAAAAATAAAAAATCCAAAATTTCAGTTTTTTCAGATATCTGAAAAACCAGAGTGGCTACTTTAAATTTCTTTACAGATTATTGTTAGGCATAAAATTTGGCAACGTTGCCTCAATTTAACTAACTCTTTATCTCTTCAAATAAGTGAGATCCCCATGGTGGGGCTCGAATTTGAAACAGCCTGTATAGGACAAACAATTAGAAATTTTGATATTAGGTACAAGCAACAAGTGAGTTGTAAATAAAAACACCCGCATAAATCCAATTGCATTAAACACTTATTAGAACACAATCATTCAATGATATCTAATAACACGATAAAATTTACATTTTCGTGATGATAAACATAAGTTGGATATACTAGAAGCATTTGAAATTTACAAACATTTAAAATCTGCACCTTTAATGAATGAGCAAATTGTTCTCTTAAATTCACCATTATTGAACGTTTTGGAATGAGATCAAGTCATCTGGACGCAGATATAGAAAATCAAGATGAAATTATGAAGATTTATGGTTCCTATAGCAACACCAACTGTTTACTTTTAATCTTGCCTCTGAAAATACCATGTCAACATGTCGAAATACGTATAAGGCTAAAATAAAAAAACCTGTTGAAGTCAAGAATTGTTTTATTTACAATAAATCATAATTATTTGTTTATATAATTTTTTTTTAATTTAGTTTTTATTCTGTGAATTTTATCACCAACTATTTTTACCACAAAAATTAATTGCTACTAATTATTGCATTAAATTAGTAATCATATGTTAGTACGTAGTATTACGGTTTTGGTGGTTGCTGTCGGGGTGAAAAAGTTATAAACCTGTTTAGTGTTTATTATTTACCATGTGTGTTGCGAAGAGCATCGTCCCTCTCATGTTTATGAGAGTTCATTAAAATTTGTAGCTTTGTGAAGGTCGTGTCAGTGACCTTAACAGTAGTTCAAGAAATGAGATGCTGTTGGATATTTACATTTCAAGTACCGATGAACTACAATAGAGTTTAAGCAACTATGATAGAGTTAATATAATAGTATAGTATAAAAACATCGAAATCTTTCTAAAACTAATGGCATGTTTAATTCATTAAAACAATCGTGCAGCAGAACATCAATCTATCTGTCTGTATCCAATTTCTAACAACAACATTTCCATGCAATGATATGAAATTAACATAAAAGAGTTTGTAATACTCGTAGAAGATATCAAAATGCTTGCGCTAAATATTACAATATTTGAAAAACAAAAATACTACCCATATCGCTTAATAGAAAAATGTATCCAACAAACTCGCTTCTATCAGGTTTAATTAATAATTCTTGATTATTTTACTAACCTAAAATGCAATGATTAGTAGTTTCACAGGCATTAACTCTTTGGAAAAGAGGGATATATTAAATTATGTGCAAAAAGCAATGCAATTTTATTCTACGACATCCCATTGCTATACTCTCCCATCTCCTAAGCTTGCGTTTAAGATTTAAACAGAGAACCTTTTTCGAAAAGAGAGATCTGTATCGTAGAAGCAAAATAACATTAAAAACTATAGTGTCACAGACGTAGACCATTTAGTAAATGGAATCCACTAACCCCCAAACGAAATGGGACGAACAAAATATCAGATTCTGTGAAAATAAACAACGCAATATTTTTCTCTGCGTTCCCTTTACCAAATCGCACACGAAAAGATTTCTGTCCCCTCTTTAAACCAACTTTAAAGTTCCAGTGGAATTTTTTTTTCTGAAAAATGAACCTGTAGTGTAGAAGCAAGTTAAGATAAAAAGATTAGCAGTCTTATACACAATAAACATAAATCTTTCGGCAACTTGTAAGTGAAACATAAAATACTAGTGAGTCTACGATTTAGATGTGATCTTGAAATGATGTTTTAATATTAGCATATATTTAAGGTTATATCCCAATTTGAGCCCAAATAAAAAAAAACATGTCAACTGCGACCATGCAACATTTCTGAAGTGCTCGTAATTTTTAAGTGCAGCAATATATAGAAGATTAACTTTCCGCCTCCCACTCATTTTTTGATTGGCTGATGAATTTGCTACACCGTCTCTGGTTTTCATTAATAACCAACAATCTTTCTTCAAGAAATACATTTTTTTATTATTACAGGAAGTAGTAAAACTTGCACAGAAGAAGGGTTTCTTCACGGGCAGAGGTCTAGACTCAACGGAGTTATCACACAAACTAGCGGATACAATAAATCTAGAAATCATCGAACCCGTAGCACGAGTTTACAGAGCGTATCGTTTCGCCAAGAAGAATCCACAATGCGATAGGTGTGTATTATTAATATGGTATAGTTATTACCATTCGGTAGTGCAATACCCCCTAAACTGCAATAAATATTTAATACATTGAAAAATTTCCTGATTATGGTATGTGTACATACCTTTAATCGAAATTTTATATAAAAATAGCATATATAAAAGCCCATAATTAACAGTTAATAGAAACATATTTGACACAACCATAATGTTTCAGTGCAAGCTTAAATTGTTGTTTTATTTACCATTATTAAAATTAGTGCTCTTACAATGCGTTCCTGCTGTACGTGCGAGAGAATTTATCATTGCCCAATTCTTGATAAATCAGTGTTAACGTATATTGCGTATGGTAACAGAACAACTATGTTCTACACAAATGTCTAGTTTTAATTTCACTTCAAATTATAAATGGGTTACTGATAGATACTGTTCAAAATTTGTATCCACTAAAATTATTATGCAGAGAGAGCAAAATAAAACTCAACATTAAGGTAATGAAAAAACAGCATGTTTTTTATTAACACACAATTGGTTTATCTGCATTAATGCTAAAATGTCGTTTAAGGGTCAATCAAAGACATGCGGTGTTTTTTCACCACCTCTTTGATTCAGTTACTTTTGCTCTATCCTCTATTTGTACTATCGTGGAAGCAATACATTTGGAACATTTGAAAGTGCGGTTTAAGATGTAATTTACAACAACCTTATTTATTCAAATAACAAATTGCTTGCTATACCTGTCAACCTACAAAGAAACAAGAAAGAACAAAGAAATAGCTACATTTCTATTCAATTTTTTGTTTTAAACTAATAACAATAGACAGTATGAGTTCTTAGACCAAATTACTGGGTTGATGCTATAGAGAACAGTTTCTTTGAAATTTGATAATTTTGAAATGTTAAGCCTTATGTCATCAAGTATGATCCATTAAATATTAGTTAAGTAAAAGTATATAAAATTCTTCATATAGGTTGTAAATAATTTTGTGTCAGTTAACGATTGTTTTACAGTTTCTAATGCAAAGCTTAGTTTCAAAAATGGAAACTTGCTTTTAAAAACCATTGCCGTCATTTGTAAAAAGGTGGTTTTAAAAAGGATTCACTTCAAATTTCCATTATTCTTGCCGATCTATTACACGAGGAACGTTAAAAATGTTGCGTTGTTAAAACATAGGTTAAATTATTTGTGTCATACTGTAGTAAAGTAATACCATCTGTCTATAAAGTAACCCCACCCTCCTAACTAACTTTTGAACGACTTGATATTTTATAAACAATATTTGGTGTGTTTTAATGGCAAATTAAATACTATTTTTTAGCCTGTATTAAAATTTTGTATCATCCAAAATGGCGACTGGGCGCCATTTAAAAATTTTTTTTAAATAGAAAGGGGGTCGAGTAACACCTCATTTGAAAGATATTTTAATTCTGCGTCTGATCCTAGAGTTTAAAAGAAAAATATTGAGCCATAACAAAATGGCGGATTTTAAACTAATGGACTCACTCAATTCAAAATTGTTTTGATTTTTTTATCCAGGGTCGAGTGACACCTCATTTGAAAGGTCTTTTAATTCTGCGTCTGATCCTAGAGTTCCAAAGAAAAATATTCCACCTTTCCATTAAAAAAAAATTAAAATGGCGCCCAGTCGCCATTTTGGATGATACAAAATTTTAATGTAGTCTGAAAGATAGTATTTAATTTCCCATTACAGCACACCAAATTCTGTGGAAAAATATCAAGTCGTTCAAAAGTTAGTGGGGCGGGGGAAGGCGTTACTTTATAGACACAGTGTATGTTCGACGCTACCAACAAAGAAATTTTATTGAATAGCAGAATATGTTTGATTTAAATATAAACTTTAATACAATACTAGTAATACTAGCACAAAAAAAATTAAAAAATTATTTTCGTTTGTTGTGTTAGGATCTACGCTATGTTTGAAACTACAGCGGTATTCTACCGTCTCGACAATGTAAATACTTATAGTAGTCTTATTTTCTGAATTTTTTTATATTCTCTCTTTGCTTTGCTTCAACATAAACAACTAAACGTACCTTAACTGAATTAAACATATTTGTATGCCGTTTTACTTATATTACAAGAGGTGTATGAAGTAATATATTAATTTTTTTGTTTCTATAGGTATGTAATTTGTTTAGTAAATCAAGAACAACCCGAAGAAACTTTAAGTTTGCCGGGACTGAAAAGTATTCTAAGCAAGTCTACCAGTTTGTTTGCTAGTTGGTTTCTTAGTGGCCATACAGGAACATCATTCTGGTCTCTTTATCACATTATTACCGATGGGAATAACTGTCAGGTAATTGTAATTATTTTAACTATTTGCACAAGTTACGTAGTAGCTTACCATACATAGTAAACACAGTCATTTATTTCTTAAAGCTGTAACTTTGCTGGTTTGAGTTAGAAAAAAATTGTTCTCGTTAAAAAGAAGAATTTTTTGGAAGCATAAAGCTTTTGAAATAAAATATCCACTACCAATTTAAAACATTGTTAAAATTTGAATGTAATTTAATGTACAAATACAATTACGAACAATTAGTGAGTGTAAGAATAACAAACGACTTTTTTTTGTTGTAGACTCAATTTGTGGATTCATGTAACAACTTCCACATCGAAGAAATAAAGGTTACAACAGAATATGTACATAATGAACTTTAACGATGCAGTAGTTATGATTTTAAGTTCTGATAGACATATTAAACACTTTTTTACCATAGGGTAAGATATTTAATTATATATGTTGTAAATTATGAACTAGTATTTATTTTAATATAACAACAGTTTGTCTTTTATGCCATCGCAGCTGTATATTATGTTGTAAAAATATATTTTACATGCCTAGGCACTATTTATATTACATTATATTATATGCAGTGTTATTTGTTTAAAAGTGACAAACTTTTTTATTTTATTGCAGCTCTTAACGCAATTTTGAACCTTCTAACTAAGAAAAATTACGAAATAATCGAATTTTCGTTTTCTTTCAAGATGGTTGCCACCGAAAAAACGATCTGTTTTTAAATGGCAATATGGTATTTTTTACGAAATGCTACAGCTTTTTTGATTCTGAATGTAAAAGTTTCAAGACAATCTAACAAAAGCCCTAATCGTTTTCGAGTTATTCACAATTTATTGTCGGGTTTGTAACCCTTGTAATTATAAGTCGGCTATGTTCATAAACAAGAAATAAACAAAAATTATTTAAAACGGTCGAACAATGATGAAAACAAATATAATAATCAATGACAAATAACACAAGCAATTCCATTACATAGCATTTCCTTATATGAACTGACTAAACTGATGTAGATTTTTACTCCAATATATTATAATGAGCCTAACAACGCTTTGTTTCACATTCGCTAACATTTGGGGTAATATGTCTCTGATTTTTTGTCTTAAGTAGTATTGTAATTATGCTAATAACGTAGAAGCGGTAACAATTAACATACACTTTGGTTTTCAAATAACATCATATAAAAAAATCGAATGGGGTGAGATCGCGCAACCTCTATTGCCAATCTGCTATTACTTATGTGTGGCTTCGAATATCAAAAAATAATTGGAATAAAATTAATATAAAACAAGAAATCAGGAACCCCAGATGTTGGCGAACGCCACTGGTGGCACAAGACAGCCCACACGTATCTACAAATGAGTGAGGATTAGATTGGCACTTGCCACAAAAGACAGTTTTAAATATTTTGCAAAAAACCAAATATCATTCCTTTAAAGTTCAATTAGTTTGGGGGCTGGCAGAGGAAGACGTGGAGAATGGAATTCTTCTGAGCAAGTAATAGATATCTGTGATGGCGCTCCCATGTTTGCAAAGCCAGTTGATTTTCCCGATTATGCTAATTTTTGCCTCGGTGGTTTTGTAAACATAGAAAATTGTCGATATTGGGCAACAGAATTTACAACTTAAGTTCGGAGCAGCAAGGACGGGCTCGGTAGTTCTGTTGGGTTTTTCGGGGTGGTAAATGTTAGACCTGTGTGCTGGGCCTGGATAAGCGTAGTGGGGGGAATCCTGGAGTTGCGTTTGCAACTCCAAGATTCTGTTTAGAAAAACAACTTAAATATAACTAAACATGAATTGAAGGCAATTGGCAATTGACTTGCAATTACTATCTAAGATAAAGTTGAGGTTCAAAACGCAAGAGCCACAAAATACAAATATGTAATTGCGTTTAAATATGAAAGCATTTTATTAAGTGACGTCATAAATAAATGTATTTCAAGAAAACTGTTAAGGTATAGAGTGGTAATAAACAGGGAGTCAATATTTTCTTGTGGAGCTGTTTATTTATGAACATAATGATGGTTATTACTTATTAGTAATTTCAAAGGGGCTTATAACGTAATTTGCTATTAAGATAAGATGCTTACAGGGCCGATTTTAGACATTTGCGGGCCCTACACAAAAGGGTCAAACACGGGCCCTAAATATAGGTTCAGTGGGGCCGTTGTAAGTTGTCCCGATGTGATGGTCAGATTTTAATCCCTCAGTACTTTAATGATGGTATTATCGACACAGGTAAGTTCCCCCGACGGTTCCTTCTTATCTTATCTTCTTATCATTACTTTGTGAAAATTACTTATGATTGCACGTTAGCGTTTTCTACAAACGAAATTTAAAAAAAAATAAGTGTTATATTTAAGTGTATTTATTAAATAAACACATACAGAAAAATACAGTAATATAAAGAAAAGAAGAAACAGGAAAATTGAAATTGCACATTTCTACACATGAAAAAATTTAATTTGTTAATTCGTATATGTATTAAATAAACACAGTCACATTACAGAAAAATACAGTAAAATAAAGAAAACAAGGAAATTGAAATTGCACATTTCTACAAATTACTAATTAAGGTTCTTTATTATGATAAGACATTAATTTTACAAAAGTCAACCGACATGTTTTCCACATTAATAGTCATTTATTTTACTTTCTAAAAACATTTGTCGCTTTTTAATGTCATTTCTATTTTTTTTATTAGAAATACTAGCACTATTAATTTTAAGGTAAGTATTGGTTTGGAAATTAATTAGAGTCCATAGCAAAGCAGTCGCTGACTTCAGACGATGAAAGATATGGTAACCCAAATAAGTAGCAACCATTGGCCGGTTTCAGACTCCTTGTCTTGGTATTGCTTCGATAATCCCAATTTCAAAATGTTTTTGTACCATGCTGTGTCAGATGAAACAAACAACCAAATGTAGTAGACTCTGGAAAGCTTTCGTCAACTGCCGCATGTATTGCTTTCTCAAAATCAACAATGATATGTTTTGGAGCAAACTTTAGGTCGAATTCCATACACTTTTTTCTAATAAAATTAAACATTTTGGCATACGTTGATGTTTTCTTATCCGTCAGTAAACAAAACACGACAGGGACGTACTGGTCATTTTTATAAGCATGTAAAGTAAAAAACTGGTAAAAAAAAACTTGACGCAGTATTGGAAAGTTCCATCCATATACGGAGTCCGCGGAGCACAAAAAATTTAAATTAGCGAAACAAGAAAATATTACGATGTTACTTGTTGTATCATTTACCAACAGGAAATTATCGTGTTTGTATGTCTGCACTGAAATTGCATTTAGAGCATCGTGTACATCAGCCATACTTTTTGGAAGAGGTGGTAACTTCGCAGGTCTTGCATTGTATATATTCCGTCTAATATTGGTTATGTCCTTGTAGTTCAGTTCGGGGATAAAGTTAGGATTCTGTTGCAGTTCCTTGTGAATTAGTTTTGATGGGCGATCCGCTATATCATCAACTGCTTTTCTTTTCACACTGTTGCTGATCTGTTGACGATGAATAACACCATCATCCACCTGGTGGCTATGATTTTCATCGTTATTTATTATGTTTTCTTTATGATCACTATAAACTTTCGCTTTACAACCTTTTTTATAACACCGCCATTTAATTGTGCCCGATTTTAAATCACTTGCTTTATAAAACTTAGCGCCGTTTACAACAAGCGTGGCTTTTCCCTTCTCGTTCAGCGTCTTTGAAACTTCCATACTGACACGTTGCTGTTGTAAGTACACAAATAGACTGACGAATTAAGTTTGAATAATTAGCTAAGAAGACTCTCTTTGCATTGTGTTGCAATAATTGCTAATTATTGGTCGATAACTTTAACACCGAAATAAACATTCGTTATTGGGAAGCTACGATAAGAATCTTAACGACCATTGCTTGGTAATCCTCAGCCCGTAAGTTGCCGGGAAAACTTACAGGTAGGATAATAAAATATTTTGACCATCTTGCCACCGCCCGTTCAGTTGTGGCATGATTTTAAATAATAGCGCAGCCCATTTCACTAGCACTAAACGTTTATTACACGTAAATTTACAAACAAATAAAGATAAACATCAGCTGAAGGAAATACATATATGTAATTATTTAAAAAAAATTATTTTAATAGGACCAATCCAACAATAAGTCACAAAACGAAAATTAATCACAAGTAATAAAATATAAGTAACTTAAAAAAATCTTCAAAGACTGCATCACTTCTGCTTCTATTTAAAGTATAGATAACGCTGATAGTTTAAAGAATGATAATAAGAATACTTTAAAGAATTCCTAGTAATCGTGGATTTAAACTGATTTAACTTATCAGAAAAGTTTTTATTTTCTTATAGCTTCAACATAGCGAAGTATTGATTTCATGAAAATGTTTGAATGCTAATTTTAACAGGTATACACGTTTTGGGGCACAAAGAACTCAAAAAAGTTGTTTTTAAAAAATGGCTGTCTGTGCGCGCGTGGGCTGTGACGCTTCTACAGGCGAAAGTACTACACCGATTTTAATGAAATTTGAAATAAAAAGCTATATCAAAAAGTGTAGTTCTAGTTATGGTTTTCGAAAAATCCGAAAGTGGAAACGGAAGTTAGACATGTTTTTTGATATCGTTTTTTTTTTCCAAAACTAAATTTGGAAATTAAATACGGAATCTGAGAGAAAAACTCAAAGCAAATCGAAAACTTTTTATCGAACTCTCTAGCTACAAAATGGTGGCCGCTACACCTTTTTAAAAATTTAACACCTATTTACTCAATAAGGAGTCGTCTGACCGGCATCAGCTACAATTTGTTTAAAACCCCTTTGTGGGTGGTATACGACAGAACAAAATTAATTTCAAAAATCTGAAAACGATCGCAATGGCGCTTCTTTACAATTTAGAAAATTAAAAAAATATATTATTGTTTTTAAAACTTTATAGGCTGTTACAACGAAAGATTGGCTACAATTTTATTTTTTTTTTCTGAAAGCTATCCTAATTTCACTTTGGCGCTTTCTATGAATTTGGATGGATGGAATGGAGGTTTGCCTATATAGCTTGCTTTCTTCGAAATCTACTAGTCGGTGAAATATGCAACGTTATAATTATAAAATTTACACTTTTGCAAATACGGTAAGTATTAATATCGAGTATGGGAAAGTCCACTCGAAGTCCACACTTTAGCTTTTTTTATATCGATGTCGCTTTATATGGGAATTTTAAATTCCAGCAAAATATTACTATACTTTTAGCTTTTTTATATATGTACACAAATAATATGGATATGGCAGGTTTTAAGTTGTGAATCAAAATTTAAAAAATGCGGGCCCGGCTTGGTCTAGTCCCCGCCCGGGCCCTTTCACACTACGGGCCCTAGACAATTGTCTTATTTGTCTAGGCCTAAGTTCGGCCCTGGCTGCTTATATGTTTCCTCTGTAAGCAATAATTTACTTCAAATGACAAAGTCTTGAAAATTGGCATTAGGTTTAGTATAAACAGGTACCTAAATTTGGGTTGCAAGTACACGTTTAAACAAAACTAAATTGCAAAAACGTAATGTTGTTTAGAAAATAGAAAATTATATTATTTATGTATTTAGTATATACAATAAGAAACCTAGCCAAAATAGAAGTAGAAAAAGCTGGAATAAATTTATACGCGATATAGAACACGATCCACAGATAATAATTCAATGGAAACTTAATCGCAGTCGCTTTTGAAACAAGCGCGGCATGTCTTTAGTTTGCAAATCGTTGAGCTATTAATCTAAGAGCTAGCAACGTCAGAGACTACAGAATTTCATCATGAAAATTTCCAATCTCTCCGTATTCTAAAATTGGTTTCATCCACTAAAATGCAAGTCTGGCTGGCGAGATCGGTTGCGTGGCAATAGGGGTGGCTCCGTATCCGTAAGTACCCTAAAAAATAGGAAACCAACATTGTAGTATCAAAGCTCAGTTTTTGTTACTTGATACCTAGTAATTTTGTAATATTATAGTTATGTTGCCAGACCATTACGTGCTTGATAAGGTTATGTGAACATATGTGGGGTGCCCACCCCCATTAACAGTATAATGTCTAAGCTAGTTTTTTTATGTTTTTAAATACACCACAAGTATACCGTATGTAAAATGACCGACCGAAATTCCGTTGTTAACATACCGACAGATCATGCTAACGGTAGTGGGGTTTCATCTATCGCACGCTTAGAGCATCAATACAGTGGTGAGGATGAGAGCTCGTAGTAAAGGACAAAATATGGAATCTCATGAGAAAAAGAGAGACAAATGGAGCTTATTTAAAACAAGCAACAAATTTTACATCAGATATTATTGATTTTTCTGGCACTCTGAAATACGAAGAGGTATTACTAATGTTTTGTTGACAGTTGAATAGCTTCTAATGTTTTGTTGTGGCTAGTAAAGTAAAGTAAAGTATTCTCGATACTAGTATTACTTGCGCGAAAGAGAATAAGGTCATATTATTCTTGTTGTTCAGCATTTAGAACAAATACGTCCGAGTGAACGCCATGTGAAATAATTTGATTAAATTAAGTTATTTATGTTTATTCATCATTTTCATTGCTATCACATTTATGTATTAATCTTGAAGAAGTAGTGTACGCAAGCTTTTGAAACGAACTGTTGCGTTACCTGTGGCGGGTAAAGGCCAGTATTTGTAGCTCGCGGTCAAGTTCAAAAAGCGATGTTTTGTTCTCCGTGTTTATTTCGGTAATAAGATATCAGCAGATTATGTTCGACTATGGCAAACGAATACTGTACACTAAGGGAGCCTGTTTTTATGAAATAGCATAGCTGGCTATTGAGCTATCTGTGCCTTCTGTAACGGACGCGTAAATATGTGGATTTTGGTGGAGGGGCCTCTTACCACTAAAAGTTGCGAAATATGGAAAAGCTCTAGATTTACTATACCGGGTGTCAACTAAAGTATGCTCACCCCTTTTGTTTTCAATTTTTTAATCAAAATTAAAAGACAGTCTACGTGGCTGTAAAATTCTCTGTCAAAGAGCCGATATCGTTTTATTTGAAAATTTTGAATACTTTTGAAGAAAAAAAACGTGTCTACAAGTTTCGAAGTCCCGTAGATTCACAAATATAAACTTTAAATTTCAAAAATTATGTTTAAAGTAACAATTGGCTTCGTAGGAACAAATTAATGCCGTTCATAACACTCTTAACTCAAACCAGTAAATTGTAATTAAAAATGTCCGGGCAGTCACAAAAACAACTGAAGTACAATAATTTCATCCTGATTTAAAAATAAAAACATATACACATTCCATTTGAAATAAGAATGTTGGCGTTACTTCCGGCGAAACCAAAATCGCAAAAAAATTAAAGTAACAGTCGTATAATCGGGTTTTAATTTGATAACAACTTTCCAAAATGTTATTTTATTTTATTAATAAATAATGAAAATAAAGGGGTATCCACTTTCGTTGAAACCCGGTATTTTTTGTAATAATATCTAATATGAAGTCCCGCGGAATCACCTTGCATGTAAAAATTTGTACTTCGATGAGTGTCGCAGTGTCCTATTGACGCCCATTCATTTTTTCGTTTACTTAAAAATAGTATTTTTAGTGTAACTTGAGCCTCCAGGGTTCCATTTTTCAAATCGAGTCTTTCAAAACGTCAGTATGGAGGTTACTTTATTATTTATTGTGCACAGCAACTAACATAAAAAATAAAAACATTACGTTAACCACGAAACTTCAATAAACACAATTCATCGAAAAATTATGTGTATTTCAACACTATTACAAATAAAGTGTGAATTACAAGGAGCTAATTGCAGAAAATATATAGTATTTCACAAGACCAGCATGTATAAATGCATACGTGTGTTAAACGATAGAAAATGTACGTCAATAGCTACACATTTAACTTCGTAAAAAGAATTGCGGCATTAAAAAAAATTAACAAGGTCTCACGTAGTATAGAATAGATATAAAAAATGTCTTTGTTGCTGTTTAGAAATTTCCCAATTAGGTCGACCTTCACGCTTAAACAAAAAGCGGCACGTGCTCAATAAACTACAACGAAAAATTATTATAAAAAGCAAATTATGTATTATTTTACAGTTAGTTAATACCTTTAGTTTCTAAACACAATTTTAGTAGAATTATTCATTAATTATTATATATTTCTCTTAATATGCCGGAAAAGTACACTAAAAAAGTGAATCAAAGTTAAATAATTTTTAAAAGACCCACACGCTGGTGTACCCCTACTTTATTTATTATATTTACCTACGAGAGAGCGTAGTCAATTGTTTTTCAAATACTACTAACATGACCTTCTAAATTGGGAGCTTTGACAGAGCTGTCAAAGCTCCTAATTTAGAAGGCCGTGACACTAATAAGTATTTTACGCTTCAAATTATTTTGCTTAACTCAAAGTCGTAATCGGCCTTTATGTCCCACTGCTGGACTCCGGCGCTCTTCTCTGTCACGTACTCTCCTTAGCGCTGAGGTGGAGTACGAGGTACCTGCAGTTTAGTGTTAAATCCGAACGACTAAATAATAGAGAAGGTTTCACACATTAAGACCCCACGGCTGCCTACACTGAAATGCGAAATGTAAGTGGCGGGCTGCGGCATGGATTTTCATTGCTGCATGGCTTTGGCGGAAAATCGAACAACAGACGTTTAGCATTAGAGCCTAAGCGCCCAACATCTAAGCTACCCCCACTCTTAACTCAAAGTAACCTACGGAAATGGATGAAATACCCTAGGGGTTGTTTTTGTTTATGAACGGAATGTCAACTCAATTCTCTTTGAGAATGTCATTCTGTTGCGAATTGTGATTGAATCTGTTGTATTTGATTTTATATCTACAATGGATAATAATAAAAAAATCTGACACGTTCGTTTTTTTAAGCAATAAAAATGAAGATACGCAGCTGCAATATATGGTCAGCAATACCCGAATAGCGTTGTCCCATACAGTGGAAAACGTTTAGAAGGTGCGTGCTCTATTTAAAGGAACTTAATCGGTTCATCGCTTACGAAAAATTGTGCAAGTCGGTGTAAACACCGAGTTAAATGTTATAATAGAAAAGCGATAAACATTTACTAAGGCCCCCGTATTGCACTATAAAAGATCTTTGATAAAATATCTTTTATAAAACATATTTCAGTGTAATGGGGTATCTTTCGTAAAAGTTGACTATGATTGAATTTTTGATAAAATGTAGCCTGGAGCTGCTAATTTTTATAAAACCTTTGACAGCAATCTTTCTCAAAGATCTTTGATAGTGAAATACGGGCCTAACGTTGTAGCAAAAGATTTGAATTAATCGCAGGTCCGAGTTTGGCGCAACCTAGTACGGCATGATTATAAGACCTGGTGATCATAAGCGTCGTATTCAATTCTGTAATTGGTTACTGTAGCAGCATCGTTGGTATCTAAACGTCGTATGTTTATAAAAAGTGCCCTGCACTAACGAGGCAATTTCAGCAGTAATGTAATGGTAGATACTAAAAATTACCACTGAGCCGACCGAGCTTCACACTTTACGAGAAATAAATTTTGAGAACAGATTTGGTGCATTCATGTGTAGACAGGAATACTTACTGGAAGACTATTGTAACCTTATCTTTATAATGGGCAACTGAATAGGTAGAGATATTAAGAATTTCTTCGAGTAGATTATGTTGATTTTTCAGCAAAATGGAGTTCCTCCTCATAACCACATCGCCATTCAAGACTACTTCAATGATACCTCTAGAAGAAAGTGGCTATAAACATCAGGACGTATACTATTGCCACTAAGGTGGCCTGATTTAAACCCCTTTGATTTTATCCTATGAAATTCTATTGAAGATAGGATGTTTAAAAGTCTGCCAAACAATGCTGTTTAAATTACCCAATTGATTTTTTAATTTAGCAAAATTGTTTAAAATTGTAGGAATTTAGTAAAACGGTAATATATTTGCAAACATACGTGTCTCAAGAATAACGCACAAATGAATATATACACGTATATGTACGTAATAGATTATCGCATAATCAGACACTTACTTAGGAAAATTTCCAAAAACTAAAAACGTTCTTGCACTGGCAATGAAGGGACTCGCAACAGAAATTATGAGAAACGTATTGTAGACTAAAAATTATGTAAATATACGAATATTAATTTAAAAAAATTCATTTACATAACATTGGCGGTTAGGCAAATAACATAGTTTAAAAAAATTTTGATTATACTATTTCTAGTTAGTACGGTAATATATTGTTTAATATAAAATTTGAATTAAATCATTAATAGCTGTCATACAGTTTTCTATACCTAAAACTCATTTGATGGCTACGACATACTTCACGCATCAGTACATACTAACATTTAAGAGTATGAAATCAAGGATATTTCCGTATACAAAGCAAAAAACAAAACCTTTTGTTTAGTTTTACATATATAAACACTTCTGTATTAAATACTCAAGGTAATCGTAAAAGTTTTCTTAAGAAGTGCGTGATAATCATTATGACAGACATGGAAGTTCCGTACGACTTCATTAACAACAAAATTTTAAATGAAAATTTCACAAATATATTTCGGACAGGCTATATAACCATCAAAGGTATTACCATGCCTGAAAGATTTAAAGATTTTTACAAAACAATTGAAGATTTCGAAGTACACGACGATGATATTTGGATCTGCAGTTTTCCTAAAACGGGTAAGAAAACAAAATAATAACATTTAAGAAAAAAACGGCCATCAGAAGTAAATAATAAAAAAAGGGCCATGAAACAGTTTTGTTTCAACAAAGAGTAATTTCTTGAAATAAATTTGGTGGTTATTCTTGGGTTTAATTTACATCCGCACACGTATCTATATTTTGATGTGCAAAGAAAAATTAATTAAGATGCGAAAGTACGATAATGTATTGTTCTTCAGTAAACAACATTAATCAATTTTTGTTAAATGTAGGGCCAAACAGTTGAATGTTTAATATTTAAAAAAAATCGTTTCTGTTAACAAGTGAAAAACGCAAGAATTTCTATACATTAATAAAGTTGTAGATCTATTTTAGCTATATTAGGCAAACATATTTTTACGATTGTGTTTTGTTGCGTTTTCTAGATAAAACACAAACATGCATTTATTTAAGTATAAACCGTATTGTTAACACTATCAAAAAACTTATTTTCTTCGCTTTTCAACGTGATATGGTTTTATATACTTAATTTCAAATTTATCAATGTTGAATAAAAACGAACTTCTAGTATCACGGTTCCATAAAACTTAACGTTGTTCAAATAAGGAGCAGTATTTAGTTTACATTAATTTTTTAACATTATTTTTAAGAAACAGTTCTTTAGAAACAATTTTTAAAACAACTTATTAACTTTGCTGCAATTTTTTGTACATTACGGCATTTGATGAAATAATAAAAACTAAAAACACTCGAACTGTGGATTGTACGTCACCCTCCTAGGGTAACGTAATTATATACCAGATACGTATTTCGACAGCAACAGCTATCATCATCAGTGGTAAACTGACAATGAAACTGATATGACTTGTATCTGGTATTAAGTTACTTGTGTGAAAGGGTGCTACATTTTTCAAAATAATATAAACAATTAATTTGCATTAGTCTGTCATAGTTGTTTTTTTAAATTGCTTTCTGCGTTTATCAGAAAATCATTGAGCAAGCAACTTTTTACACTTTTTTGCTATGAAGTACCGTATTTTTTAATAAAAAATACATAAAAGCTGGCCATGGAAAATAAAATATCTGTCTTTGCATGCTTTAAAATTTAACTGTCATCACTCTGTCAGTGTCACTACAAATAACAAATTACAAGCTTAACCTAAAGATTTTAAGTGACATTATGTTTGGTTTGTTTAAATTCTAAAGCATGCAAAGACAGAAATTATATTTTCCACGGCCAACTCTTTAGTATTTTTTATTTGAACACAACATTATAACAACGTATAAGAACCAATCTGCTTGAAATTATTTACCTATTATTTACATTCTGTGTATACATTAAATTTACAATGAAGCATATTAACTTCCGTATTTAAAAAAATATTTTTTTTACTAGTGCTTGAATAGATCACAACTGCCCTCCCCCTTCCGTCACCTTGAGTAACCTATTGCATGAATTAGAACTTGATGATGATAATAATGATGACATTTCATGGCCCACTAATGCTAGGAGTTGTGTTATTTAATTTCGTCATTCGAATTTAAGATTAAGTATATAAAACCAAACATATACAGTTGAAAAGAAAAAATAATATTGATAATAGAAATGAAAAACGATTTCTATTTCAGGTGTTTGTTATATCCTAAAAACAAAATACTACACAAAAAAGATATTTTTCTTCAATACAGCCTAAATGAAGGTACAAATTTTTCTTTTGCGATTTTGTTTTATTTTAACTATGAACATAAATATTTAAATTTAACGAAATTCCACTTTTTCAGTTGTTTGCTAGTATCCAGTAAGCTATGGAAAAAACAAAATCATGAAGGAATTAATCACTGTACTTTCAGTAAAGATTTCACGAAAATTTGGGATTCGAGATGTTGACGAAAGTATGTTGTGGACCTCCAGGGACGCAATAAAGATGTCTGCTATGGGTGGGTGGGTATGTGTATGTGTACGCTCCATACCCTGAACGGATGGGACGATTTCAATGCGTTATGCGTTTCTCAAAAATTCATCAACAAAATAAGCTTTTAAAAAAATCTAAACCGGAGGCAGAAGTTAGACATGATTTTTTAGTAGCATTTTTGTTCGACCTCGAATTTTCTAAATCTATAAACGGAATCTAATAGAAGACCTTAGCGCAAACCTAACCTGTCTTGGTGGCCGCTAGGATTTTTTAAAGATTCTGACTTAAAGAAATCGAGTTGGTAGATCGGTATCAAATTTATTGGTATTGTAATAGCTGTAAGGAGACACAATGTCATCATGTACGAGAATTTTTAGAAGCATGAAAACTGTGAAGTGAAAATTTGGAAATTTTCAAGCAAAAATATTTTTCAAAAACTGCCAACACGATTTTTTTTAAATTTTGTAGGCTTATAAAGCTACAATTTAGTTTTTTTCCTATTTTGATATTGTATCTTTGACGCCTTCTATGAATTTCTGAAGAATTGGTTTTAGCGCGTATTTACTCATACACGAGTTATCAGATAAGGAATCAAATTTGGTACTGTAAATAATCTACTGGTACACAATGCTACAAACTGGGAGAATATTTGGAACTATTAAAACTGCAAATTAAGCAAAATTACTTATGAGTGACAGTAGCATAAGGTTTACAACTGAATGTTTACGACCAACAAAAATGATGATAGGTAATTAACCCTTCCACCCAAATTTTAGCAGACAAATTTAACTCTTCGTTTTCTTTAATTCCTAGAAACCTTTTTTCAAAAAAATAAACAAAAACAATTTTTTTCTAACAATAAACATAAACATTTTCTGTTTCTGAACACCATGAGACACGCAAACGAACAGGCGTTAGCGTGGGTGTAATAGAGTCACAGATACGATTGAAGCGTCGTTAGACCGTATGACCACAGTCTTATTTATACTTTGGTGTAACGTTGTCTATCCATAACTTATACCGTGAATTCCAGTTGAAGTGGAACATGGCAGTTTAACATGTACAAATTGAATTCGTTGTATATTATGATTCTAGAAAAATTTTGATGCTTTCAGTCATCCCAAATAAAAAATAACAATATTTTACATCACCTGCTCGCAAGTCAGTTGAAAATACGGCCATAATGCACTGATATAATCGGTTGCAAAATAAACCTTTAAATTCCGCACAGGTAGAGATTCTTTTCTGTGAGCACGAGGCTAAGAGTTTAAACTTTGATAAAATTCCATTGCTTAAAGATTTTCATTTAACTGTTGTAGTATATAGAGTTTCGTTTCCCTTTGTTTGTGTTGATTGAATATGCTTTGTTTTCAGTGTTAAGTAGAATTTAAATTATTTTGATGTTGAGACTCAAATTAAATGTTTACTTTTTGTTATTTTGTAGAATTACAGAGCAATTTATGGGCTTAAGTTAATGTACCTACTTGCTTTCCTCAGCTGTAAAATATTTATTGTTAACTTTTTACGTTCAGCCGGTTAGCTTATTTAAACCGCGGTTCGTTAGAAACTAGTGTTATGTAGCTTTACAAAATAAAAATTATTAATATTAAATAAAGTAATATAAACCTGATTGTCTTATTACAATAATAAAAAAAAAGCAGACTTCATCACGATTTGAACTAATAACCTCTTGCTTACAAAGTGAATGCATTACGGGCCAAGTTCTTATTAAATAATTTATTTAAAGCATAATTTGTATTACATTTTCAACTAAATTGCTATTAGACGATTTAAAAATATTATCATTTTACTTAAAGTGACTTGACTGCAAGCAATAAAATTCTTCTAGGGACATAATATACAACTAATTAATTTTGATACCGAGTAAGTGTTAATAAAAATATTTATGTAGGGATGTATCATAAATTGAAATTGTACACGAATTTCTTTGTCATAAACGTCTTTTTATAGCCCATGGATTTCTTTATTGCCCATGGGCTATAATTTTAGGCAATATGGCTACCGTTGTTTAGCCGCTACCATAGTTACGCTTCAAATCTCAAATTAATCAAAGCAACGCTAGATGTGGGTGGAAAATTCAAGCTATTTTATAAATATTTTCAATTTATTTTAGAAATATTTTTAAATTAAAAAATCTTTATCCGTGCATAAAGTTCTATATGTACCACGGGCGTAACTTGCTTTTATAGCTTTCGACGTATTCTTAGCCCTCGGCTGCCGCCTAGGGCTCAAAATTACGTCTTACGCATAAAAGCCTCTTTACGCCCTTAATATATAAATAACTAATAGAGCGAGGTTGTAAAATGCCCCATCCATTACCTTTTGAACAGCTTGATGTGAAGCTACCAAATTTGAGTTACTATTATTGTAGAACAAACGGGACATTTTTGACCGGTGCTTGTTTTGACGGCTACATTTTACATGGCGCTATTTTTGTGAGCGCTATTTTTAACGGCGCTATTTTGGTCGGTGACATTTTAAAAGGCGTTTTTTTTGCCTGGACTAATTATTTCATCCTCATCCTGAACACCGCTCAGAATAATGACGCAGTATGTATCGTATTATCGAACGAAATGATCACTCAAAAACATATAGAAAAAGTATTTAGAAATTATTATACATAGGCATCGTTTAAAATTACGAAATATCAAAGAAATAGATATAAATAAGCTGAAGTGTTAACTTCAAGTGGACTTTCCCATACTAGAAATTCATACTTACAGTATTTAAAAATTTTTTTTAAATAATTATAACTTTAATGAGTATCTGTATATAAAATACTTAATTACTTTAACAATATCTATTTATTTTAACCTTATACGTATTTCGGCATGTTTACATGCCATTGTCAAAGGTTCTATGAAAAAGTAAACAGTTCGTGTTGTTATAGCAATAGAATTTTGTTACTTATCTTGGTAATCGTCTGCAGATGACTTGATTTCTTATTCCAAAATGTCCAGTAGAGGAGAATTTAAGAGATCAATTTGCTCATTCATTAACGGTACAGTTTTTAAAATGTTTGTGAACTTCAAAAGCTTCTAGTATATCTAATTTACGTTTATCATCACAAAAGTGTATACATTTTATGGTGTTATTAGATATCATTGAATGATTTTGTTCTAGTAAGTGTTTAGCGTAATTGGATTTATGTGGGTGTTTGTATTTGTAACAACGTACGTGTTCTTTATACCTAATATCAAAATTTCTAATTGTCTGGCCTATATAAACCGAATTACAATGCGAACAATTTAATTTGTAAATTAAATAGATATACTAGAAGCTTTTGAAATTCACAAACATTTAAAAACTGTACCGTTAATGAATGAGCAAATTGATCTCTTAAATTCTCCTCTACTGGACATTTTGGAATAAGAAATCAAGTCATCTGCAGACGATTACCAAGATAAGTAACAAAATTCTATTGCTATAACAACACTAACTGTTTACTTTTTTATATAACCTTTGACAATGGCTTGTAAACATGCCGAAATACGTATAAGGTTAAAATAAATAGATATTGTTAAAGTAATTAAGTATTTTATATACAGATACTCATTAAATATGAACTTTAACGAAGTAAAGCTAGAATTGATAAATAAAATTATAACGTTGTACAGTTCACCGATTATTAGATTTATAAGAAAACAAGAAGCGTCATTGCTATCGATTTTCGAAATTAATACAAAGGTTCTCAAACCAGTTGTAGTTGACGCCGGTCAGGTGGCTACTTTTTGAGTAAATAAACGTTAAAGTCGAGATTTTCAAAAAGTTGTAGCGGCCGCCATGCCATTTTGAAGCTAGAGAGTTCGGTAAAAATCTATTCGATTTGCCTTAAGCTCTCCTCTCATTTCGCCGAATGTTAGATTTCTAAGAAAACAATTTATATAGGCAACCCTACGATGTCGCATATACTCTAGAATAGAAATTTTTTGGAAAAAAATTAGAAACCGAAAACGAAAGTTAGACATGATTTTTTGATAGCATTTTTTTTTCAAAACGAAATTGTGATAATTTGAGTATCTGAGAAAACACCAATTAAATTTTTTTTACCGGACCCTTTAGCTTCAAAAAGTAGTCGTCTGATCGGCCTCAGAACTACTTGTTTGAGAGTCCTTTGTGGGTAGTATACGATAAAAAGAAATTAATTTTAAAAATCCGAAAACGATCGCAATGACGTTGCTTCAATATTTTTAAAATTTTCAAAACCCTATTTTTCAAAAATTGCTTACAGAATTTTTTAAGCTTTCTGAGCCGATGGAGCTTGCAATGAACTAAACATTTGTTTTTCAATTATTTCCACATTTTAATCTGACGCCTTCCAGAAATTGTTGAAGAATTTGAAATTTATTAATTATTTAGTCAAAAATGCAAAAGACGATCGTTATAAACTTTTATCAGTTCGATAGACTATTTAAAGTACTTTATTAGGATTACCAAGAATTTTTAATTATTTTAAAAATTAAGAATAACAGCTATATTTTTTAATATCAACAACGCGTTTTCGACCCGTCGCGTGATTTTAACTATGCCTTTCAATTAGCTCTATTTAAAACGCATATTTTTATTTTTTGCATATTTTTGATAATTCTTTAAATAAACCATTTATAACGATTTTTAGTCAGAAATCCGTAGAGCACTTTTGCAAATACGGCAAGTATTAATATCTAGTATGAAAAAGTACACTCGAAGTTAACACTTCAGCTTTTTTTGTTTTTAATGAAGTCCTGCCTGCGCTGAACCGATTTAAGGATGATTCTGCTGTGCAATGCCTTCACACAATGTTAATTTTTATATAAGTGTCAGTCTGCATATTTAAAATAACTTTGAAATACACACTTATGTTTGGGTACGGAGATGAACAGTACGCATTAGGTATCTGTTAGGTAGTTGCAAATTCTGTAACTCTGGAACTGTCCGGGTTTTCGTCAGCAAACTCAATCGCGAATGCATCTTCCACTTCCTCCGGCGATAGAAAAGTAAGGCCAAAGAAATACTGCAGCAATTTTTGGGTAGCAGATTCCTTGTCTTTATAGTCTTTTGATAATCTAACTTCCTGAATTTTTCTCCATTTGAACATAAAAAATAATTTTTGTAAAATTTTGCAAATGGTCAAATAATTTTGCAATTATGGGAGACCCCTCATACATTTCACAAGTATTACATATAAACAGTTTTACGTACCATGCTTAAGCAAGATGGAATCGACAGCCAACAACAGTATCCAAAAAAATTCTGACTATCGTACGTTGATTTAGGTAATTTAGGTATAGTTTTTAATTTTGCTCTACTTATACTATTTTTAATGTATTTCACATCTTGACTCGTTAGTGTTTCAATGGATTCATTTTGCAAATTTATATCACGGTGTAACAGCTTGAATGGTCTTTCAGATACATCCTCTTCAAACTTGGTTATTTATAATTTGAAGATTTAAAACAATATCCCGTTCACTAGCATGTTTATGCTCTTTCGTTTTTTTGAAAACACCAAATCTGAATCACCGACAGTGTGCAGTTTGGCATTACATTTTTTTAAATACAACATCAAGACGTTTCACCAGCGAACTATAATTTGCGATATTTATAATATTTTAAATTATCGTGAACTATTAGTGATTTACCACGTTGACTTAGCATTTGAGTTAGCAACATAGTTAGGTTTTCACCTGTGTGAGCTGTGTAATACTAATATTGAATTTAAGCTAAAAAAAACAAAAGTGTTAAATTCGAGTGGACTTTCATATACTAGATATTAATACTTGCCGTATTTGCAAAACTGGCATTTATATAATTATAACGTTGTACAGTTGAGCGACTATTAGATTGTTAAGAAAACAAGCTCTTATCTCATTCTATCATTTCACCGTATGTTGCATTTCTAAGAAAACAAATTATATAGGCAACCCTACGATATCGCATGCCGTATAAGAATAGTAAGAACGGAACCGCCCGTCCTACAGCTAATTAGATGCGCTTCGGATTTCGAACTAAAAATCGATTAAAAGGTTTATTTAAAAAGTTATGAAAAATATGCAAAGAACAAAAAATATATTTTCTAAATAGAGCTTATTGATAAGCGTATTTAAAATTACGTAACTGGCGGAAAACGCGTTGTCGATTTTAAAAAGTAACCGAAAACGACGGTAATGGCGCTGTCGTTTTCGGTTTTTCGAAATTAATTTCACTTCATCGTATACTACCTACAAAAGGCTCTCAAACAAAGTCTAACTGATCCTGATCAGACAACTACTTTTTGATTAAATGGGCATTATTCGAGATTTTCCAAAAGTTGTAACGGTCGCCATTTTAAAGCTATAAAATTTGGTAAAAAGTTTTCCATTTGCCTAAGTTCTTCTCTCAGATCTCGGTCAAAATTTCCAAAATTTAATTTTGGAAAAAAACACTAACAATAAAACATGTCTAACGGCTTCCGATTTTATTTTTTGAAATGCTTAACTATAACTACAATTTTAGATATACCTCTTGATTTAATATTTCATGAAAATCGGCTCACTACTTTTACCTACCCACCTACCCACAGACAGAATTTTTTTATAAACCACTTCTTTGGATTCCTTGAGCCCAAAAACATGTATTTCCGTTAAAATTTAATTTCAAAAATTGTCATAAAATCAATACTTTCCTATGCTAAAGGTATGGGAAAATAAAAATCAATTAAGGTGTATTGGAAGGGTGGCGGTTAAGATTATTCCTATTAAACAGCCGTTATTACTAGCTTCTTAATTAGAAAGCTTTTATAGTTATTATTATCTAGGGACGGCAGTTACGGTGCACTGGGGTTTGTTTTGCAGATAATATATAATTGACATAAGATATTCCCAGAAAGATTGGAGGTGCTCTTTTTCTTAAACGTTAAGTATAAGCATTTTGAGTAAAAAATAACCTCTTAGTAAAATCATTAGATAAGAGTTAATGGTTTTCGGCATTCTCTACTTCAAAGTAGTTTTAATTCTAATTCTTTATGTTCAATGTTTATTCTAGTACATAAACGAAAACATCTTATAAATCCGATTTTCTAAAAGGCGATAATTAAAATACAAATTTGAAGTGTCTTTGTTGCGCTGATTTATGAAGTAGCTTAAGTATGTTAGGAATTAGGGATTAATCGGTACGATACGTTTTATTTTTAATTTACAAATTTTAGATTGTTTGTTTCTAGGAAGAGGGGTATTTTTATTTAAATGTTAACTAAAATATGTCTGTATATATTTGTATTAATACTTATTCTGTATAATTTAAGTTTAGAACGACGGCGCCAAAACGGCCTGGCGTCCAACCAGCGGCGCGGCGAACAAAGGCACTGGCGTCGAACCGGCCCGCGTCGATCTGGACGACACACTAATCGTTCGGCGCCGAAACGTCTCATGCCGTTCTAAAAATGAACAAAACCGAAAACGGAAGTTAGATGCGCTATTCTGGTATCATCTTTTTAAACAAATTTTCGTAAAGATTCTGAAAGAGACTTCTAATACCAAAAAAGAGTTTTTTCCTAAATTTTCTAGTTTCAAAATGGCGGCCACTACGTGTTTTGTATCTTGCGATCAGCTGTGACCCGAGTAGCATTAAATCTCACATCGTAACATCCTCAGCGTAACACAATTATTTATTTCAACTTTTCTTTTAAATTATATAAACTGTTAAGTTAAGTTTTGAATTTTTGATACAAACAAAAAATTTATTATTTCTTAAAATCTGTGCGACTTGCAATAATTTTTGTAATCTGATAATTAATGGCTGTGTATAACAAACGGAAGACAAAAATGAGCGAAACACTTCGCCTGGACTTTCCTATACTTATAAAATAACATTGTTTTATATTTTCCAACACTTTCGATATGCACCTGTCTAGACACGACTAGTTAAAGTAAATAGTTCTTATAAGTTGTAACATCTTGAAGCGGTTGAAGAAAGACCGACCGCTGCGCTCTGCAAGCATAAGGTTGGGTAAAATATTCGGACTGAATCAACGGAAGGGCGGAAATTGATATTTGAAAATATATTAATAACTCGAGAAGTATTATTGTTAGCAAGAAATTACTCTTATTAATTTGCATTTAGAATTTCAAAACCTTTCTGATTTTAAAGCCAAAATGCCACGTTTCCATTTAAAAAAAAGTTATTTTTTACCGTGGCCGCCATATTAAAATTGGAAACTCAAGTTTTTTTCTTAAATACAATCGAGAAGAATTTGCCCTACAACTTTGCTTTTGGGTTTGCGAGTCTATCTATTAAAATAAAAAAGTTAGCCTACACCGAACATTAAACGACTAGTATAAGAATACAACTGCTGTAGAAAGTATGTGAAATTCTTCTAAGGACAAAAAGATTATTAAAGGGCAAAAAATTTGATTTTTTGATTTTTTGTAAAAAGATTCTCCTAGAGCAAACAAAAGAAGAAATCAATTTTTCAATTTTATAGCGAAAATTTTGGGGGGGAGGGAGAACAGTAGCCCCCCTAAATATTAAAGTATCAAAAAAATATTATGATATTCGGATTTTGCTATTAATGGTGAGCTATTTGACATTAACAGAAATATTTTATTGCCCCCCGTTAAATAAATAAAAGGGTACCAATCTTCAATTTTCAAAAATTCATAGAGGGCGTCACAGTGAAATTATATCAATGCGCAAAAAAACAAATTGTAGAAGATTCCCAGCTCTATCACTTTAGAAAGTTTAAACAAAAACGTGTGGGCAGTTTTTGAGATTTATTTTTTTTAATTTAAAAAATTTTGGAGTGGTGCCATTGAGATCGTTTTTGGATTTTCAAAATTAATGATATTTCATGGTATAGTACCCTTAAGGGGCTACCAAACAAGATGTAGTTGATCCCAATCAAACAACTGGTTTTTGAGTAAATTGGCGTTAAAATCGAAATTTTCAAAACTTCGTAGCGGCCGCCATGTTGAAGCTAGAGAGTTCGGTAAAAAAACGTTTGATTTGTTCTAAGGCCTTCTATAATTTCCACTATTCCAATTTCCAAAATTCCGTTTCTGAAAAAAATGCTACCAAAAAAACATGTCTAACTTCCGCTTCCGGTTTCGGATTCTTTTTAAAAGCTTATTTTGTCGATGAATTGTTGATATACCTCCTCATTCCAAAGCACATCGAAATCGGTCCAGCCGTTCCGGAGATATGAGCGTTACCCACAGACACACACACACACACACATACCCACCCACAGACAGACATTTTTTAAAAACCACTTTTTTAGGATCCTGGAAGCCCAAAACATGTATTTCCGTCAAAATCTCGATTTTGAAAATTTGCATGAAATCAATACTTCCCTATACTGAAAGCATAGGAAAGTAAAAACTGTTCGCGTTTAAGTCCAGTTGCTCATGGAGATAGTAGAACAAGATTATAAGCTTAATTTTTAGATAATATTGATAGGAAACTGTATGCTCTGGTTTCTTACACTGTGAAAATTTAAATATCCTTTTTCGTAAAAACAAGAAAATGGATTTGTTATCTTTAGTTCCCGAAAATTTTTTAAATTCGAAGTACGCTGCTTTTAGGCGTGAGAGTCTTGGCTGGAGGAAAATATCTAATGACAATGCTGATAGCGTGAAAAGCCGATAAGTGTTAGCGGTGTTTTTATCTTAGGGAATTGTCGAGACTCTTTTGAATTAGCAAATACTTTTCCAATGCTGTCCTCCGTTATATGACTTCTTTGGTTTCTCGGTATACTATAACTCGCAAATTAAAAGCAAAATACATTGCAAAGTCTGTTTTCCGAAATTCGAACTAAGGGTGGGTGAAACAATTTATTCAAAGTTTAGCGCCTAAAATGGGATTTACCAGAGCCTACTCTATCTTACGAGCCTGACCCTGTATGGCGCGTGCTACCGTGACGTCACAGAAGTAGCCGAACGGTAAAGTGAGTGTAGCTGACTATTTGCAATTATACAGTTTGTCTAGGTCACTCTACCACGCAAGAATTTGCATTTTGCAGTCAAAATATTTGGTAAAATCAAATTCAAAATTCCAACTAGCTTCTGTGTACCAAAGTGTCAAAGCAATTATAAAAAGACTGATAAAATATCAACGTTTAAATTTCCTAAAGAAGCAGTTCTTAGAGAAAAGTGGATAAAATCAATTAATAGAAGTAATTTTGTACCTAGTAATTCTTCGGTGGTTTGCATTAAACATTTTGCTGGCCAATTTATATTAAGAGATCACAAGGCAACAAGATCTGATGGTTCAGTTTTGACCCAACACATTTGCGGAAGCTTTGTCTTAAAATAGGAACTGATGGGTCAGGAATAGATAATTCTCACATTAATTACCTTAAAAACAAATTTAATAGCTTAGGAGAAAACGGAAAGCACGCTAATGTAATGTTGGATGAAATATACATTAAACCTGACGGAGGAGGAAAAATAATTGGGTATGACCGTGAAAAACTTAATTCAGAACATTTTTCTAAGGAAACTGCAACAACCATTCAAACATTTATGATTTCATCAATTTGTTCAACAAATAAGGATGTTGTGGGTTTATTTCCAATAAAACATTTAAACGCAGAGCTTCTAAAAGATCTAGTATTGCTGGTAATAAAAATCCTTACTGAAATAGGCTTGAATATAATATCTATAATTTCTGATAATAACCGCGTGAACAGACGGTTTACTCGGTATTCCAAACTGTAATATGTAAAAAATATGAACAAGCTTTTTTAAAAGAAATTTCTCAAAAAAAAAACTCACGGTGGCATTGTCTATGAAAGAAATAAAGAATGATACTATTGACAATGAGCAATTTTACGAAAAATGTTTTAAATGTATTCGTTCAATATGTGAATTGTATAAAATAGTTGTGTCTACAATGGCAAATATTATGTTAAATAATTATACTAAAGTAGAAAGTGATATTAGTTACACGGAAAATAATAAACGGAAAATAAAGAAACTTAATAATTGATGTAAGTATCAAGTACCTGTACATTTAAATGTATTTTCTTTATAGAAGAAATTAATTTGGATCTGTAGTTCATAACGTGTTTAACTGTTTAATCGAAGCGTTATATAGGTATTTATTTGATGTTTAATGTATTTTTAAGAACTATTGTTTAATAAAAGTTTATTTGTATCATATTAGTAAGATTTATTTTAATTTTTATGGCCCACTTATTACATCCAAATTAATTTTTGCAACCAAAACTTGAAAATTTTTAAGCGGTTAATATCCCTTCATGCATTGTCGTGCCTATATCGTATTGAATATGAAACGTTGCATGCTGTTATTATTATTGTTATTTACTACAATACACTTACTGAAGACTATAATGCTCCCAAAAAAATATTGTATCGAAAATGTGTCGAGAATATCTTAAAATTGTACAAAATGTCACTTATACATTGTTCTGCTGCATTTAACGCTGTATGAGGCGATCGGCCACTTCCGTGACGTCACCAATCCTAGGGTCAGGCTCGTAAGATAGAGTAGGCTCTGGATTTACCTATTTTTTAAATTTCAGGTACAACATGGACACAAGAGATGGTTTGGTTGATTATGAACAACCTTGACTTTGTAAAAGCAGAGACGAGTTTGGGTGAAAGATTTCCTTTTTTAGAGTAAGTTCCTTTTCATATACTAAAATTTGATCTTTTACTACTACAATTTATGATTATCTGTTTTAGCTACTCAATCCTTTTTGACTATAGAAAAATGCTAGACACGAAAGATGATTTCAATCCTCCAGTGTATCTTACAGAGTCCATAAAATATGTTGATGATCAGAAGCAACCGCGTTTTATAAAAACGCATTTACCCTGGAAGTTGTTACCTAAAGAAATTCAAAATGGAGCAAAACAACCCAAGGTATATTTCTAGTTCAGTTTGTAAGCAAGTCTTGTACCTTGCGTTTCCGTAGATATGTTTATTGGACCCTTTCGACTCGAATTGAACCCGAAAATTGTTCTAAATCTATGGGTACATTATTGCGAGCACACTGTGTAAATTATAGTTAGTAAGCTCTACTAACGATTTTTTCTAGAATGCGATAAAATAAAATTTTACATCCCTTAGGGCTGAATTAGTCAGACAGCTTGAAAATGTATTATGATGTTTTAGATGATATACGTCGTTAGAAATCCAAAAGACGTATGTGTTTCATACTATCACCATTCTAAGCTTTTTGAGGGTTATAAAGGAAACTTCAACGATTTTTACGAACTATATTTCACAGGAAAACGTAAGACGTACAAAATATTAATGCAAGTTATTGTAAAATATAATTTCAGTAAATTATGCACCTTATTGGACAAATGTTTTGCAATTTTGGGAAAGAAGACACCAACCCAACATTCTTTTCTTAAAGTACGAAGATCTTAAAAAAGATCTTTCCTCCTCGATTCACCAAGTGGCTACATTTTTAGGAAAATGTCTAAGCGAAGATGAGGTAAAACAATTGGTGGAGCACTTGAAGTTTGAAAACATGAAGAATAACAAAGCGGTAAATTACGAAACACTGGTTGAATTCAACCAGAAGTTCAAGTTAATTGAACAGGGTGGAAGTTTTATGAGGTCCGGTAACGTTGGTGATTATAAGGCTGAAATGTCACAAGAATTAATTGACAAATTTAATGCATGGATTTGCGAACACGCACCAGATAACGCCTTTGGTTATTAACGTTATGTTGTGTTATTTCTAGTAATATTATAAATGTTTTATATGTACCTATGTTATAAATTATACTATACCAGATGTAAATTTACCCCATTCTTTTCTTTTAATTATTAAGACAAACATATTAAATATGGATGGTTTATTATAGGATGTTATTTTGGCGCTAAGCTGTTTTAGATTTTGCTAAGTTTCTTTGTTATAATGCGCAGTGGATATTTTGCTAAGTTTTAAATAAAAAATATTTAGCTTTAAATTAAAAACTGCTCTGTTATTGATTCCTACCCATGCCATGCCGGGTATACGTAATGAATTAAGGGCAGATGCGACCGCCTTGATTTTGGTACCAGTTGCGACCACGTCTGAAAGATAAAAGTTTAACTGTGGCAGTTGCGACCACACAGGTAATATGTTTGTTTATCTATTCGATCTTTGCACTGGTCCGTTTTTTCTTTTACACACAACCAAGTTATTATGTCACAGTTTTTAGAAGTTCGATGTATCCGGTATTGAAATCCTTTGAATAAAGCGGAAAGCTTTTTCTTACTAGTTTCTATTATCTATATTTTTTAGATTTTCTTTAAAGATTCTGCACAGCTTGTTTTCACAAATAACTAAAAAACACTATGCTTAAATAATTTCTATTTCATGTTTATTGTAGAAGGTGGCAACCACTAACTAAAAGTAATATATCAATACGAACGTTATATTTCTGCTCGATCAGAAAAAGTTCCACTTTACTCACTTGTACTATAAATAATTATTTATCTACAACAGTGAGTAAAGTGACCACTTGACTCACTCCTAACAGTGTATAAAGTGAAAATTTACTCTCTAGTTGATATTACCTCACTAACTTAAATTTGGTACATTTATACTTTGTACTACACTTTAAATGTGTACATGTATGACACAATTGTTACAATTATTAATAGTTATTCCCGAAAATCCCGCAACAGATGTAATAGACTTATGCTCTTCGTTTATTAAGGACGTTCCATTTACCCAAAACAATTAAGCAAACCACACAAAAATACAAAATGAAAGAGATTATTTATTTATTGTGTATTATTACTGACATCCAGCAATTTTTATGTTGTTTTTCGTTTACAAAGTAATGCGATGCAAATTGAGATTAGTCAAGTCAGCAATTTTATGTTTTGTTTCAAAAGCATTGTGATGCAATGCTTCCATTTTTTAAAACGTCAATCTAAATATTTTTGAAAATTGTACATATTATTGTTTCAAATAAAATTTTATATAGAACACATGACTAAAGTGTCTTTTTTTGATTTAGCAGATTTATATCACTCGCTGACGCTCGTGATGTAAACTTCTGCTAGATCAAAAAAGGTTCCACTTCACTCACTTGTACTATAAATAATTATTAAGATATTTAACAGTTTTTTTTTAATATTAGACCATGTAATTTTTCAGTTTGCTTGTACAAATAAAAACAAAACTTGATGTATTTTATTTAGAACAAAATATGTATTTTGCACCAGTAGACAGAAGTTTTGAAACAATTCTTGTTACATTTAAACAATAAATTGCTTTGCAATATGTTTTTGGTTTTATTTTTATCTTCATTTATGGTGAGATTATTGGCTAATGCATTACTTCTTCAACTAGGTAAGTTATTTGTAATGCATGCTGCTACGTAAAACTACAAACTCATACGTCCTTCGGTAATTACAAATACTGCCGCGTGGTGGCGCTTCGCTTAATCTAAATCGCCTATACCGAAGGTATGGGACAGTAATATACCAAAGGTGTGGGAAAGTAAAAACACAAAATCATTTGAAATCGATGCAGCGGCATCTGTTAAACATAATGCTCATCAAATATGTAAGTAAACGTTTGTCTAAAATTTTCAACGTGTGTTATGTGCAAATCAATTTTTTTTAATCTTAAACTTTTAAACCAGTTAGTGCCGCCTCTGCTACTACAAGCCAGGTGTGCACGCGGCCATTATATAAGGCACATATTTGCAAGCAACGCTGTGTAGTCAGCATGAAAAATGTTTAGCGCAGATAAGGAAATTGGCGAAACACTTCACCTAGACTTTTGTATGCTTTAGATATTGTTAACTATTGTACAGAGCGAGCATAAAAGGTTAATAACCACGTGACCATTGACTAATTTAAATGCCGTGCTGATTTTCTTTTGCAATGTCATTTTGTTTCATTGGCGTTCGTACTTAGGTTATATTTTTATCCACGTTTTTTCTGTTAATTAACACAGCTATCAAACGGCGACATTTAATTAAAAAAGCTGTTCTTTTCAGAACTAATTGATCTACCTTTAAATCGTTTAAGGTAAGTGTACAAATGCAGTTATTTTCAAGATTGAAATCATAACACAACCTTATATTTTAGATTTGATTTATCATACCTTTTACAACCGAACAAGACACATTTATTCTTATAGGTCATTTCTGGAGTGGAACCCGGAATGCAGATGGTTCATGCTTATATTCGTTGCAATCTTGTATTGAACAGTTTAGTGAAGCTTTCCCGAATGAGAACGTAGGCTATAAAAACTTTGTAAACCATGAGCTAGTTCTTGTCCATCGCTTTGAGAACAAGAACTGCATTTGTAAGGGCAAGTCTACAGGTAGACCCACTATACTTACAGAAGAAGTTGTAGGGGATATTCAAGCTCGAATTGAAAGAAGTCCTCATAAATCAATTAGGACGTTATCTGCACAAACTGGTAATGTATACAATAAATTAAGCTAACTACAGCTAAAACTTATTTTTTTGTACACATGTTTCTTATGGTACTTGCCTAAAGGCACTCGAAAAAAATCTGCACATGCACCCGTACAGAGTATCGGTAGTGCAACAACTGTATCCGCATGATTTTCCATAACGGGTACAGTATTGCCAATGGTTTATGGAGAACTTGAATAATGACGATGTGTTGGATCTTTTTTTTATGTCCGACGAAGCGTGGTTTCATTTGTCTGGTTATGTTAACAGTCAAAACTATAAATCATAGGCCACCGAAAATCCACATACTTACGTTGAAACAAGTTTGCACCCAATCAAAATTGGTGTTTGGGTGGCTATGTCAAGACGATAAATTATTGGTCCCATATTTTTTCACGATACTATAAATGCAGAGAGATATCGTGATAATATATTGCAATCATTTATTGAACAGTTGCTCGTCGATTAGTTAAACCAGGGTTATCTCCAACAGGACGGAGAGACAGCTCACACAGCAAATGCTACTTTAAATTATCTCAGTGAATTTTATGATGATCGACTAATTAGTCATCGACAATGGCCTCCAAGAAGCCCGGACCCAACACTCCTGGATTTTTATTTATTTGACCATTTAAAAAACAATGTGTTCAAAAATCGTCTACACACTCTCGAAGAACTACAAACGGCTATCGAAAACGAAATACATAACATTACTGTAGATGACTTACAGAGAGTTTTTAACAACATAAGGAGGAGAGTTCATTTGTGTTTACAAAGCAATGGCACTCATTTTGAGCAGATATTGTATTTTATAAATCAAATATGTTTTCTGGTAATGTATACAATAAATTAAGCTACAGCTAAAACTTATTTTTTGTACAAGTATTTCTGAAATGTAAGTAGACTTGTAAGTTATATTCTTCAATAATGTTGTCCTGTTGATAAAAATTATTTGTTTGATTAAATGCATTAATACTGGAAATGGTTTGGTGTTATTTATATGGGCCTGTGTCCAAACATTGATCATGATTTGATTTATTGGGAATAAATCGGATCGTGAAAAATTTGAACAATGACGATTCAGTTTGTGTTTACAAAGCAACGGCACTCATTTTAAGCAGTTATTGTAATTTATAAATGAAATATGTTTTTCTACAATAATATTCTTAAATAAATCCTATTATTTACTTTGGCTTTATTAAATGTTTTTACAGAGTTTTTCTTTAAATTGTGACGTGCCAAATTCATTTTTTTATGAAAAGATGTTTTCTGTGCCCAATTTGTACGTGCTACGCCAATGGTAATTGCTACAACTGTCAGATTTAGTTTCCTGAAGCACTTATGTACAATGGGTTGCCTATGTTACGTGGTCATGTGGTTCTTGACCTTTTATGCTCACTCTTTATCTGCAATTGTTGATTGGTTTGTGGATTGTTTTAGAGCACACTAGTAAACAGAGATATGTCTAGGGCATTAGTTACTTAGGTCAGTACACATAATAAATTACAGCAGCTCATAGTGTTTCACCAAAGTGTATACACTTTGGGTTTCACCAAGACAAGAAATCTTGTCTCGATGAGTAACTCTTGTGTAGTCTTGACTATCGAGACAAGAATTTTTATATTTTTTGTCTTGTGCATTTTCTCGATGTTAATTTCTTGTCTTGATTCGAGAGCCTTGAAATTTCTCGATACGCAAGGGGACTACCCGAAATGTTGATGTCAAGAATGGCCCGGGATATTATAAGTATTCAGGCAACATCAGTACCTGCAGAAAAATTATTTTCGAAGGCAACACTTACTATAAGAAAAGAGCGAAGCAGACTAATTTTCACTTTTGTGTTTCATGGTTTCCTAAATAAATTTATTTTTTCCCTATTATTAATGCTATGGTTTTATAGAAAAAAATATTGTGTTTTCAAGCATTTACTGCATCCATATCAGTTTGTTAGTAATGTAGTTTATAGTAATAAAGAACCTGCTTTGTATCATTTGCGGTTTTTCATGATTATACCCTATCTTTCCAAGATCAAGAAATTATCTATAATATTTCTTGATCTTGAAAATTCTCGACCAAGTAAGTCTTGATCTTGTCTAGCAGCTCATATAAATTTATTTTTGTGGCTTTTTTTCCACCAGTTTTTTCCGTGTCCTTGTTTTCCACGGCTTTGTTATTCTAGATTCAGAAATTCTATATTTCAATTTTTTGACATTTTTTATAAAATGAAGGTACATAATTTTATGCAAAGTTTCTAATAATAAAACGTGTTGAAACACCAATAACTCAAAGCTTGAATTTTTTGAGGGACACGTTTTAGCTTCATTTTATACATTTTCTTATTTATGAATATGTAAACGCGGTTATTATTTTTTTAAGCGTAGCTAGACTTTCAATTTGCTTACCTAAATTTTTAAATATGTAGAAGTAGTATTTTATTAGTATGGTTTTTAACTGTTTCTAGATTCGTTGATTTAATGATGGTTTTATCAAACTTTTATGTATTTTCTTGATAAGTGACAAACATGAATTTTTTATTTAACAGTTAATATTTTTTTACAGTATATTGAGCATAAAAATCAAATTCACGTGAAATATAAAACAAAATACCATTTGCAAATCGTACGCTTTTTTTGAGAAACATCTGTAAATTCTTTAAAATCGCACTTAAGAGGAAGTATCCGTTATTGTATTAGGGATTGTAAATCTTAACGACTGTCGCACTGTAAAGAGAGTTCTAGCGTTGATTGAAGTATTGGTAAGATGTCTAACCACAGCGTGTTAAAACGACGACTACGCACCTTTACCTTCCGCCCGCCCCATCCCGCTGACATCTTAAGCAAGTGCTGCCTCAATATTGCAAGAACGCAGTAAAATCTTTTAGTAGAGTAAAAAGCTTCTTCTATCGTGTCATCCCGTTTGCACTTTGTTGCTAAAATGTAAGACCCACTTCAAATCATTCCCCATCCCTTAAGAATGCAAAATCGCCTGGTCGTCCAAAAATCGTCCTGTGCAGGGGGCGGGCGGCGGGGGGTGATTTTTGAAAAATTTGCAAAAAAATTTTTTTGCGTTTTTTACATCCACGTCACCTGGGCATGTATCTGTTAAAATCTTAAATCAATATTTTAATCAGAAATATATTTTTTTAATTTTTAAAATTACCATATACAATGCTTTCATATGCCGCCTTAATGAATAAACGCTCGCTCTGAAACGCCATAACTGTGATATAATTTAACTGGTCTTAAGTCGAGAACCTTTTAGTTCATCATAAAAATCGTTTCTACAAACGTTGTAGATCAAAGATCGAGAATTACATTGCTTTTTTCAAATTCTTAATTCGATGGCCAGTTTCGTAAAAAAATTGAAAATTGTAACACCATGTCGTGCCGATCGCGGTCGGGCGTGGAGACGCGAGGAACGTTCAGATTACCGTGGCTTGTGCAGCCGAAAAACGACTCTATGTTTCAGGGCGCATATAAGGTTGATACTCGCCTATTAACGTGCTCTTTCAACGTCTTGGACGCTTTTAACGCGACTTTCTTAATAAATCTTTGGTTCAATGAATTGAATTTATTACTTTTAATGGTAATTAGATTTTCTTTTGATTTTTTCAATAATAATAATTGTAAATACGGAAAAATATATAGGTAAGTACCTACATCAGTAAGCAGTTTAAAAGTTTTATTGAATAAGTATGAAGTTAACAATAACAAAAATAATAATATTTATTGGTTTACAGTCCAGCAGATTTAAAATCAAAAATACCGGGGTAGAAACTTCCTCCTGTTAGAGACGAATACCTAATTAATTAATAATAGTTAATTATTACAATAAGAAATTTTATTTACCTACAGCTATTATTCAGAGTCCGAACTTGTCTCATTGTCCGATAACATATCATCAGGGGCAACTATACGGCGAGTATTTCTATCGACCTAATTAGCACATGTTAATTGGGCCATACATTTGCAGGAGCCAATACAACTAATTCGTCTTTTTTTACAGGAACACAGCGATCCTGTACACCCTGAAATAAAAATTTGGTAATTTAAAGTTTAAATATATTACTAGGTAGGTACCACTACAAGAAGTAATTTAATTACCTTGGTAAGATTTTCTTTATAGCACGTAGGTAGTACAATTTCTATGCAGCATTTCTTACAGATCCATTTAGCAATGGATATTAAAAGCAGTACGAGTTCGGATAGTTAACTAGAGTCAAAAATTAAACTGAGACTCATTAAAAAAGGAGCTGCTAAAAAGCGGGAGAAAATTAATCAAGTATGCGTCATTTGTCAAGAAACAGGAAAATTAATAATATCAAAAGAAATATCCAAACAAAGATTTATTGAATGCACGAAAGTTCGTATAAATATCCGCCAAGGAGAAGATGCCAGGTTGTTGCATATATTTACAAATTTGAATGATTTAAAAGAGCGAGATTATTTACAATGGCGCAAAAACTGCTACAAAACGTATACCAGTTCCAAAAGTATTTCTTCATACAAATTAAAATGTGCGAAAATAATTACTGATCTTCGGACAATTTCATTTGATGTGCATAAGTGCGTATTTTGCCAAAAACGTTTAAGAAATCAAAAACTGTGCCAGGTCATGACCAAGAACATGGAAGACAAAATTAAAACTATATCGCGAAACAATTCGTTATTTTATTCCAGAATAGGCGAAAATGATTTAATTGCATCTGAAATAAAATATCATGCCTCATGCGTTTCTACAGAATTACGCAATACAAAGGAGAAACCTAGCGCAAGTGGAAAAAGAAAATGGGAAATGGAAAATGAAGAACTACAACAATTATTTAGTGAAATGGAGAAAGGTTTCGAAAAGGGAAAAGGTTATTCCACAACATCAGTTAGCAAAAGATATCGTGAAATTGGTGGAAATTTAGAGTTGAGTGATCGATTTCTAGTTAAAAAAATTAAAGAACATTTTGTCGACGATATTGAATTAATGAAATCGATCAGACATAACGAACCAAGAATGTTCTTGAAACATTTTTCCAAGGAACAAGCTATTGAAACAGTACTTCAGCATACTGAAAGCGAAGTTTCCAATTTATCCTGTGGTGCGTCAGAACTACAAATTTTGACCAAAATTTGCCAAAGTATAAAAACGGAACTAACTCAAATACCTACAAACGCTGAATTCAAAAACTTAAACAATGAATTTAAAAAGTATATACCAAACAATTTATACTTTCTTATTAGCCTTCTTGTTTGCAACGAATCAAGCAGTGACATAAAAGAAACTCAAATACTTAATATTTGTCAAGACATAATTTTTGCATGTTCAAATGGAAAAAGATATACTCCAAAACATATTGGTCTGGGAATATTCGTTCAGCAGGAGACAACTGAAGCAATATTACCAGAGGATACTTCTGTACTGAACACTTGCAATTGTAAAAAAGGTAATTAAATTACTTCTTGTAGTGGTACCTACCTAGTAATATATTATTTAAACTTTAAATTACTAAATTTTTATTTCAGGGTGTACAGGATCGCTGTGTTCCTGTAAAAAAAGACGAATTAGTTGTATTGGCTCCTGCAAATGTATGGCCCAATTAACATGTGCTAATAAGGGTGATAGAAATACTCGCCGTATAGTTGCCCCTGATGATATGTTATCTGACAATGAGACAAGTTCGGACTCTGAATAATAGCTGTAGGTAAATAAAATTTCTTATTGTAATAATTAACTATTATTAATTAATTAGGTATTCGCCTCTAACAGGAGGAAGTTTCTACCCCGGTATTTTTGATTTTAAATCTGCTGGACTGTAAACCAATAAATATTATTATTTTTGTTATTGTTAACTTCATACTTATTCAATAAAACTTTTGCACTGGTTACTGATGTAGGTACTTACCAATATATTTTTTCCGTATTTACAATTATTATTATTGAAAAAATCAAAAGAAAATCTAATAACCATTAAAAGTAATAAATTCAATTCATTGAACCAAAGATTTATTAAGAAAGTCGCGTTAAAAGCGTCCAAGACGTCGAAAGAGCACGTTAATAGGCGAGTATCAACCTTATATGCGCCCTGAAACATAGAGTCGTTTTTCGGCTCCACACGCCACGGTAATCTGAACGTTCCTCGCGTCTCCAAGCCCGACCGCGATCGGCACGACATGGTGTTACAATTTTCAATTTTTTTACGTAACTGGCCATCGAATTAAGAATTTGAAAAAAGCAATGTAATTCTCGATCTTCGATCTACAACGTTTGTAGAAACGATTTTTTTCATTAACTAAAAGGTTCTCGACTTAAGACAAGTTAAAGTATATCACAGTTATGGCGTTTCAGGGCGAGCGTTTATTCATTAAGGCGCTCCATATGAAAGCATTGTATATGGTAATTTTAAAAATTAAAAAAATATATTTCCGATTAAAATATCGATTTAAGATTTTAGCAGATACATGCCCAGGTGACGTGGATGTAAAAAACGCAAAAAAAATTTTTGCAAATTTATCAAAAATCACCCTCCGCCACCACCTGCACAGGACGATTTTTGGACGACCAGGCGATTTTGCATTCTTAAGGGATGGGGAATGATTTGAGGTGAGTCTTACATTTTAGCAACAAAGTGCAAACGAAAATCTTTTCTAGAAGGCTTTTGGCGGCTGGCAAACTCTACTATTTAGGGTTTACGAATTTACTATTTTGTATCTATGCGATGCAGCAGTCGGTGAAGGCATGGTTAAAAGGGGCTGGTCCATTTCCCACTGTATTGGGGTGGAATTACTAATAATGCAATCGCTGTGATGAGAATGATCATATTTAATTAAATTTAATATTTCTTGATCTGACGAGTCACTGCTTTCATCTGTTTTACTAGTATTATTTTTGTAAGTCGGCAAATTAAAAGATCTTCTCACTGACACCTGTCTAAATCGACAGTTTATATATACGTTAACTTACAAAAAAAGTTGTCCAAAGATTGTCCTGTGCAGAAGGGCGTTATTAAAAATTTTCGAGTTATGTAGTGCATCAGATAGCCGAAGCTCAAATCTTTCTTTGGTAAAAATTTTAAAAACTTTTCTGTGGCGGTTTGACTGTAAAAAAATAAATAATTTTCCAAAAAGCATTGTGTCTTATGCGAAGCGCAGAGTTTAAGGGCCTGTATCGGTTCGAAGCTCGCTAAAAACTAATTCATTTTGCCGTATTTGTACGTTTCTCACTCCATAATAAGTTGGAAAGTAAGCCTCAAACAAAGAAATGTTATTCTTTAACAATTGAAGGCCGATGCTTTCTGATTACGACGGTACTTTTTAATATAATTTTAGTAAAATAATAACACAAGTTTAATTAAAAAACGAATGCAACTACAAAATCTGCAAGCGATGGAAACTCGAACCTCGATCACCCTCTCTTACCGCACTATGCCCCGCGCTCGGCAGTTACCCATGTTTGCGACCATCATTTACTTTGTCAATAATTTTACAGTTTAGTTCACAACAGTGAAAAACACATGTATGGGCCGCGATGGAACACATATTTGTTATTATTTTGCTGACACGCACGTTTCAACTTCTAATTTTAAATTATATTAACAAACTTTATGCACTGCTTTTCGCTGCGTCTCAACTGCGTATCTAATAATACGGAATTTTGCTTGGGATACATTATATTTATATAGGGTGACATTATCAGAGTTTCAAAGATCAAATCAAATTACATGCAAATTCTGAAATGGTATTACTAATTCGAAAATAGCGATCGTTAGTTAAGGTAATGTCTTAATGATACATATTATTATTTAAGTCAATGTTAGGTCGCAAATAATGTTTACTGATTTCTTTTACTGCACTTTTAAAGACAAATTACAAATATGCAAAAACATATGAATTAAAAAGTTATAGACTGTTTACAAAGGACCGTAAAATAAAACTGTTGACGAATCAATGATAAAACTGCGGTAAATCAAAACTATAGACCATGATAAGTTTGCCGCGATTATTCAAATTTAGCTTAGTACCGTTTTAGTAACCAACAAAATAGTAATTTTTAAGAAAGGTTTTACACCAGGCTCAGTTTGACTCATGTTCTAGACGCTGTGCCGTTACGCTCCATATCTCCGGAACGGCTGGACCGATTTTGATGTGCTTTGGAATGAGGGGGTATATCAAAAATTCACCGACAAAATAAACTTTTAAAAAAACCGAAACCGGAAGCGGAAGTTAGACATGTTTTTTTGGTAGCATTTTTTTCAGAAACTTAATTTTGGTAATTTTAATAGTGGAGATTAAAGAAGGCCTTAGGACAAATCAAACGATTTGTTACCTAACACTCTAGCTTTAAAATGGCGACCGCTACGAATTTTTGAACATTTCGACTTTAACGCCCATTTACTCAAAACCCAGTTATCTGATTGGAATCAACTACATCTTGTTTGGTAGCCCTTCAAGGGTACTATACCATGAAATATAATTAATTTTGAAAATATAAAAACGATCGCAATGACATCACTCCAAAATATTGGAAATTTTCAAAAAAATATTTCTCAAAAACTGCCCACACGTTTTTGTTTAAACTTTTTAAGCTGATAGAGATAGGCATCTGCTACAATTTTTTTGCTCATTGCTATAATTTCACTGTGACACCCTCTGTGAATTTTTGAAAATTGAAAATTGGTAACCTTTTATTTATTTAACGTTGGGCAATAAAATGTTGCTGTTAAAGCAATATAGCTCATCATTGATAGCAAAATCCGAATACCATAATATTTTTTTGATACTTTAATATTTAGGGGGGCTACTGTTTCCCCTCCCCCCCAAAATTTTCGCTACAAAATTAAAAAATGGATTTCTTCTTTTGTTTGCTCTAGGAGAATATTTTTACAAAAAATCAAAAAATCGAATTTTTTGCCCCTTAATAATCTTTTTGTCAAATTTTTTCACATACTTTCTACAGCAGTTGCATTCTTGTACTAGTCGTTTAATATTCAGTGTAGGCTAACTTTTTTATTTTAATAGATAGACTCGCAAACCCAAAAGCAAAGTTGTAGGGCAAATTCTTCTCGATTGTATTTAAGAAAAAAACTTGAGTTTCCAATTTTAATAAGGCGGCCACGGTAAAAAATAACTTTTTTTTAAATGGGAACGTGGCATTTTGGCTTTAAGATCAGAAAGGTTTTGAAATTCTAAATACAAATTAATAAGAGTAATTTCTTGCTAAAAATAATACTTCTCGAGTTATTAATATATTTTCAAATATCAATTTCCGCGCTTCCGTTGATTCAGTCCGAATATTTTACCCAACCTTATGCTTGCAGCGCAGCGGTCGGTCTTTCTTCAACCGCTTCAAGATGTTACAACTTATAAGAACTATTTACATTAACTAGTCGTGTCTAGACAGGTGTATATCGAAAGTGTTGAAAAATATAAAACAATGTAAATGTATAGGAAAGTCCAGGCGAAGTGTTTCGCTCATTTTTAAACAATGTTTTCTTGAAGATGTCAAAAAATGTTTAATATTTTCCTTCGTAGTTTGAGTAGTTCTAAAAATTCTCGTAGCTACTAACGTTCTGTACCCTTAGGGCATGTACAGTATTATTTCAGTCCGATCTTGATACCTTGCTTTTGAGTAAATAGATGTTAAAGGCAAAATATTCAAAAATTTATTGAAAGCGTCACAAAGAAATAAACGGGCTGAGACACAAACCAAATTGTAGCTTTATAAGCCAAAAAGAAATAAAAAAATTGTAGGGCCAGTTTTTAGGAAATATTTTTTGAAAATTTCAAAAATTTTGAAATAATTTTCATTTTGCAATTTTTATGCATTTAAAAGTATATTATATACCAAGAAAATAAAGCATTTCGGTTCTGTGGTATATACGCTATTTTTTGCACTTCCAAATAATTGGAACTCAAAATAGTCGAATCTTTAGAATATGCTGTCTTGTCCTGAATTTCAAGACAAGAAATAAATGTTTTCTTGTCTTGGTAAGTTCTTGATAAAGTATTTCTTGTCTTGAGTCAAGAGTCTTAAATATTCTTGAATTTTCGGGGATTAACTGACGTCATGTGTATATCTGAGTCCTGAGATCACACACCGACCTCAAGTACTCGACTTTTCGGGGATTCATCGCGTCGTGTGCAAATTTGTGATTATTATACGGCATCGGCAGCACAAAGCCAGTGAGGGTGTGTTATTTAAACTAATAGGTTGTGAGGTGCATTGTGCAGACAGTTTATCGTGTATAACTTTTTTTTAATGATCAACAGTAATTAATATGACTAGCGATAGTGAAAGTGAACTCTTTTTGTCAAGTGGAAGTTCTTGTAAAATAGATAATAGTTTGAGTAGCACCAGTGAAGAAGACTCCGATGAAGACAAGTTTAAGAAAAGTAAACGTACAAGAATGGACAGTCAACGAAAAGCACCAGCTATTGGCGAAACGGCTGGTACTTGTAAATCTCAGTCTAAACGTTTAAAGATAACCAATCGAAATGGAATTCCAGTGCTTGTAAAAGCGTTGTAGAGTTTTATGACATAAATTTAACAAATGCAGAACATGACAAAATTGGTTCTTCAAATTGTATGCAAACCTTGGAAAGAAAACATTGCTTAAAATGAAGAATAGTGGAACCAGTGGTCTTAGAAGGCATTTGTCCGCTAAGCATGAGAATCATTTGAAAGCACTATACCCCGATGCGAATAAAGAAAAAAACTGTAGTAGAAAAATAACATATGTTTCGAATTAATGATGATGTGAGTATTGCTTCTTTATTTGTTAATTTGTTTTGCGGATAAAACAATTCAATTTTTACAGTAAGTACACTCTTTGTAACAAATATACTATTATTGGTTAGATTAATATAACCCTAAGATTTTATTATTACATTGTTCAGTTTAAAAGATTAAATTAAATTTGACAGTCTTAGTCGAGTGAAAAGATAATTATTAGAACTACTGGAATAAACATAGCTTTTAAGAAAACTGTTTTCCTAGTGTGAAAAATATTGTGAAATAATTTATGATATAACACAAAATCGCACAAAATATTGTTTGCTTTAAATTTGTTCCAAATCTTCAAGCGTATGATAATCATTCAATCACCCTGTACAAAACGTACTATTTTAATGGTCATTTTAATAATTTTATTTTTAGGCTAACAGTCAACTGACTGAAATTAATGACTTGGAAATAGTTAAATGGATTGCAGTGAAATATTTACCATTTTTTGTTTGATGACGAGCAAACACAAAAGCTTTGTAAAATGTTAAACCCAAATACAATGCCAACGCGAACATCTCTCCGAGACAAAGTGATGAGACAATTCAACATTATGCAGCAACATGTTAAGAAAATATTACAAGAAGATGATTCTAAAATATCTTTTACTGTAGACGGTTGGACAAAAATTGGAAACTACAGTCGCTGGTTTTAGACTTTGTTGCATCTAATGGTAAACACAGTGGTAAAGATATTGCAATCGTTTTCTATCGTTGCTTAAAAACCTACGGAATTGAAAACAAGATTCAAAGAATAACCGTTGATAACGCCTCTGCTAACACAGCTTTCATGAATGAATTAGAAATTTTATTGCAACAGAACAATACTGAATTTGATGCAAAAACTCAACATTTTCGGTATTTTGCACATGTTTACATTGTACAAGAGGTGTACAAGACACATTGAAAGTGTTAAAACTAAAAGATTTATCATATGATACCGAAAATGACAACACTGATCTATGTCATAACATGTTGATTTGATTAAATGCTTTGTATTTTAAAAACTTTGCAAGATAATAAATTTTGTCTTTTATTCTGTATTTTTACTGTTCAGAAAGGAAATAATACCAGACGTAAAACTTCAGGATATTCAAGAATTCTTGACAAGAAATCTTGTCTTGACAACACTTTACTTGTCTTGTCTTGAAAAAATTTAAGAAAATCTTGTCTTGATTTTTTGGCAGCACTAGTCACCAGCATAATGCGGTTTTAATTCCGATAATATTACTACTTTTATTGCAGACAGTGACACAGAAAAACAATGGGGAGGCTTCATGAACGGTTTGCATTAGAAAATAATTAAACCTAAACGCATCAAAAACTTCTTGCACTGTAGTTGGCACAGAACCTGTGGGTATTCAGATTCACTCTGGGGAGAAAGTACATCATGGGAGCTATTGATTAACTTGCAATAAAGCTATTAATTTTTTAGGAATTGTCATTGGAAAGTTCAACTAGGGATGTCATATTAATGCACTTTGTCAATAATTAGCGTCGGCAAGTTTGTGCGCTTAGAAGCATAAAACCGGCTGTTGGAAAACATGTACTATGTCTTATTTTACTGCGGATATTTTAATTCAGTTATGTCTTATGCAGTTTGCTTATGGGTTTCAATAAGAATAAAGCAAATAAGACAAAATTTTTGTGTCTTAAATGTATATCCTACTTTAACTTTATTGTTTTGCATGTTGTGTTTTGAAATTCCACAACCGTATGGTTTTTTATAAATAAATCGTCTATCTACCGCAGAAACTTCCCGTTTACTCACTTACTGGAGTCGGGTACACAAATAAAGCCCTAGCTAAGAGAATAATAGAATAATATTTTTAAGTCAAAAGTTAAAACACCTCCAGTGCGTAGTAAATGCTAAGAAAACATTTGATTTGCCTTTTATCAGACTATGTGCTCAAATGTTCCAAATTTCGTTTTCGTAAAAAATAATACCAAAAGATACATAATATCTAACTTCTGTTTCTGCATCCGCATCATAGTAGAAAATTTGCGTTTGCGCCAGATCCGCTATGTGTAGAATACTAATTGAAGGTCCTTTTTCAAGCGCGTTTTTATTGAAGTCGCATATTTTAATGACATTTTGTATTTTCTGGTAGCAACCAATGTTCATCCGTTGAAATCTCAAAATTATTTTTTTTACGCCCTATATACCTTTGGGTGATCGTCGTTTTTTTTTGGCGTTTCTCAATTAAACTGGTCAGGTAAGCGACCCAATGGAAACCTCCCAGTGGTCTTTTCTCATGGAAATTTGTTTCTATTATTGTTTAACATATTCATACCTATGTTGGAGTGAAAATTCGAAAATACAAAATCCCGGGTGGTAGTGACTGTTTTCTTAATAGAAGGTTGTTCATATAAGCGTGTTCGTTTCGCGATGTTAATATCGCGCATGCGCCACCTAATGTCCACACAGTCGGGCGTCGCTTAAATAAAAAAATCAATTGAAGTGTTATCTTCGAGTGGACTTTCCCATACTAAAGTGTTTTTAAATTTTCGAACTTATTTTTGTTTCATCGTATACCACCCACAAAACGATCTCACAGAAGTTGTAGCTGATGCCGGTAAGACGACTACTTTTTGAGTAACTAGGCGTTAAAGTCGAGATTTTCAAAAAGTTGTAGCAGCCGCCATTTTAAAGCTAGAGAGTTCGGTAAAAACGGTTTCGATTTGCCTTAAGCTCCTTTCTCGTTTCACCGTATGTTAGACTTCTAAGAAAGTAACTTATATAGGCAACCCTCCGATGTCGCATACCGTGTAAGAACGGATCCGCCCGCCCTACAGCTAATTAGATGCGTTTCGGATTTCAAACTAAAAAACGATAAAAATAGTTTATTTAAAGAGTTGGCAAATAAATACAAAGAACGAAAAATATATTTTTTGAACAAGAGTTAATTGATAGCCGTAATTGCCGGAAAACGCGTTGTTGATATTAAAAAGTATTATATTAAATAATTAATCAATTTCAAATTTTTCAAAAATGCCTGGAGGGCGTCAGAGTAAAATTTAGGAGAATAGTAAAAACGAATTTGTTGTTCACTGCAAGCTCTATTGTTTGGGTAGTTTTTGAAAAATATGTTGATAGAAATTTTCAATATTTTGAAGCGATCGTTCTCAGATTTTCGAAATTAATATTACTTTATCATATACTACCCACAAAGAGCTCTCAAACCAGTTGTATTTGATCTTGATCACACAGCTACTTTGTGAGTAAATGGGCGTCAAAATTTTCAAAAAGTTGTAGTGGCCAACATACACTTTGAAGCTAGAGAGTTCGGTAAAATGTTTTTGATTTGCTGTAAGTTCTCCTCTTAGATCTCTTGCTTAAATTTCCAAAATTTAGTAACAAAAGCGCTACTAAAAAACGTCTACTGTTTCCGGTTTCTATTTCTTTTGAAAAGCCTAACTATAACTACAATTTTCGGTATACCCCTTGATTTAAAATTTCATCAAAATCGGTCTAGTACTTTCGCCTTTAGAGGCGTCACACACGCATCCACAGACAGACATTTTAAAAACTACTTTATTGGGTTCTTTGAGCCCCGAAACGCGTATTTCCGTTAAAATCTAGATTTTGAATATTTTCATGAAATCAATGCCACTAAAGTAATATACCGAAAGTATGGGAAAGTAAAAAAAGTTCCTATAGCTGATGCTAGCATCCACTTCAATCAGTTTTCTTACTCCCAAGCACGGCTTTTGTAATGTAAAACAGTATGTATATAAGTGGTACAGTTCCCGTACACATGCTTTTAAGTGCTTTTAAAATTTCGTTTCTCAGATTGTTACTTTCCCATACCTTCGGTATAGGGAACTATTGATTTCATGAAAATGTTCTAAATCTAGATTTTAAAGAACCTAAAAAAGTGGTTTTCAAAAATGTCTGTATGTGAGTTGCTGTGTGGTTATGTGACGCTTATAAAGGCGAAAGTACTAGACCGATTTTGAAGAAATTTTAAACCAAGAGGTACATCAAAAATTGTAGTTCTAATCATACTTTTCAAGAAAATCCGAAACCGGAAACGTTAGACATGTTTTTAGTAGCTTTTTTCATAATTAAATTTTGCAAATCAAGCACGAGATCTAACAGAAAAACTAAGGGCAAATTCTGAACTTTCTTATCGAACTCTCCAGCTTCAAAATAGCAGCCGCTACAACTTTTTGAAAATCGAATAACTTAGTTAAAAAATAAATTTTCCATTGTTTGCACATTTTTGATTACTCTTTAAATAAACCATTTTTATCGATTTTTATTCCGAAATCCAAGCGCATCTAGTCAGCTGTAAGGCGGACGGTTCCGTTCTTACTATTCTTATACGATATGCGACATCGTAGGGTTGCCTACATAAATTGTTTTCTAACATACGGTGAAGTACTAAGAGAATAGAAACCTAACAGGCGGTGAAGTGTACAACGTTATAATTATACAAAAATTACATTTTTGCAAATACGGCAAGTATTAATATCTAGTATGGGAAAATCCATTCGAATTGAATTTAAATGATGTTTGATCGCATTTTACTTGGTCATACCTGCGTATTTCGTACTTTAAATTACAGTAATTGTATTAGGTAGGTGAGCAGTAAATTTGAATAGTTAAATAAGTAAAAGTTTTACAGCTCGCAATTAGGAGTCTTTTATTGATGTACTAAAACAGCAAAAAATTTACTAGTATTACTGAATTTGTTTTGTTTCAATTATACTACTTTGATTTCAACCTGAACTCAAAATAAAAGTTTTGGATTTTATAATTTACCTATCCACGTTTAAGGTGATATTCAGAAATAGAAATATACCTGAAAATAAGGGGGCATGGACTTTTCGCCCAACGCTCTAAGATGCTCACAATGCCCAAAAAATGTTCACAACGCCTAATGGCTGGAGAGGAACACATCGCCCACGACGCGACGCCCACAAAGCCCAAACATATCTAGAGACACAGCGGCCGATGTGCCAATAACGCCCAATTATTCAAGAGGCACATAATGCCCACTATGACCATAACGCCCAAACTGCTACAGGTTCATAAAGCCCAATGTGCCAACAACGTCCATTTATTTTATAGGACCACAACGCCCAAAAAGATGCCCAGAATGCCCACTTGCGCTCGTGTAATATCGGTCTTGTTATTCAGAAACCAGAAGGACACAACGCCCAAACTCCGGCAACTAGGGTTTCCAACCGTTCTTTATTTAATAAAACAAATACAAAAGAGCTTTGTGGTGCCTATTAAATTGAGTATTTTGAGAACCAATGTAATTTACGGAATTTGACGTAAATAAGCGTTTTGGTAATATCCTCATTTTCCATTATTGATGCGTGCATTTTTTTTCATGGTTTGCATTGCCGACATTAGCCACTATTTCTGTATTTCTTGTCGAAATACATAATTCTACACTGAAAATAAAAACATTTATGTTGGATACAACTACAGCTATGTTGGAAACACATTACAATCAGTAGCCTAAAATTGAGAAATATAAAGTAAATAACAATTGAACCTAAACATGACACAACTACTTCTTAATTAACTCCTGTCTTTTTTCCTACCGTTTTTCGCCCACAAATTATAAATGTTGTTGCCGTCACGGTTCGCGCAGGCGCTGTAAAGCTTTTTACGCGAAATAAACAAGCATAATTATTGTCGTTCATACCGATTAACCGCTTTTAGAGACATTTAAAATAACGAAAGAAAAATTCATGGGAGGGAATCTGATAGAAAGATCGCGCTTGTACAAAACGGCTGCTCGACATGCGTAGAATACGGACAAATTAGGGTTTCTGCATTAGGGCGTATACAGACAACCAGACAGACAAATAGACAGACACACACAAAAATAAATGTATTTCAAAACTGCATCACTCCTTTAACTATTAATTGGAATTTTCTGAAGAGTTAAAAAACTTATTTAACATTGAGATACAGTAAATGCACTTGGTGTTTACTAACAGATTATGATGTGTAGGTTTTCCGAAAATCTCATAATCCCTTGGAGAACTATTAGTCGTCGAGCTGAGAGGCCGAATTAGGTGGTTACCTGCTTTCGTGATCGAAATGATATACGTCGATAATTATAATCAGTGCAATTTTCATTTTTGTATTTTAAGGCATTACCCAGTGTTGGGTAGTATCTAGATCCTGTGGATCTAGATCCGGGATCTAGATCCAATATGTGGATCTAGTATATGGATCTAGATCTTTTTTATACAAAAATCTTTAATCGGTATCTAGATCATATTTTTCTGGATCTTTCATCTTTAGATCCAAAGATCCACTATTCAATTCATTTAAAAATTGTTTTGCGAATTTTTAAAAATTCCTTGAGTAATAATTTCTATTTAAAGTATATATTGTATTTTACTAATGTTTCTTTGGAATTTCTCTACCTTTGGGATGCAGACAAGACAATAGCATAAAGTAGATGGTCATTATTATTAACAGGCAACTTAGTTAAGGCATTAGGATTAGGACCTGCACGGGCAGGTCTTTCTTGGAACTCATTAGGAAAAAGATATTTATATCTAGAATAGAAATGAAAAAACTTGCCACTTAGGAACTGTTTTACCAACACTTATTAAAATTAATAGTTCATTGGAAGCTATGGTAGAATTGCAATTGCAATTCTGTTCAAAATTAAGAGAATGTTTGCTAAATGGATTTCAAAAACGTTTGGAAACATAATGAATATTAAAAGCTCTGACAGTCGACCATACTTGTTGGCTACAATTTCTAATTCAAAATTTAAATTAAGGTGGTTAGAAATTACTCCATTTAAACAAGATTTTGAATTCTGCAAAAGTGCATTAAAACGGAAACTAGAAGAGTTACAGTTAAAAGAACCTCAAGAAGTTTGTAATGAAACGGCAATAAATAACGTAAATTTCGAAAAAGAAAATTCCAACCATGAGGAATTCTTTGATTTTTTTTAAATAAATAATACTCAGGCACAAACATCAACTGCTTTGCAGTGTACAAATTATTTTGAGGATCCTGATAACAGCTATAGTCAATTAAATAAGTATCCGACCATAACAGAAAATTTTCTTAAATTTAATTGTATACTGCCTTCTTCTGCCCCCGTCGATAGAATATTTAGTACGGGTGGACAAATTGTAACCCCTCGTAGAAATAGGTTAAATGACGAAACTTTCGAAACGTTTTTAATTTTAACAGAGAATAAAATAAAATTAGATAATTAGAATTAGGTAACATTATAGTTGAAAAATAAATTTTAGTGTAGTGTAGTGTATTGTTATTGTATTGTAAGTTTGCAATAAAGTTTTGTTCCCATTAACTGTTAAATTATTAAAATTGCTGTTTTCTTATGTTACTGTCAAGTTCCATATCTTTGGAATTTATAAAAATTAAAATAAATTAGAATTCTAAAATTTCCCTGTGCACTCGTAGCGCGGATAAATAAAAGAAACAGATATCTAAGATCTACCGCTTCCCAATACTAATTTATTAGAAATTACAAAATGCGAAAGGATCTATAAAGGATCTAGATATTTTTTAAAGGATCTTGGAACTTGATCTAGATCCAGTGTTAGGTTTGGATCTTTGATCTGGATCTAGATCATATTTTATAAATCTATCTGGATCTGCATCTAGATCCTTAATTAGAGGATCTTACCCATTACCTAGGTAAAATTTCGGGCAAACTACTATTGAAAGAACCCTCTGATGTGAGTTCATCTCTATTTGTGCTTGCTTAGGTATTTAAGCTATTGTTAGATGGTTATTGCAAGTCATTATTGCAAGGCAGGTTCATAAATTCTTTACTTTAAAGATTTAGACATTTTCCCCTGGGAGAACCATTCAATCCGTACAACATGATAGCTGAGTATATTGATGTATTTAGATTTTAAAGAACCTAACTATTATGTTTGTGAAGTATAGAGGAGGTCCAGGCGAAGATTATTTTGTTATAGTGAAATAGGCAAATAATTGTGTATGTGTTTCTTAGGTAAATATAAATAGATTTTAATTAATTAAACTTTGGTGGTATGTGGGTATTAATAAAATTAAAAGTTATATATACTACTGATAATTATCTTCGCGACCCTAACTGTTCTAAAAATAGAAGGTAAATTTGTTTTTATATTCACTGAAACTACCAGCATAACTCTGATCCACTGACATTATTTAAAGGTATGAATTAGCATGTAAAAGTTACACGGCGAGTTTTATTTCAGTATTTGGTACACACATAGAAATATTCACATTAGTAATTAAAATTTATTAGTCACGAGAGTTAATTCTAAAGTATTTCAGTACAACTAAAATATAAGTACATGTACTTGTTCAATGTTTGAATAAATCAACTATATATAATACCTAGTAAATGTTTATATATTTATTATGAATTGTATATAACAATTTCGTATATAATTTATAACCGTAAATAAAATTAAAAAAACAAGTTGTTTCATAGAATTAAAATGAAATTTAAGAAAACATCCGCTGTGGTTTTTAAACCGACAAAACTTATCAGCTTTGTGGATACCTTTGTGATACTATAAGTTAAGTTGGGTTGTTCGTCATTTTCCTGTAAACTATGTCAGAGATGTAATATAATGTGTAGAACTCCTTATTCCCATCACCTTAGCTTTTACTAGTTGTTGCAACTGTTACTAGACATGTTATTCATATTTATGTAAAACACTCGGATGACTTTGATTACAATTATAAAATACAAAAATACATTTACATAAAATAAGGTTGTTTTTCTGCGGATCAATCTCGTAGCATTAAGTCAATGGATTGCAACCTCAATGCAAGGACATTATGCCCTTATCCTTTACATTTTCCGTGTTATTCTGTTAAACCGCTCCAAGGAAGGGGAGACGCTAAGTTCGCTGTTGGAGACGTAAATACGATATCCAACATCAAACTGTGAAAAGCTCTCGTCGCGTCTAGCTTACACGTTTTAGTAATAGTGCGGTTTATATTAAGTAATAGTTAAAACATACGGTTATTATAGATAGATGCAACTAATTACTAATGAAGTTTTTCAAGAAAATTATAAAATAATTCACAAATTAACGAAAAAGAAACATGTTAACTAAAAAATGTCAAAACATGTTGAAATTAAGTTTGCTAGCGATTTCTATATGTGGAATAGGTGCTTTAGACTTCAATTATCACAAATATGATGCACTTACTAAGGTTTTAAGAAATTTTACATTTAAATATCCTAAACTTTCCCATAACATGTATTCCATTGGAAAATCTGTTGGAAGTAAGTATTGACAAGTGAGATTTTTCTCGTATTTTTTTTACATTTTATTAATTCGTAATTGTATTTAGATAGGAGTTTATGGGTTCTCGAAGTAACTGCTGCATCTGAACCCAAAACTGGCATTCCAAATGTAAAATTAATCGGGAATATTCATGGAAATGAAGCTGTTGGTCGAGAGATATTATTGCATTTTATTCAGGTAAATAGTTTCAGTATTTTGTTCAACTTTCAGCGTAGGATACAACAAATAGCTAAACGTACTTGAAATTAATTTGTTTAGTTCCTAGGTGACGGTTATGGACTTGATCCTACAATAAGCTGGTTAATGAATAATACTAGAATACACATTCTGCCCAGCATGAATCCAGATGGTTTTGAATTGTCAAGCGAAGGAACCTGTAAAGGCGAACGTGGAAGAAATAACGCGAAAAATATGGATTTAAATAGAAATTTTCCTGATTTCTTCAGTAACAATCTTCAACCACCTCAACTTGAAACTGTAGCTATAAAAAAGTGGATGGAAAACGTGTCTTTTATTCTTTCTGCTAGTTTACATGGAGGTGCTTTGGTTGCAAACTACCCTTTTGACAGTGTCAGGGAAATGAGTAAGTTCTCATAATTAGTCTTTTGCTACTATTTTTATCATGATGCTGTCTAATGTGTGCAAGTTTTAAAGTACTTAGGATGTTAATTCTACGTGATGAATAAAAAATAGAATACAACACCAAAAATGGGCCGAGCACTTTACCTAGACTTTCCCATAAAATTGCTATTCATAGTTTAAAAGATGAGTTCCTAAATCGACGTAAAATTTGGTATCATAATAGCCCCAGGTGGACACATAGTTAATGTACAGGGCGAGTTCTTTTTTCATTTTTGCTGTAGAAATTAGGGTAACGACAGCAGATAGAAAGACTGTTAAATGGAAACGCATCTAGTTCAAAATTTAGTCATTTTCAATTGTGTATTTGATTTTCAGAATAAATACATGATTTACTAATTATTTGCAAAAATATAAATTTTACAATTTTGTTCAAATCCATTTAAAGTACATTTTGTTTCTGCGAGATACAGAAAAGTGTACAAATAAAAGTTGCATAATTAATAAGATGAAGTAATTTTAAAGTTATAATACCTAAAATTAAATTGTGAATCTTATCATATCACTATCGATCAACAGCAGTTTTACTTAATATTGTACATATAGACAAATCTACGCCAGACAATGAATCCATTTTTTGCGTTTTCATTCTTGAACTTTATGGGAGTTTTCTTTGCTTCAATAAGAAATGTATTGTGGTCTTGCTCATACATATTTTTGAACCAGGTATAAAAGGTAATTTCTCCCTTTGATGTAACATTTGCTCTACTAATAATTTGTAGAGATGAAATATATTCTTCCTTAATATTCTTGCCATCAGTTTTTGCTCTTGGACTGTTTTTATTACATTCAATGAAAAAATCAAGCATATAAAGCTTCTCACCATTAGAAATTTTCATCAGGAAAATGGACAAAACGCACGCCCGCACACACACACGAGCGCGCGCGCACACACACACGAGCGCGCGCGCACACACACACACACACTTAAACTATTAACAAAACACTTAACAATTTCATTAGTTTTTGAAATCATTATAACAAGTTTTATATCACTGAAAACAGGAAAAATAATCTTTTTGGTGGTGCCATGGTGGCCAGCTATAATTTACCTTAAATAACAACACTTTATGTTATAACTGAAAATCAAAATAAAAAACTTAACCACTTTATCTTATTAAACATATCATTATCTAAAACTTTTACCTTTACACTTGTTCTCTTTTTCGCATAATAATAACACGATTTGGCTTGGAACTGCATTACTTTACCCATTTAACCGTTTTTTTATTTGCTCTAGTTTCCGAAATCTCTATAGTGAGAACATAAAACTCACCCTGTACATGGGAATTTTGATGACTATCAAAGCTGTGAAAAGAAATCAATATTTTGCATATTTTTAAAAAAATGTTTTATTTTCTCTGTTACATTTTCTTTAAATTTTTTTAATTTGGAACCTAATGCTTGTGATAACTATGAGACACCATTTGTGCCAAAATCAGAATCTTTTAAAGATAAATTTACTTTGTTGAGGAAGAAAAAAAAACTTCTTAAGGACAAATAATTTTTTTTTCAAAAGCAAAATTCTTTAGTAGAAAAATAAATTTATTGACAAATCGTGTTTTCTCATTGAAATCTCAACATTAAAAATATTCAAGAGTTTCCTATAGTACCGAAAGTATTGGAAAATGAAAATGTCTTACTTAAGCGTTTTACCAACAGCTAGTTAAAACTTTGTAAAATACTGTGTATCTTCAAGCACTAAAGTTATATAATTCGTTTTGAAGATTTCTACTTTTAGTTTTTAATAACGAGTACGTTTGACAGACATATAGTTGATTCATAATTAAATCTGTAAAATAATAATTCTGTTATTGTAGAGTGGGAAAAGTTGTTACGGCAATTAATGGCAACTAAGAATCAAGAAGAACAACAAAGTTTAAGGGATCACTATATTGGTATGAATTTTAAAAAGATAGCGCTTTGTTTTGCGGTCTTTTTTTTAAAGGTGTTATTTTTATTTATATGCTTGAGTAATCTTTGACTCAATATTATACGAAAAATTCCAATTTCTATAATTAAAATATGAATATTCAGCATCTTACCCGGAACATCCTCCTTCCATATCAGCCGATGACGATGTATTCAAACATCTAGCTAAAGTATATGCCAACCGACATCCGACAATGAAATTGGGTAAATCATGTCCAGATTCCGATAAGAGCTTTGTAGGGGGATACACAAATGGAGCTGCTTGGTACCCTTTCCGAGGTAAAATATAATAAACATTTTCCTTTTTTTTTTCAATACTTTTATGACCAATGACTATATTTATGTAAGAAACAAAATTATGTTTCATATGTAAAATGTATCTCATATTTTTTCACACAAAGGTCTTGTGTAGTGTTTAAGTATATAAAAGCAAAATGAGCTCTTCTCGGCAGTTATCCTAAAAACAGATCGCTGATACTTTCCCATGCTTTTTGCGTTTTAAATATTTTCGCGTCAAAAAGTGATGGAAATTTACATCTAATCTCTAATATAGCCGGTACAAGCCCGCTGCAGACACAAGACGTTAGTTACTTACGGGCTGCGCGCGCTTCTACGACGCGACGTGGAAGCCGCTAAGATATTTAATGCGCTAACGACAATAGTTATAACAGCTTTATTTATACAGTTATCAAAAATATGCAAAAGGTGAAAAATATTTTTTTCCACTTATGTATGTGAAAATAGCAATTTTTCCACGGCTTACTCTACATGAAAGTGATATTTTTTCACTCTTAGAGATGAAAATATTTTCACATCTAGAGATGAAAATAAGAATGACATATTTAATGGAGAGAATGCATTTATTGCTATGAAAACGACTTTACAAACAGTAATTTCAGTAATTTGCATTGTGACAGTTCGTTTTGAATTAAATTTAACTTGAAAGTTATTGCAAATCGAAAATTATGGATTCTGAAAGCGAAATACCTGAACCGGGCACACCACCGAGCATCATTGAAGCAGCAAACTCCGCTTCCAATAATATTTTACCTGATAAATCCCGAGAAAGGTATGCATTTGTCTACAAAAGGTTCATGGATTGGAGAAATAATAACCAAATAAAGTCGTTCTCGGAAAACGTTCTTCTGGCTTATATTGGAAAACTATCTAACGATCTAAAGCCATCTACTGTTTGGAGTATGTATTCCATGTTACGCAATACCATTAACATCAAGCATAATGTGGATATTTCGAAATACGCTAAGCTCAAAGCATTTTTAAAGCGAAAATCGACGGGGTTCAAAAGCAAAAAAGCTAAAGTATTAACATCACAACAAATTCAAACATTTATCCATGATGCACCTGACGATCAGACGCACAAGACAAATAATAGGAATCAATAAAGTTGCAAATGTTCCAAAGCAAATTGCAGCATTTCGTAATTTGCCGGATCCTCAATTGTATACGGGCCATTCATTAAGAAGGTCTTCTACCACTGTTCTTGCGGACACTGGAGAAATAAAACAACATGGAGGATGGAAATCAAGTGCAGTGGCAGAACAATACACTGAAGACTCAATAAATAATAAAATAAAACGAGGACAAAAAATATTCCAATCTATTGAAAATGCGTCAGAAGCTGCAAATATGCTTTGATGACCAAACATTTGACTTCGACAACACCATCAAATCTGCCTATAGCAACAACTTCGACAACCGAAAACTTACCTTCAACAAGTACCACAGAAGTCAGCACTGTGAATAAAAATCCGACTATTCATAATTATAATAATTGTGTTTTCCACGTTTATGCTAAAAATAAATTAAATTATGTCCTTCCTAATCTAATATTTTATAAAATGCATTATCGTAGTAAAGACAGCATTTCCTACTCCAGATGAAATACGTTTTTTTTCGTTCGTGAGCTTGCCCCACTCGCCGCTAACGCGGCTCGTGAACAACTGTCCACTCACGGAAAAAACGGTATTTTCATTTCTTGCTGCAAAATATACTATTTTCTATTATAACTAATTGATAGGTGTAGTTAAAATTACGTAACTGCCGGAAAACACGTTGTTATTAAAAAGCATCGTTCTCCTTAATTGTCAAAATAGTTGAAAATGCTCGCTAATCCTAATACAGTACTTCTATCAAACTGATAAAAATTTATAACGATGGCCGTTTGCGTTTAGGAATAAAAAATTAATCAATTTTAAAACTTTCAAAAATTCCTAGAGGGCGTCGAGAGTGACATTTGGGAAATTAGTAAGAAACAAATTTTGTAGTTCATTACAATCTCTACCGGTTCAGAAAAATTAAAAAAAAAAAAATGGCGTGGGTAGTTTTTGAAGACATTTTTTTGAAAATATTCAAAAGTTTGAACCGCTAGTATATTTACAATTTTCATTTTTTCAAAAATATTGTTACATCACTTGATTATGCCTACCAAGGGCTATCCAATAATATAATAATTTGTATTGATGGGATATTTTGTTTTTTTTGAGTAATCGGGCATTAAAGTTAAAATTCTCAAAAATTCGTAGCGACTTTTATTTACAAGATACAGCAAAAATAAAAGCAATTGATTTGTCTTTAGATGCACTACAACGTTATGTATTCAAAACTCCAAAAAAGTGTTTAGAAAAAAATTTATACTAAAAAACAAGTCTAATTTCCGTTTCCAGCTTTTGTTCCTATTATCGACCTTACAAAGAACTACCTGCACCTAAAAACCTTCCACACACAAAATCTTATTAAAATCGTTCAAGGGGTTCCGGAGGTACAGGGAAACGAACCCACCCACCCACAGACACACATTTTTTAGAAATCACTTTTTTCGGTTCCTTGGATCCCAAAACGCGTATTTCTGCTAAAATATGAAATTCGAAAATTTGCATGAAATCATAACTTTCCTTAGTTCAGTAGAAGTATGGGAAAGTAAAAATGACTGTGGCAATCAGTAGCGCTTTCTCCACTAGGATAAATAAAGCAACTGTCTACAGGCGTCAAATTTAAAGGGGCGCGGAGTAATCTGATTTTGACTCAATAATTAACGATAAGGCACAATAACTACCGAAGTAAGACAATAAAATGTTTAAGTCAGAAGTTATAAAATGTCAAGTGTGTAAAGAATACGTTAGGAAATACGCCGAACACTCTAAATATACGCCCCTGGTTGGTGGATTTGAACGAAAACTATTAGATCATTATTAGTAACATAGCCATACAAGTTTAGAATGAAATTTCTCCATTCATGGCGAAGATACTAATTAATATGTTATTTGATCCACCATCTTTAGATGGCTAGATCGCGAAAACGGTACGTTTCCACTGTGTCCATAAAGTAACCCCCCCCCCAACTAACTTTTGAACGACTTGATATTTTCTACAAAATTTGGTGTGCTGTAATGGGAAATTAAATACTATTTTTCAGATCATATTAAAATTTTGTATCATCCAAAATGGTGACTGGGCGCCATTTTGAATTTTTTTTAAATGGAAAGGGGGTCGAGTGACACCTCATTGGAAAGGTCTTTTAGTTCTACGTCTGATCCTAAAGTTTCAAAGAAAAATATTCAGCCATAACAAAATGACAATGTTTGAAGGTAAAGAAGTCTATTTAAAAAAACTAAGAATTAAAGCTTAAATGAATTAAATTAAGTGTTCGAAATGTTTACCATTCACTTCTTGGCACATAAAAAGTCGGTTATGAAATTCCCGTCTTACATTTTCATAAGTTTCTGGAGTGATAATTCTGCAAACTTCTGTAATGCGTTGCTCCAGTTCTTCAATTGTTTCTGGACGGGTTTTGTACACTTTCGAACTCAGATATTCCCATAGAAAAAAATCTAAGGAAGTTAAACCTGGGGAGTGAGCCGGCTATTCTACAGGCCCCCGCGCAACAATCGATCTGCCAAAAAAATGTCCGTTGAGAAAGTCAGAACCAGGCCTATAATAATGAGGCGGCGCACCGTCTTGTTGGAACATAACGTTTTCAATATTATTTCAAGCCACCTGAGATATTTCTGGGAAAATTTAGTCCTGCAAATGAAAAAGTGGACTACTGGATAAGAAAATCAAAACAATTTTGAACTGAGCGAGTTCATTGGTTTACAATCCGCCATTTTGTTATGGCTCAATATTTTTCTTTGAAATTCTAGGATCAAACGCATAACTAAAAGACCTTTCAAATGAGGTGTCACTCGACCCTGGATAAAAAAAATCAAAACAATTTTGAATTGAGTGAGTCCATTGGTTTAAAATCCGCCATTTTGTTATAGCTGAATATTTTTCTTTGAAACTCTAGGATCAGACACAGAATTAAAAGATCTTTCAAATGAGGTGTTACTCGACCCCCCTTACTATTTAAAAAAAAAAAATTGAAAATGGCGACCAGTCGCCATTTTGGATGATACAAAATTTTAATATGGTCTGAAAAGTAGTATTTAATTTCCCATTACAGCACACCAAATTTTGTAAAAAAATATAAAGTTGTTCAAAAGTTAGTTGGGGGGGGGGGGGGGTTACTTTATGGACACAGTGTATATGTATTAGACCTTTTTGATTCAATTTGAACTCAAAAATACGTCATTGATTTGATTTGGTCGTCCTATTGCGTAACATCGGTAGCACGAACTACGCATTTCTTTGTCTAAAATGGGATATTGTCGAAATGGTTTAACGTTTTAATAGTTATTGTTCCATAGTTGTTCATTAACTTTAATTTTTTTTCAATACCTAAATAATTTCTAAAACTGCATATTTAGTTACATGTTATGGTGGAAAAACTATAGGGATATACTACTACCAAGGACTACATACATCTAGACCTCTCAACCCCGGTGAGAGAGTGGTTACGATGAAATAGAGAACAGAACATGCCCTACAGGTGACAGTTGCAGTATGAAATGAATACACAGTGGCTCAAATATGCAGTGTGTAAAGGTTCATTTACCTGGGCAACTGTAAAGCAGGTAGACAAAAGCAAACATTCTACAAAAGGTACAGAAATCCTTGACCACATGTAATCTGGACCACGACCCTCCCCTGACAACTAGGGTTACCGTTTATCTAATCGGTAGGTCGGGCAACCGCGCACATATAATTTGGGCCACGACTAGTTCCAGGAAATTCATACCTGTGACTGAGGTTCCCAGAAAAAGGAACCTACCTGCTTAGTCGTCTTTCAACAAAACTTAATTCTGCAAACCACTTTCTACTAAAAATTTTTTACTTTTTTAACAATAAACAATATAATACAAGCTGTGTTATTTTAAGATCCAGTATAATTTTCAAAAAAGAAATAAAATAGATAATACATAATAATTATTACATCGTTTTTTTTTTGTATCTGTACGAAACGCGTTTGACAAATTCGTATATATAAAATTATACAAAAACATTACAAAAAAATGGAATTTTTTCTCCACCATGATTGCATAATGTGGAAACGACAACCCACAATCTTCACATTAAGTCAAATATAGTTAGCAGCAATATGGATAGCCTCTTCAAAATCGGCGGCAAGAAATTTCGGTTTAAGAATTAAATTCATGTCGCTACATTTTTTTGCAAAAAACTCGCAAAGCGATTTTATGTATATTTTATTTATTATTTATTTATTTGTGGCCTAATTTACATCATTTCAGTAGGAGAATTAGCGACTGACGGCCCGATTTACAAACACCCAAATACTTCACTGCCACATTCATAATAACCAGGGAAATTATTATCTAACTTCAATTTTTAATTATTTGCAGTTTTAATATAAAAATGCATTGCTTAAAGTGAGTCGTTTACACAGGGTAGCCTTATTAGTTGGGTGAGATAAGAGGATTATACTCGGTGGCGGATTACCGCACAGGCGCATGAGGCGCGTGCCTGGCGCCTCAGCAAAGCAGGGGCCTCAGAATCGTTGGGTGCCTTATCCTCCAAAGGGCGTGCATAAATTGGACGCTAAATATTAAAATACCTTCGCTATACCTGTGAGGGGTGCCATAAATTTGACGCTAGTAATCCTTACTGCTGCCCACTACCTGTGGCTGATTTTAAGCGGCTCATTAAAAACATTAATTAACTCGACTAAAATTGTCATTGATAATTAAAAAATATATATTTATACAATCGTTAGTTAAGCATTCATATAAAAATACATAATACATATAAATCTAAGTTACTTATTTTCAACGGAATATATATGGGCTACACATTTCACAAAATGAAATCTTGTAATTAATTTCACCTAAATTATAATGGTTTATATTGGTACGTAATAGTTCTGTACGCTTGCGTACCGCGGGGTCCCGAATTCTCACAGTTTCAGTTAAACTTTGATATTTCACATATGTTTCTGTTTGGAATTGTTTTACAACTTCTATAAACGAATATATGTTAGGGTGGGTGGAATAACAATTAGAATTAAATCTGGAGTGAAAAGACTCGCACGCATTTGTGGTTCTTTCTATGCTGTCGCTGCACTCTATCCATAATTCTGGTGGAAAATTGGCTTCTTCGTCGACATAGTTATCCACTAGATAGTCTGCAAATTGTGACACTCTCGTATCTTGAGGCTGTATTTCCGCGAAATCATATGCGAAGCAATCACCGACATCGGCGGGGTTTAAAAAAGGCAAGCCAAACGTATATTTCAGCCACCTACCTATTTCACTTTCTAAGAAAGTTTCTGTATTTTCCGAAACCAAGCCTGTCCGTGGTGGAAGCGGCACCCAATTAAGTTGGAAATTTCCATAGTTGCGGTAAACGAATAGAGGCACAACTAACTTCGACCACTTAAAACAGGAAAACTTTCCCTCCCCAATTCTAATAGAAAATTCTTGGAGAATATCATTAACCGTCGATAAACAAGTAATTGTGTTAATCCCCTCGCTAGCGTCCATCATTTTGTCCATCGATTTTTTCTTTAAAATGGGAATGTGATTATTTTTTTATTTCTACTTCTTATTTTTGTGTTTATGTTTTTATTGATTCCAAAAATAAAAAACGTTATGATTTTCTGCATTGTTCATTTTAGTGAACCATCCCATTCTTAGTAGGGTCAATAGGGGGCCTCCAGATCAGGTTGCGCCTGGGGCCCCACAAAATCAAGATCCGCCACTGATTATACTTAAGATAACTAGGTAACCTAGCGTTTGGGAAAAGACTAATAGTGTTTAACTCATGTTCCAGTGAAGTAATGACGTAATGCCGTGATAAGTTCAAGTAGATATTCGATCGCTTAGCCAACTGGAGAATATGTCTAGAACTGAGTGGTTAAAGTTGACCATTTGTGAGATGTCTAGAATCTTTGCTACTACTTATTAAGTCGATGAACACATGTGTATGTTATAAGGCTCATTCTCACATAACGGGAGAATTGTTGTCCCGGCTGAATTGCAATTCGGTGCTTTTGAATTTCAAAAAAATTATGCCAATACTAATTGCAGAGCTAGTTTATCTGTTACAAAATGCATTAACTTTATATATTATGTGACTTTATTGCCATTTTCCAGCATCGTTAGTAACCATAATATCATTTCGGTAACGTGTCCCAAACAGGATTTTCGATATTTGAAGGTCAAATACTTTTATTGTGCTGCTTGTAAAAACTGCACATGGGAATAATCATGATTTCACATCTATCTTCTCTCCTCCATACAAATAGAAACACGTCAATACGTTAATATAAATTAATAATTAGCGATTCTTTCTTGTCCCAAGGTTTGTTGTCACTTGTGTAGTGTTCAGTGTCAATTAGCCTACCGGCTTCATTAAACCTTGTATCGAGTGCTACTTTGTTGTGTATTCATTGTGAGACAGTGTTGAATGCATCGCGGTTAAGTCGTTTTGCTTTTATTGCATGACTTTTTTCTAATTGTAATTTGAATGACATAAATTACGAGCGTACCTTTAATACATGTCAATTCGGTAACACTAGTCATGATAGAATAATAAATTAATTTCAAAAATTTACTATTATCGTTAACTTGCTCGGTGTTCCTTTACATAACCTCAAAATTATTTTCACCCAGGTGCTAAAACAGAGGTGAATTCATTCGATTTAATGTGAAAATGTCAGTTCGGTACTGCTCATTTCGGTAACGGTAAGATATCTTTTGTGGTGTTACCGGAATGATTCAGACGTTACCGAAATGACGTTAACAGTAAAAGAACTAATACGTACTAAAAATATCACTTCTGGCAGGTAACAAAAATTTATAAAAAAAATTCGCAGATTTGAAAATTAAATTTAAAAAAGACAGAGAAGCTGCATATGAAAAATTTCATCAAAAGAAGCTTAAAGAAAAACAAATAAAGATAGATAAAAAATTATTTTCCAATATTATATTAAACCAAAAACTAACGTCAGAATATATTGGTATTTTGGCAGGTGTATCGAAAGAAACAGAGGAAGTCTCACAACTTAAGATTAAAAATCCATTGCTATCTTCTGGAATATGTTTTCTCTGTACTTATGGTTTTAGTATGCAAAATATGGGAACTTAAGAAACAAATTACACATAAGTGGTAAAAATATAGTTAAATGCAAATCTTGTATGAAAATTGCTTGATTTTATAAATTTTTGTTTGCTACTGCAAATTTTGTTTGAATATTGCTTAATTTTATAAACTTTTGTCTTGCTACATTTATTTCAATAAATACTTTTCAATTAAACTAGTTGCATATTTATTAACACTGCATGAAAACCTAACCAGATCATTGCGGTAACATCCTCATCATTTCGATACAGAATGTCATTTCGGTAACGCACCTCATTCATGCAAAAGTATTAAAGTAATTATGAAGTATAGCAGAATTAAGGCAGTAATTAAATTCTTGCATATGAAAACTGTTAAAAACATTTGAAATTCTATTGAAAACTTCAAAATGTTTGCTGATACCAAAATAAACACATTGGTTTTCCTCAAAAATATGTATTATGCGACTTTATGGAAGAAAGGAAAGCAAATAACTGTAAATTGAAGCAACCTATAAAGTTATAACAGAACTAATAGTCTTTGGTTAGAGTTTTAATGCATTTTATAATGATTTCCGCAATTCTTCTGATTTTGAGGTGGCTTGAAAGATACGTTACGGAATTGACGATTTTCCAAATATCTTTTTGAAAAACATATGTCCATGACTTTTAGAAGCAGTATCTTTCGTGGCCAATATAAAAATAATATACTTTGAGGTTCTGGCCAGCCAATCAGGCCAAAAAATACAGTGGGAAAGCACTTTTTTTTTTTAATTTTTACAAGTGTAATTCTCCCGTTATGTGAGAATGAGCCATAAACAGCTAGTTACTTTTTATTTTTCGACTCATTCCACTAGATCGCTAACGTGAATGTTGACTTATGTAGATTCGTTTCTGAATCTAAGGGATAGGGGCTCGAATTCAAAGAAATACAAAAAAACGGTGCAGTTGAAATGCATGGGTTGATGTATTTGTCAATATGCCATCTTTCGGATGAGATGAGAAACTGTAATCCCGTATAGGTAATAGATGTCTGTACGTTAAAGCTCCTTACTCTGTATTGTTGTTCTACAAACATTTCAGACGTAATGACGTACCTTCCGGCGCGGCGTCGGTGAATAGCTATAACCGCAGAAATACGCCGATGATAAATAGATAAATATGTAACAAACCTAAAGTCAGGTAGTCTATATAGGTAACGAATGAGTACCGAAATTTGTATCTCAAGTACATAATATTGTCTAACATTAATAATCAACTGCTTTAAACTTACATAAAATAACATATTTTTTATGCAGGTGGCATGCAAGATTTTAATTACTTCAAACATGGTTGCATGGAATTGACCCTAGAAATTTCCTGCTGCAAGTACCCTTTTTCGAGCGAACTTCCAAAACTATGGGAAGACAACAAACACGTAAGATTTTAGTTTAACGACTCAAAGTTTCCAACAATTAAATTGTTTGTAAATATTTACAGGCTATATTAGATTTAATTAAACAAGCTCATATGGGAGTTAGGGGGATAGTTTATAACAAAGAAACACGAAAACCTGTCAGTTCAGCAACCTTAAAAATTACTGGAAGAGATATGAACTTTACCACATCAAAAGACGGAGAGTTTTGGAGAATTCTTATTCCTGGGACATATGAGTTGCAGGTACTTATACATACAGTTCTCGCATATAAATATAAAGAAAGTATACTTGACTTGTACTCGTATTCTTTCTGTAGTAAACTCCCTCCACTTTCAGCTTACAGCTTACTGCAAAATGCATGTTTTTCTTTAAGACAACCTATAGGAACGTAGAACTTAGAGGTAAATATTTATAGTTTCACAAGTATTGACGCTTCAGGAAACTAGGGGTGTAAACAAAATAATAATTATTCACTTCAACAGATATTTATTTTAACCTTGTATCCGTATTTTGATATGTTTACACGTTATTATCAAAGGTAAGAGATTACCTTTGATCGAAATATGCATCAAATTTCAGAAATATGCACAACGTGCAAATCTAGAAGACATTAAAACTGGCAATCTTTACAGGTATTAATGTTTTATCATCCGTTACAACACTGCGTGTAGATAATAAAGTTTACACAAAAATATATTTATTAATGCAGCATAAAAAGCATATACAATAAAAAATTATTATACTTCATCCTGAATTTTATAAAAAGTTTTTCGACATACCATCCACCCATCCGTTCACAGACAAACATTTTTAAAAACTCAGTTTGTTGGGTTCTTGTATTCTAAAAACGCGTCTTTCTATTAAAATCCATCTATCTAGTTATAGACAGACATTTTTGAAACTCATTTTGTTAGGTTCTCGACAATATATGTTTAACAGTCCTATAAAAAGTCGTCTTTATCTTTCAGACTACTTTAGTACCAGTTTGACGCACACATAGATAACATTATCAGTAGGCGTGGTGATCATGGTAGGCGATATGATCGTCGACAGGGGACGCGTTGTGATCACGCAGTTACCGTTACGAAGACGTAATGATTAGAGTATACGATGTAACCATTAGGCGTTGTGACTGCGCTAGGTGATATAATTGCCGAAACTATTGTGCGAGTTATGTGATAACAATTCTCTGAAGAAGCACAGATAAAGAGTATTGTATTTCTTTTGATAATTTCTTTCCTGTGTGAAATCTTCTGCTTTTAGAGTTAGTTCTATTTTAGCTTTGCATTAAGTAGGCTGCCGGATTGAACTCCGACATTTCTGTAATTTTTAAAATAAATAGTTTTTAAAAATACGTTTGGTCGTTAAATAAACATAAATGGCGCAGTCGTTGTAGGATCTGACAAAAGGGCTTCATAAAATTTTCAAAAATCAAAATTAAATTTAGCTCTTTGAGTTTTAACTCTTAATTGTCGGATCCCCGAATCTACATCAACTCAGACGGCAAATTCCGTAACCCAGTAATCCGATTGAGAGGGACAAGCATCGCCCCAGGACCGAGCATCGCTGGTTGCAGGAAAGCAGTTCATAGCGAACACCTGATCATCGAGATCAATCCTGATCATTGGGATCAATATGAAATTGTAAGAGAATTTTTTTTTACTACATTAATCAAGTGAAAGTGATTATTAAATTGATTTAAAACATATTAACATAGATATAAAAATAGATTAAGTTCAAGTAAAACGTGGTAAGCGAGACAATTCAGTGTATGCACTAGGTATACTTCATTTCTGAATTTACTCACGTTTTATGTGTAGGAATTGTAAATTTAAGTTCAAGTAAAACGTGGTAAGCGAGACAATTCAGTGTATACACTAGGTATACTTAATTTCTGAATCTACTCACGTTTTATGTGTAGGAACCCTGCCCAAAATAATTTAAGTACTTACTAACATAAAAATAAAATTTAATTTTTGAGTGATTAATGATTAGTACGGACACATCATCTGATAGCGAAACTGATCAGATAAACGATTTAGAACCACAACCTTTTCAACGAGTTATTTTAAGACCACCCCGTTTAAGACTAGCTATAATGGATAATCAACAAGGAGTAGCTCCTCAAGCAGGACAACCCCCTGTAGCACAACCATTTAATGGTTACCCACAAGGTTTTCATATGAGTATTCTTAATGAAATACCTAAATTTGAAGGAAATCCCGTAGAATTAAGCGAATATATCCGTGCTGTAGAAGATATCTTCTCGCAATTTTGGCAAGAACAAAACCCTGGCGCGTATATCAATAAATTACTTTTATCAGCTGCCCGCAATCGCCTAAAAGGCGCTGCTCTCGAAATTATAACTGGCCATCCATATCACTCTTGGGATGAGCTAAAAGAAGTTTTGATCAATAATTTTGGAGATCAACGTTCCGAATTAAATATTCAAATTGATATGACTAGACTCAGACAATCCCCTAAAGAAACACCTGTAGATTTTTTCAATAAAGTTCGATCGTTATTAGCAATAATAAATTCTAAAATATCTTTGGGAAATGAAGCACAGGCAATAAAAGATTACAAGATGGTAGCTTCCAAAAATTTAGCATTAAAAGTTTTTACAAGCGGTTTGTTAGAACCCCTTGGTAGTTTTATTAGAAGTCGCTCACCCAACTCTTTAGAACAAGCACTAACTTATGTTAAAGATGAATTAGATATTCGTTATTTTCAAGGAATAGGAAAAAATTATTCTCCCAATATTTACCCGCAACAAAAATTTAACACATTCGCTCAAAATCAATCAAGAACACCTAATAAAATACATCCCCCTTCTCAAAGCTATCACCAACCTAATTACAACCAACAAAATTATTTTTCCAATCAAAGACAACCTCAATTTAAACCTCAATTTAACCATACTTATCAACTAAATCCAAACCAACCCCCAACGCGATTCCCCGGAGGACAAAAATCATTTGGAAAACCTGGACAAAACGTGTTCGCCCCGAAACGTAATTTTCAACCTACTAATAGACCCGAACCGATGCAAACAAGTACTATACAGAAACGCCCTGCTTCACAACAATTGCAAAAACCTCAACCCCAACGACCATTTAATTCAAACCTTAACCAAAATTTTAGACCCAACAATTATTTTCAGCAATTAAATCAACCTAGAAATTTCCACTCACAAGAATTGTATAACGCAGACTTTCATGAACCACCCGATTTTCAAGAAATTTGTTTCGAACAAGAAACTATTGAAATTCCCGAAATGTTAAATCAAGACTATTATGAACCAGAACAGGAAACTTTAGATTTATTCCCTGAATATCCCGAACCACCAATTGAATATACGGAAGATACCGTAAATTTTCAATAAGTGCCTCGGTCGAATCTTTTTCAATTAATCCAAAATCAAATTTACCATATATAATAATCCCAGAAACTAACGATAAACTATTAATAGACACAGGAAGTTCACGCACCATAGTTTCACCCCAATTCGTAAATACTTATTTTCCAGAATCAATATTCGAACACCCCTTTGAAATTACTACGTCTCACGGGACCACTAACCACAATTTGGTAGCAAAACTACCCATTCAAAATTTGTTTTCAGAAGAAGGAACACACTTATGTTATTTATTTAATTTTCATACCGAATACGTTGGACTAATAGGCACTGACCTACTAGCCGATTTACCCGCAAATATCGATTATCGATGGATGCACATTCAAACTGATAAAACAACAGTACCATTTTACTATAACCAATCGAAATTAAAACAAGAAGAACAAAAACGTAATCAGTGCAATTTTTCAAAAATCCAACCCTCAAAAAAAATTTTGAAATCAATCACATTGCCACCCAGAGTAGAAAAATTCGTTACATTACCTGCGGTAGGAAAAGATGGTTACAAATTAGCTCCTAAATTACACCTAACTAAACACGTGCTAATGCCTTCAGCCATCATAAAATTGAAAAATAACTGGTTCTGTACCAGCCTAATAAATTTATCCAACGAACCCCAAACTTTGACTATTTCTCAACCACTCATTCTCGAAGATTATACTTCTGCAAAAGACCAGGTTCAGATTAATAATCATGACAATCTAACACCCCAACGAAAACACCTGCTTTTTCAAAATTTACAAAATAATTTAAGATTAGACCACCTAAATTCTGAGGAACGTGCATTACTAACAAACCTTTGTCAAGAATACAAAGAAATATTTTATACGCCTGAAATACCTCTGTCCTCAACTACCCTAACTAAACACCACATAAGGACAAAGACAGACACACCAATATTTACAAAAACATACCGATACCCACATGTACACCGACAAGAAGTAAAAAGACAAATTGACAAAATGTTAAACGAAGACATAATCGAACCCAGTGAATCACCTTATAATTTTCCGATTTGGATAGTCCCTAAGAAACGCGACGCCTCTGGTATACAGAAGTGGCGAATAGTTATCGACTATAGAAAACTGAACGAACAGACTATCGATGACAAATTTCCTTTACCCCGAATAGAAACAGTATTAGATAACTTAGGAAGAGCTAATTACTTTACTACACTCGACTTAGCTTCTGGTTTCCACCAGATCGAAGTTGAAAAACGTGATAGGGAAAAAACAGCCTTCTCTACAGAAGAAGGTCATTTTCAATTTAAACGTATGCCATTCGGTTTAAAAAATGCCCCCGCTACCTTCCAAAGAGCAATTAACACTGCTTTGACAGGACTTACCCCTAATCAATGCCTAGTATATCTTGATGACATTATTGTATACTCAAGTTCACTACAGGAACACATTAGTCGTTTAAAAAACGTATTCCAGAAATGTAAAGACACCAACATAAAGATTCAGCTAGATAAATCCGAATTTCTCCAAAAAACCGTAAAATATTTAGGACACGTAATAACACCAGATGGAGTCAAACCAGACCACTCCAAAATTGAAGCCATCAAAAATTTTCCTTTACCCACTACTAGAACCGAAATTAAATCTTTTTTAGGACTTTTTGGATATTATAGAAAATTCATAAAAGACTTTGCAAAAATTACCAAATTTCTCACCCATTGCCTAAAAAAAGAAAACAAAATTGTCCATAATCAAAATTTCCTAGACTCTTTTGAATATTGTAAAAACCTTTTGACTAACGAACCCATTTTACAATATCCAGATTTTAATAAAACATTCGAATTGACTACAGATGCATCAAAATTTGCACTTGGTGCAGTTCTTTCGCAAGACGGAAAACCTATCAGCTACGCTTCACGTACGCTTAACGACACAGAACAAAAATATAGCACAATAGAACGTGAATTATTAGCTATCGTGTGGGCCACGAAACAATTTAGGCCATATTTGTTTGGAACCAAATTCACCCTTTTTACAGACCATAGACCTTTAGTATGGCTCCGTAACCTTAAAGAACCAAACTCAAAACTCACGAGATGGGCTTTGAGATTAGAAGAATTCAATTTCGACATTCGATATTTACCTGGAAAAACCAATAAGGTAGCAGACGCACTTTCTCGAGTTCAAATCCATCCGCTAACTATTAATGACGATATCTTTGACGAAATTGATGAAATTATACATGACGTAGACAGAATAAATACACCTGAGCCGACATCCCCTAACTTCAGTGTAATACCTAATCGGTCAGAAACGCCGAATATTGATGATTTGTTTGACATACCCATCGTCGAAACTCCTATTCAAAACGTTTCACTAGCATCCCCAAACAACGATGATGACTCATTAATAGATACTATTCACACCCAACAAAGCTCAACACCAGTAATAGACATTAGTGATAAACCATTACAACATTTCAATAAACAGATAGAATTTATCGAAGCTAATTTACCTAGGAAAATTCAAATATCAAAATTCGATGGAGTTACCCACTATTCAGTTTTTGTAAACCCTAATAACAAACAAACTAAATTTAATGAATTGCTTATAGAACATTGTGAACCAAAAACTCATTATTATTGTTACTTCCCCAACGATTCACTATACCAAGAATTTTCCCTATATGTAAATTCAATTACGAACGAAAACACCCCCAAATTTCACAAATGTACCACACAAGTTACATATATAATTAATCCAGAAGAACGACAAAATCAAATAATGAATTACCATCTCGGTAAAACAAACCACCGAGGAATATCCGAAACTGTTGAACATTTGCAACGTAAATATTTCTGGAAAGGTATGACTAACGATATTAAAATTTTTATTAATAACTGCCAAACCTGTAAAATTCAAAAATACAATCGAAACCCGATAAAACAGCCTTTACAGTTAACCCCAACTTTTAATCGCCCATTCCATACTATCCATATGGACATATTTCAAATTAATGGTCAAAAATATTTAACTCTAGTAGACGCCTTCTCTAAATTTGCTCAAGCCTATCAATTACGCTCTAGTAACATAATTGATGTAACCGATCGATTATTTTATTTCATTACAACTTATACCACCCCTAATGTATTGGTAGTAGACAACGAATTTAACAAACAACCCCTAATTAATTTCTTGCAATTACATAAAATTTTGTTGCACGTCACAACGCCATATCACCATCAGTCAAATTCGCCTGTAGAACGCCTACACTCGACGCTTTTGGAACACTATAGACTTTTAGGTGAAATGCCTGAAAACAGGAAAATACCCTACTGTGTAATGGCATATAACCATTCAATACATTCAAATTTAAAACTCACACCTTTCGAAATATTATTTGGACACACTGACAATAAAAATCCTTTTGACCTAGATTATGAAAAATCATTTTTCGAAAACTATGTAACTAACCATAAAGAGAAAATGAAACATCTGTACGACGCCCTTCATGACAAACAAAACCTCACGAAGGAAAGCCGAAATGAAAAATTTAACCAACCTCGAAAAACCAAAGTATTCAAGATAGGAGACCATGTTTACGTTAAAACTAACGCAAGAAATAAAAAAGAGCCTAGATTTGTAGGTCCCTACATCGTAGAAAAAATTCATGAACATGACACGTACGACGTTAGAAATACCCCTACAAACAGTATTTTGAAAAGACATGCCAATGACCTGATGCCTTTTACAGGACACTGCCGACCATCCTCTTCCTTATTACCTGGCGGAATTTCGAGTGCCACGTAACAATAGAGACTTTAAACGAAAATCCTGGACTATACCCTCTACAAAAAGGTAAAGCTCTTTTAAAAGAATCAGAATGGACCGTAATTAAAATTCTCGACTATACCCCTATATTGACTAATTACCATACTCTCAAAAATAATCTCATAAAATCAATATCCCTTTTAGAAAACCAGTACTATCCTATGTCACATAGAAGTTTTGTAGAATTAAAAGACATCCTGTTAAGTCATAATAACCAATTACTAATCCTTAAACAATACATTAACAAAGCTGATCAGTTGCTGAATCAATTGTTCCCTGAAATGCAAACTACTAGACAAAAACGAGGTTTAGTGGACGGATTAGGTACTGTCATTAAATTTGTCACAGGTAACCTGAACGCAGAAGACGGACGACGCTACGAAAGCATGATATCTAAATTAACACGTAATTCTGAAAAGCAAAAAAATGTTTTGTTAGAACAGGCACATATCCTTGATAATACTATATCCACCATACATGATCTTTCTGAAAATCAAAAATTACTAAATGACAACCTTAATAAATTTTTGTTAGACAACGTAGAAATCAAACGAATACTAACTGCAGACTCTACTCATTCAATAATAAATCAATCTATTCAGTCATTACAACTATTCATCAACGTTTGGCTCGAATTAGAAAATGCCATGACTTTTGCCCAAGGACAACAACTACACCTCTCCCTCGTTGATAATAATGACCTCATTCAATCCCTTAACCAGATAACCGAATCTCTGACCCAACTCCAAAATTCTAACAAAAAAAGTTTATCTCTTCCCTATCCGGCGAATTACAAATATCTTCATCTATACGAATCAATTATTACAACAAAAATATATCAAAAAGACAAAGTCTTCACGTTTATTTTTGAAATCCCCTTAATCAAACCTTTTTCTGATTATCAGTTAATCAAATTGATTCCTTTTCCTGCATATTATAATACAGATGGTAAATTCCGTATGGTCGTACCCTCTTATAACACCCTGTTATTCACTAATGATTTCAGCGTCCCCATTGAAACTGATCGTTGTCAGCAAACCTCCGTAGGACATTATTTTTGTTCCCAAGATAACCATTTTAGCATTCCAAATTCAAAATTATGTGAAACACAACTATTATCTTTCTATGATAATCAAACATGTCAGCCATATGTTTTCGACTTAACTATAAACAAGATATTACAAATTGACACAGCTACATGGCTAATTAGTTCGCCTACTAAAACCATTTTAGACATACAATGTAGTCAGGCTACTAATAGAAAAGAAATTACAGGATCAAACCTAATACATCTGAGTCCAGACTGTTCAATTTTGATTAATCACGATGAATTACTGTTTACTATGAAATCTTCCTCTACTAAAGAAGTTACTCTAAAATTACCCAGTATCGGTAAATTGCGAGTACACCAATCTAATAATATCAATATTTCAAAAATTGACCTGTCACCTATCAATACCCAAAAATTGGTTAGAAACCAGTTAAAGCTTAGTGATCAAAAAGAAAAGTTACTAAATGATAACTCCCCGGTCACAGGTTTAAATATTAGTTCATTCATTATTGCTAGTTTATTAAGTATTATCTTCATATGTACTATATTATACTTTTATTGTAAACGTAACTCTTTCAAAGCAAAATTAATTGAAATTTTAAACAAATCGCAAGGTAAAGCGATCACACCTGATAATGTACCAAATTCATCTCTGCTGCAATGCAAAACTTAAATATTGCTTCACATATTTAAGATTCTTGGCATGGAGGAGTTATGTGATAACAATTCTCTGAAGAAGCACAGATAAAGAGTATTGTATTTCTTTTGATAATTTCTTTCCTGTGTGAAATCTTCTGCTTTTAGAGTTAGTTCTATTTTAGCTTTGCATTAAGTAGGCTGCCGGATTGAACTCCGACATTTCTGTAATTTTTAAAATAAATAGTTTTTAAAAATACGTTTGGTCGTTAAATAAACATAAATTGCGTTATTAACATGTTAGGCGTTGTGATCATAGACTGCTATTTGGGTAATGACCACGTTAGGCGTAATGTACACACAAAATACTAGGTAGGCGATGTGATTTTTAGGAGTTGTAATCCCTAGGCGTTGTAATATAGACTCGCATTTCGAATAGCGTTGAGATTTTCGCGTCTGCGATTTCTTCCGTTGCGGTCACAGGAACCGCGTACTCGGTAGGACTTTTTCGAGGCTGTTAAACTCTACTGCATGATAGACCTTTCAGGTGCTCCAAACTGAATTTCTACTTCAACTTGGCACATAAAGACGGTTACTAACACCTTTGCGCAGGCGACAGGCTTCCCAACACAGCTCTAGCTGAGCCTCTCAGCACAGCTGCAGGTGTCCTGCGCAGTCAACAGATTTCCACCTCGATCCCATCTCCGGGTTGCTAACAAGGGATCGGATAGAGTGGCTGTACTGTACAGCTACAGAAATTCACAAAGCAATCCGCAATGCGGAACAACCCAAGGCAAAAGAGGAACTGTCACCTCCGGAAGGCTTAGCTTTTCTACCTTAGAGTAAAAGCATTGCTGATAAGATAGAACATGTTCTTAGAAGGTACAGTATAAAAACAGTCTTTAGAACTAATGAAAGTCTGGAAAATGGTTTCAGATCTGCAAAGGATCAAATATCAAGCTTAAAATCAGCCGGGATCTTCAACATGCCTTGCTCTTGTGGTTAAAACAACATCGGACAAACTGGTCATTCCGTTGAGTTAAGATTTCGAGAGCACAAAGTTGATTGCAAACACAGACGCATCACAAAATTTGCGGTGGCTAAACATACGATGGACTTTGACAATGCTCGAGTACTCGCCAGAGTATTTTATTACTTCCCTCGTATCATACGTAAAGCAATTGAAATTGAGAAACAATTTAACAACATAAAGAGAGATGGTGGTTTTAGACTCAGTAAAGCTTAAAATCCAGTAGTTTGTTCTCTAAGGAATCTTAGGCATCATCGATTTCACGATCACGTTCCACCGAATCCGTCTTCACCCAACGGTGACAGCCAACCAGAACTTCGCCGTTCTGCTCGACTAGCTCAAAGAAATTTAAATACCCCTGTTTCCCGAATTTGCATTCAGTGCTCTTTCCACTCTGAAGATGCGAGCTTCAATGTCTTGCAAAACGTTAGTTTGTCTGGGTTCGCAAACAGCTAACAGGCATAAGCCGATTAAGTATTCTTGTCCTGGCAAACAAAATGCATTAAGATCAAATCCTTGTCCGCCTCAAGGTTTAAATAATAATCTAAGCACGGCCCTGTTTAGGCAAGCAGGGCCCACAAACAAATATGGCTCAAACTTTTAAACTAAATGCCTGTAAAGGCAGACCAGCTGCAGGTCGGTCCTCACCTGATTGTGCTGGGTGTAATCCACAAGTGACGACGTGGTCTAAGCCGAGAGTAAATTCTTATATTGACAGCTCCCGAAACAGCGAAAACCTCAAAGAATATATAGTAATTCAAATTCTTTTTTGGTTGGTTAAATCTTCGTCAAGGGAAATCAAGATGTAGCCAACAAATATGCTTGTTACTCAAAATGTTTAGGTTTATAAATGTTTGCCATAAAAAGACGTTTTTTTTTAAGCTAACTCCTCTAACGGCTAGTAAGCCCAAAGCAAAAAATTTTCTGCTTTGCTCTAAATCCTACATGATGATCACAATACCTTCCTATAGATGTGTTCACGACCCAAATCAGGTGTGGCGTATGCGTCAATCCGCCATGACAGTTTCGAACCAAACCAAAATAAACAACCAGAATTCAATAGGACTTTGTTATAAATGTAACGATAAAATGGAGAATTTCAAACTTAAAACATGTGGTGCTGGTAAGCATTGTATTTTTGGAGATTTCAATAGTAACAGTAGATGTGGCAGACCTGGCCCGGAATGCGGTTTATTCCGTTTCCAAAACGTTGTTTGTCAATTAGAAAAATGGATATAAGCGATAAACAAGTACGAACTGTTCACTTAAAGAAATGTACAACATATACAAACTGCGACAACGGGGTAAAACTGTGTAAAATGTTTGATCAAAAATTTTGTAGCATTGCTAATATGACCAAAGATACATACAACTGTCGGGAACATTTTGTCGACATTGATTCAAAAGCAAAACCGTTGCCATTACCTATGCCCGCTCTAAAACCCGAGAAACTTAAGGTCAGAGAAACTTACTACTTTTACTAACATAAATTGTTTTTTATTTTGTACTTCATTAAGTTATGGTTTGATAGAATGAACGTAAAAGAAAACCTTTGACAAAGATGTACATGCTAAATAAAATTCAAAGACTAGACGGAAATATTTTTGCCATGCCAGAAAAAGTGGAAGATGTTGCAAAATCAGCTACAGAAGTGCTGACTGAATCATTACCAGCATCAACGGAAGTGTTGACTTTATCTGTATCGCCTTCAACACGTGTTGTTCAAAAATTGAAAGCTGAAATATCGTCACTACAAACAGCTGTTACAAATTTGAAAAGTCACAGGGTTTGATACAATATCAATTTTGGTTAAAGTTGCACCTGGCACATCTTCTGTTGTCAGTTTTACCCTCTTGTGGGGTACTGTAGCTGTGCAACTCAAATCAATTACCTGTGCTCGACCTAATCGCTCATGATTAGTCGAGTTGTCTTTGAAGATGGTTTCCTTACGTCACACTAGGTACAGCTTTTAGTTGCGTGGCTTCTCTGATGCACTATTATATTTTTTTATTTGCCACCTTTATCAATTATAACCCTACGTTGTGTTTTATTTTTGCTTGCAAATAATTTTATGAGCTTCTTCAAAGTGAACCCACTCTTACAAGGGCAAAAGGGTTGAGAATCAGCTTTAAATAAAACAATGACAAACCTTTGATTTTATTTATTGTTCAAAAAGAATTAAGTGCGTTGGCTATGTAAAGTGTACATAAACTGTCGTTTATATCAGGCAATAAGTTGTCAGAAACATTCCCCTACGTTTTAACAATGGATTTCAATAAAGATCTCACAGCAATTGCGCTCTCACGAATTCGCATAAGTCACAAAGATATTTGCGCTTCCAGAGGACGCATACACCTTACTCCCTTGACCGCGTAATTCGCGCTCCAAATCAGTACTCGTAATGCATAAATTACTCAATCAAGATTTCACAGCAATTGCGCTCTCAATGAATTCGCATAAATCTAAAAGATACTTGCGCTTCCAGAGGACGCATACACCTTACTCCCTTGATCGCGTAATTCGCGCTCCAAATCAGTACTCGTAATGCTTGAATTACTTAATCAAGATTTCACAGCAATTGCGCTCTCAATGAATTCGCATAAATCTGAAAGATATTTGCGCTTCCAGAGGACGCATACACCTTTACTCCCTTGATTGCGTAATTCGCGCTCTAATCAGTACTCGTAATGCATAAATTACTCAATCAAGATTTCACAGCAATTGCGCTCTCAATGAATTCGCATAAATCAAAAAGATATTTGCGCTTCCAGAGGACTCATACACCTTACTCCCTTGATCCCGTAATTCGCGTCCCAAATCAGTACTCGTAATACTTGAATTACTTAATCAAGATTTCACAGCAATTGCGCTCTCAATGAATACGCATAAATCTAAAAGATATTTGCGCTTCCAGAGGACGCATACACCTTACTCCCTTGATCGCGTAATTCGCGCTCCAATCAGTACTCGTAATGCATAAATTACTCAATCAAGATTTCACAGCAATTGCGCTCTCAATGAATTCGCATAAATCAAAAAGATATTTGCGCTTCTAGAGGACGCATACACCTTACTCCCTTGATCGCGTAATTCGCGCTCCAATCCAGTACTCCTAATGCAGAAATTACCCAACCAAGATTGCTCAGCAATTGCGCTCTCAATGAATTCGCATAAATCTTAAAGATATTTGCGCTTCCAGAGGACGCATACACCTTGCTCACTTGACTGAAGGCAATTCGGACTCGGCCGTGCATCAAGTTTTCCAATCAAATTTCAGTCCGGTTGTAAAAGTTAATTTCATTGGTGCAACACTACAAAATCCCCACACTCTAAAAATTCCCACTCTTGAGTTTCCTGAATCTGAATTTAATTATTATGCTAAAGCCACCCTAATTTATGTTAATTGGTGAAGCTTGGGCATTTCCTAGTATTTCAATTTCTTCAAACGCGGTACCTGTTCTGTGACAACTTAATCCCTGCTAATGTGAGCCCTGCAGCTTGGGCTCTTGGGCTATTTCTGCAAGGACACACACCCTCAAATGAAATATGATCTATGCAGTCGTAAAAGGGATTAAACTAATTTATTTTCAGACCTTTAACACAACATAAAATAACACGTGCATTCCCACGCATGTGTGAATATACGTGTGTAAATTGTTATAAACTATTATAATTACCAATAATATCGTGGAACGAATTAACCCATTAAGGTAACAAACTTAAATACTCAATTATTTAAATCTAATGTCGTTTATTATTAATCTACCTGTAAAAATTACCTACCTTACTTACCTTACCTTTCCCTGTAAATTAGTAATAACATCTCAAGAGGTGAACTCTCACATTCTTCCCCTGAGAACTTATCAATTTTTGTTTTCTAAACAAAACAAAATTAGAAGTCTCACATGTTCCTATTGAGGCACTTCTCGCGTTACAAAATACTCTACCTCACTGCACTGTGTCGCACTGTATGTGGCGTGCGGTAAATTTACATATGGAGCCTCGTCCACGGCCCTTCCTGAGACGGCGCTTCCTCCTTGAGCTCGCACCTGCTTCAGCTACGGTCCTGGATCCACTCGTGCCTTCTTTATTCTTCCCCAGTTCTTCACCTCCTCGACGCAGATTGCTTTTTGTATGCGGGTCCATTTTCTGCAGCCTCCGTGGTGGTGGCATCGTTGCCGGCGGTTTTTCTCTGGTGGGTGGCTTCTTGGCTGGTAGTAATCCCGTTCTCCATATTATAGTCTCCTTATCCTGGATCCTCTTTGTTGGTTGCTCCGGAATTGGGCCCTTTAATTTTTTCCTTGCTTGACCTGTTGCTTTATCTTCACAAGCGCCTTTTCTGCTCTCCTCGCACATCCTGGGGTTGGCGGCCTTCTATTTACCAAGACCATTTCCCAGTCAGCAATGAAATCACATTCCTGTGCCGTACTGTACACGTTATCTACCTCCAAAGGCTGCGACTCGACGCTCACACCCGCTGCTTCTGATGTTGACGAAGCTTTGCTTTCCTCCTCCAGCGTCGAAGTGCTCGCTTCCGTCGTCGCAGGTTTCACCCAATTTCGCTGTGGCAGTGCATTTCCACAATAATCTAGTACCATTAGTTCTGGTTCGATTAATTTTCTTGTCTCGTTTTCATTTCGAGAATCTCGCAAGATTTCATTTTCGAGGGTGTTTAAAATCTCCATGTTCACAGTATTCGACTCTGTGGTCAACTGACTTAATTCATTTTCTGCTCCCTGTTGACCCATATGTGTGAACCTCGAATTGGCTCCCTTCCTCATCTTAATGTGTGTGTCTTTCTTTGTCATATTATTTTCATTTCTAGCATCTCATGAAGGGCCTTTCCCACGGCTGGACGTAATGCAAAAGCGATCGGATACGGTCTTTTCACAAACGGCTTCTCTTCATGCAATTTTATCTCGTGTTGATAAATCTCCGTGAGGCCAGGACGTTTCGAGAAGATTTTTCGAAAATCCAAAAGCAGTTTGTAGAGTTCATCCTTCTGCTCTGTATTCAAATCTGTTTTTTTTCCACTGCGTTCCGCAATGTTTCCTTTGTTTCCAGGGCTTCATCTTCATCCATTTTCGTCGTTAAAGTTATCGAAAAATTTTCCTTCACATCTTCCACTGCACATATATTGTTTTTCAATAGCGGTATTGTAAGACGATTTTGTTCTTCGTCGTATATTTGAAGTACTTAATTTTCATAATTTATGATAGAACGTTGTCGTTCCAAAAAGTCAGTTCCTAATATTATTGGCTTAACCAAATTTTTTACGACAAGGCAAGGAACTCGGAATACGTGATCTTGAATTTCTAATGGAATTAGAGCTTGTACTCTAATTCGCGCCGTAAGTTTTCCGACAGCCCCTCGTAGTTGGATTCCAGGAACTGGTAAATACTCGATATTGCTACTAATCGTAATTAATCGATCCCAATCGTCCCCCGAAAGGCAGCTGACCTCGCTTCCCGAATCCAGTAACGCGTTAATCCAGCCAGTTTTTTCGTACAGATAAAATTTTCAATTCCCTATCGGGACGAACAGGATGCCAGTTCAAAGTTTTATATTTTAAAATTGTGGACACAATGGGTCGGTCCGGCTCTGCACTATTTCCTATTTGCATTTCTTCCCCATTGCAAGCCCCAGCTATTGCGTGTGGCTCTGGTTCCTCATAGCTGTTGCCTGTCCTATTGTGAAGGTTGCGCGGTTTCTTCACCCTCGTCCTACGCACGTGCGGCTCAACTTGAGATCCCGTTATGTTTTGCCGTTTAGCAGTATTCGTCGTAGGTACAGCATTTTGTCTCGGTATTTTGCTTGCAGTGCATTATAATCGGTTATATTCCCTAAATTTTCGCATGGTGGAAGTGATGGTGCTCTGTAAATTTTGCGTTTTAATTCTTGTTCACTTGTTTTGCATTGATTGGCGGTGTTTATGACATTTGTGTACGTGATTTTATTTTTGTGTAGTTTGTTGTTCTTTTTGCTAACATTAATTCTATGTGCGTAACTGGATGGTTTTGCAATTGTTCGGGTCGGCTCACTTATTTTGTACTTTGAGGTGAATTCGCGAGCCCGGTGTTCACCTCTCTCGCATTTCCCGACGGCTGATTATTGTGTGTTTTAAAATTGCTTCTGTTCGCGACATTATAGTGTTTATTCTTATAATGATTGTTTTGTCGGCCGTTTTGCCACTTGTGTCTATCATTCGAGAAGCGCGTATCTCTCCATTCGTAGTTTTTTCTGTGGTTATTTGCAGAAAGTTCCGTCGCAGGCCTACTTTCAAAATTAAGTGTCCTTGTCTGTGGCAATGTTTCGGTTTTATTACGTGAGGCTTTTCGATCACCTCGTATCATATCAAGTCTGCGAAGGAAGTCTGCTGTGCCTGTTATGCTTCGGTCGTTTTGCAGTTGGAATAATTCGCGGACGTGCTCTGGGAAATGCCGCAATAAATCGCTGATTAACATTGCTTCTGGAATCGCCGGTGATAAACGACGTGCCTTGCTGATGTAAAATGCAAAGTGGTCCAGCATCGTTTGTTTTGAACTTACACTCCAATACGTGGTGCTGATCTCATAACGCAGTTTTTGCTGCGAGTCCTCTCCCCAGAACGTTTTAAGGAAATCTTTTTCAAAATGTTCATACGTTGTCCATCCGTCTTGATATATGGATTTCCAGCTTTTTGCCTCATCTTTCAAAAATTGAAGAACAAGTTCCAATTTTTGCTCTGAATTAAGTTTTAATCTTCGTGAATACGTAGTGACGTCATTCAGAAAATCAATTGGATTTTTCGAGTCGCTGTTTGAGAAACTTGGCTTTTCCGGGAGCGTTGCCAGCAGCACTGTCTTTTCCCATGGATAAATAGGAGTTCCTTCCGCAGTTTGCTGGTTTACTAAGGATGATGTTGAAGTCATCGCGACGCTCGCGGTTGAGGCCATCTCGTGGATTTTAGATGAAGCAGATTCACTGGAGGTAAGTCTCCCGCAATTTGACATTGATTCTGTTACTTTAATAGTTGCCTTAACTGGTGGCACCGGAGTACTTAGCTTGTTTATCCTATCTATGACCCCCCGTTCATAAAGTCTTTGAGACTTGTGGCGCGTTCTTGCTCTCGAATCTCTTGTGCTCTTTTCCATTGGAAAAACCAGTCTGGTACAAAAAGGGTTGGTGGTTCATCATCGTGATCTTCCCCATCGTGTTGGTCGCCGTTGCCCCCGTTGTCGTTTTCATCGATCTGGTTTCCGAGGATCATCTGCCTATTGTCCGCCTCGTTCACGTGTAGTAACACATTATTTTGTTCTGCTGAACTTTCAGGTGCGGTCGCTATGCTGTTTTTGTTTGTGTTCATTATGGATCTGTTTTATAACCTTTTTTTTTAACTGTTTTTCTCGTCCCCTTTGCTTAAAACCTCGTAATCCTGGTCACTATGCGCCACTTATCTGTAGCTGTGCAACTCAAATCAATTACCTGTGCTCGACCTAATCGCTCATGATTAGTCGAGTTGTCTTTGAAGATGGTTTCCTTACGTCACACTAGGTACAGCTTTTAGTTGCGTGGCTTCTCTGATGCACTATTATATTTTTTTATTGCCACCTTTATCAATTATAACCCTACGTTGTGTTTTATTTTTGCTTGCAAATAATTTTATGAGCTTCTTCAAAGTGAACCCACTCTTACAAGGGCAAAAGGGTTGAGAATCAGCTTTAAATAAAACAATGATAAACCTTTGATTTTATTTATTGTTCAAAAGGAATTAAGTGCGTTGGCTATGTAAAGTGTACATAAACTGTCGTTTATATCAGGCAATAAGTTGCAGAAACATTCCCCTACGTTTTAACAATGGATTTCAATAAAGATCTCACAGCAATTGCGCTCTCACGAATTCGCATAAGTCACAAAGATATTTGCGCTTCCAGAGGACGCATACACCTTACTCCCTTGACCGCGTAATTCGCGCTCCAAATCAGTACTCGTAATGCATAAATTACTCAATCAAGATTTCACAGCAATTGCGCTCTCAGTGAATTCGCATAAATCTAAAAGATACTTGCGCTTCCAGAGGACGCATACACCTTACTCCCTTGATCGCGTAATTCGCGCTCCAAATCAGTACTCGTAATGCTTGAATTACTTAATCAAGATTTCACAGCAATTGCGCTCTCAATGAATTCGCATAAATCTAAAAGATAGTTGCGCTTCCAGAGGACGCATACACCTTACTCCCTTGATCGCGTAATTCGCGCTCCAATCACTACTCGTAATGCATAAATTACTCAATCAAGATTTCACAGCAATTGCGCTCTCAATGAATTCGCATAAATCAAAAAGATATTTGCGCTTCCAGAGGACGCATACACCTTACTCCCTTGATCGCGTAATTCGCGCTCCAATCCAGTACTCCTAATGCAGAAATTACCCAATCAAGATTGCTCAGCAATTGCGCTCTCAATGAATTCGCATAAATCTAAAAGATATTTGCGCTTCCAGAGGACGCATACACCTTGCTCACTTGACTGAAGGCAATTCGGACTTGCTTATCCCTCTTCTGCAGACGTCTAAATAAAACGGAAGCCTCGATTTTCCTCGTACGCTCAACAGTAATCTATTCAAATTCTCTGTGCTGCTCTTCGTGACCAGTCAGATACCAAAATCTTCCCCACACAAAGTACGGGTAACGTTTTTATCAAAATTGCAAATCCTGCCCCCAAGACTCGGCCGTGCATCAAGTTTTCCAATCAAATTTCAGTCCGGTTGTAAAAGTTAATTTCATTGGTGCAACACTACAAAATCCCCACACTCTAAAAATTCCCACTCTTGAGTTTCCTGAATCTGAATTTAATTATTATGCTAAAGCCACCCTAATTTATGTTAATTCGTGAAGCTTGGGCATTTCCTAGTATTTCAATTTCTTCAAACGCGGTACCTGTTCTCTGACAACTTAATCCCTGCTAATGTGAGCCCTGCAACTTGGGCTCTTGGGCTATTTCTGCAAGGACACACACCCTCAAATGAAATATGATCTATGCAGTCGTAAAGGGGATTAAACTAATTTATTTCCAGACCTTTTACATAACAGAAAATAACACGTGCATTCTCACGCATGTGTGAATATACGTGTGTAAATTGTTACAAACTATTATAATTACCAATAATATCGTGGAACGAATTAACCCATTAAGGTAACAAACTTAAATACTTCATTATTTAAATCTAATGTCGTTTATTATTAATCTACCTGTAAAAATTACCTACCTTACTTACCTTACCTTTCCCTGTAAATTAGTAATAAGATCTCAAGAGGTGAATTCTCACAGTACTTGAATTTATTTATGGTTTATATTTAAAACAAGAGAAGGCGGTGTATAAAACAAATCGTAGACGTATTTATGCACGTACTACTACGCGTTGTATATGCACGTTGGTTTGAAAAACAAAACACAGCTGATCTGAAATGACAGGTCACGCGTGCGCATGAAGTCCGTGAACACATCTATAGCTATATTCTGTATAGTGGGGAAAATAGAAATTAATTGTTATAAAATATTTTTGTTTCGTTGCAGGTAAATGCAGTGGGATATCATACAGAAATTATTCCTTTTAAAGTGCTGGACTACAAAGATTTGCAACCGAATCTTACAATTCTCTCAGTATCACTCACTAACTTATCATTCCCACGTCCAACAGTATCGTCAAGTACACAACCTGCACCTAGTCTTACTAGTTCTTCATCAACAGAACGGATTGCATCCAACGGTTCTAACATACAGCAGAAACATTACTCAGGCGTGATTCATCAGATTCATCAGCAAAAAAACAAACATACCCCTATTAATCCTAAAAACGCTGAGTTTGGTGGTATCACTTTAGCTGTTACTTCTGGTGATAAAAAAATAGATTTTAATAATGTGTTGTTACTTACTTTAGCCGCTGTTTTAGTATTTAAAACCATTTGAAATTACGTACTGATACTTTTGTATCATCGAAAGACTAACGAATAATTATTTTTAGTTATCAGTTATCAAATAAAGAAGTTATAGTACTAATAATACTTTTGTAAATATTGTAAAAATATATATAATGTACAAAACAACAATTCGAAAATATGAAAACGACTGTGAATAGTTCTGTAACTGCATTTGTCGTTTAATACTTAGAATGTATCTGTATCTTAAATGAGATACAATTTGGCAGTGTTGCCAGTTTATTACAATAAATTAGAATTATGCACATGAGAAAACGTTATAAACAAAAGTTTTAGTTGTACCCTTTGTTTATCGACCTGTGTGAAGTAGGTATGTTAAGTATAATTGGTTCCAGAATTAAGTTTTGCAATGCCGTGTTTTGTAATATCAACACTGCACGGCGTTTTAATTTTAAAATAGACAATTGTTATGATATAAGTACTTGTATAACTGAACTATTTTGTATCAATCCTACATGTTGCTTTGTCTTGGCAATATTTCTCTAGTAATATAGTAGTTGGCAATGTATGAACCATGGGGAACATTGAACCACTGGTATCATTTCTAACTTGAGTAGGTTGATTTCGATGTAGTGTAGCAAAAAGGATGTAAAACTGCTTCTGTCTTTGGCTATTTGGTACTAATCTGACACACTATAGCAGTTACTGCTGTGCGGGTCTATCAGGTGAGTTACAAAACTATTTTTTATGGTTTTTCTACGGACTGTTGAGAATCACCAAACAACTGCTAGTAGATTTTTTGTTTAATAGCATAGTACATTGCCTAGACACTTGTAATACCTACTTGTTTCTGATTTACCTTGGCATTTAACTTAAAAGTTGGTATTGTAGGCAAAGCAAGCACATGGAAAGTTTTTGAGTCAAAGATATGCGGGCCATTGTAAACCAGTGGTTCATTCAATGAGTTGGATATGGAAAATATTTCTTTTTTGCTCGTTCATGTAAAGCCACCACAAATTGTGCAATTTAGCAGTTTAACATATGTAATTTGATGCTTCCATGTTGGTTGGTGTTAACGGTAATAAAACTAAAAATATTCCCAATTGAAAAAAGACCGGCTCTAGAATGATTCTGTGGCCAACACATTTTGAAACTAGTTTTATAATATTTGGGAAGCTATTCTCGACTTGTGCGTCAAGTTTTTCGTATACGTTTATATAGCTCTACTGGCATTTTGTAATTGTAAACAATGTTTCCTCGCTGAAAGCTCTAAACCGATTTGGAAAATAGGTGATTGCAAATGGAAGGTTGTTCCTGTTGTCATTCAAAGTAAGAATTCTTACATTTACTGAAAGAGTCAACTGGTGTTTTGATATAGGGCATTTTACTGTTACAAGCAATGTTTATCCACTACAAGAAAATCGATTTTGGCAGTGGGTGGATCGTTGCTTTGGCCATTGCTCATTTAAACTGTTTAGGTAAACCACCAAAAGGGATCCCCTTATAGTTCTTTTTCCAATGGAAGTCATTTTTAGTTGTCATTTAACACTTTATACCAATTTCGAAGTCGAAATTCGTAAGTAATAGAGAAAAAATAAATTGCTGGTGGGGGAGACTGGGGGCTGGTAGAAAGATCGCACTTGGCCAGATGTGTTATTTGACATGCTGAGAAGTGTAGAACCTTCCTTTTTTTGGCAGACCAATCTCGCTACTTTACGATTTCATCCCAGTGTGATTACAAATCATCTTAAACTTAATTGAATATTCTTCGCTACGACATCTGGGCTATGAACACACGGACACACATCAACACACAGATATAGATATAGAAACATTATGGTGAAACTAGATCTATGGGTATTATTGAACCCAAAACGTGATTTTCCGTAAAAAATCTCTTTTCCGTAAAAATCTCAACTTCCGAAATTTTGACGTTCATAATAACTGTCAATAGCTATACTACAGTCCAACTAAAATCATTCTAGGGATTTCAAGATTCATCTTCCTTCTTTAAGCTGTAGCCGTTACTATAAAATCTAAGGATTATACAATTATTATAATATTGTTAAAATTTTTCTTTTTCTAAAACATTTCTTTCTAAATTAAAAAAAATTGCATTTAAAAATTTACAATTATTAACTATGAAAACCTTTTTTGAAGATATTTCAGATGCAAAATTTACCACAAATTTTCATAATTTTTAAAATACTATTATTTCAAAGCTATAGAATTATGTAAATTGCGGAAATATCAAAAATTTAAAAAATAAGAAAATTTTGTAACTTTGGAAGTATTGATAAATTTTGAACATTTAAAAAACGAAAATTTATTTTCGAATATGGAAATTGAAAATTTTCAATTTCTATATTTTTAAAAAACCTGAAAATTTACAAAATATCCAGATTTAACCATTTTTTTAAAAATTATGGATGGCACAAGCAGCATCCTGCCTTTAGTTCCTAATCGCATGAGTGCCGACTTATCAGACGTCCTCCCAAGCTTCAGGATTTCAAGCAGCCTCGTACGGATTTTCTTCCTTATGCTGCAAACAGTTCCGCCAGCAAGATCTACGGAGAAAGCTTCTCGTTTTAAATCTTGGCCTTCGTGGACATTGGAGTGGAAATTTGTTGTAGCTGCTGTCACTAAGCATGTGATAGGCGCAGTCTTTTTTGCCACTTTGGTCTTCTAGTTGAACCCAAGCAGCGGCAGTTATTGGATGATAAGATTAAATTAAAATCGACTTGCGTAGTTCGCGCGGCTTCCCCAATTGGACTCACAACCGTCAGCGCTAAAAATCCGTATCATCAACTGCTTGCAGAGTTTTTAGAAATGAACAAACCTTCCACAAGCCCAAACATTTCACGACCCATCATATTTATACTGGCAGGCCGGCTTTTGTGCACAAAAGCATGGCGGCGGCGTCTGCTTGCAGGCAAATTGGAAATCGCTAAACACGATTTTAAATACATGATGGAAGTATTTGCAAACCATCTATAAATTTTTTTAAAAGTCTACTTTACGCGGTGCGTAAAAGGCTGACGAAGGACGACCATGCGGGTACTATTAACGATAAAGTTTAGTCACTGTTCCTGATAGATATCCCATACAATTTATAAATGATTTTACATATTTGTTAAATGTCAAAACTATATTTTCAACCATGTTGCGGTTTGTTAGGGCAAATCACCAGATTTGAGTTGAGTCTAAGGGTATTTCAAAAACTGCAATTATCACCACTTTTGGGTTTTATAAATTTCTGTATAAGTCTTTTTGTTTGTGCAATGCTGCACACACATTGCAAAGATTCACCCACGAAGTCACACGAAAACTTGACTTTTGTTTCCCATAGCTGGAAGACCATTTGATTGCTTCTAAAACAACAGAACAACACATTCAGCAGCTACGGGCAGTGTTTATTTGTCTTTAGAAGTACGGGATCATTCTAAATATGGTCAAAAGCGTATTTGGGAAACAAAAGAGGCCTATCTAGGATATCTTATTTCACGAAACGAAAGCAAACCACTTCTCAAAATGTAGCTGCTATTTTGAATTCCACGGAACCAGTAACGATCTAAAAGGTTTGAAGTTTGTAGAGCATGTTTAACTTTTACCGTTGATTCCTGCCCAAGGCCTGTTGTTAAGTCATCTCACCATGTTTTTCAAACAAAGTTTCAAAACGACCCAAGTAAAAGTCAGTGGACACTCAACCTGTTTTAACTAGGATGGAACACTATCTGGCTCACGCTACACATTAGTCCCACCCAAATACAACGGCGTAGCGCGATTATCACTCATGGTCGATGCATGCGATGCATTGAAAGAGTTAAGCACGCAGCAGTCTGTGCGAGGTGCGTAGCAGCCCTTGACGTTCTTCTCGACACAATTAGATGATGCACAACGGAATTACAGCGCCTACAATGAGGAACTCCTCGCGGCATATTGTGTCATTAAATATTTTTAATACATGTTGGAAGGCAGCCACATTGTTCTATATACAATTCATAAGCCGCATGTTTGCCACAACGGCAAGTACGTCATCTACAGTTTATTGGCCAGTATACATCTCACATTTGTCATATTTCTGGCCGGGATAATGTTGTCGTCGACACGCTGTTAATTCTTAGTGCTATTTGCTTCTAAAAAGTGCTAGATTATGCTAATGTTGCTAAAGATCGGAAAGATTCGGCGGCTGTTGAATGATCCGAGCACGTCTCTTCTTCTGAATTAGCTTACGTTTTTTTTTTAATTTGCACGACCATTAATTACCACCAACAGCCGCCGGCGTCGGCACGTATTTAATAGCTTCCACAATCTCTCACATCTCGGAACAAAAAACAACAGTAAAAATGTTGTTGTTTGACCTGCAATGCGCCGAAAGTGCAAGCACTAGAGTCAGTTTTGCACGGAATGTCAAAAGTCGACGATCCACTAGCATACTTCGAGCACAATTGCCGGTTTTACCGTGCCGCAAGAGAGATTCGTTCACGTTCACATTAATATTGTTGACTCACTTGCACAATTACAAGGTTATTGCGACTATTAACGTGCATCCACAAATTTACGCATTGGCCGGAGGCTACATATCTTCAAGACATTTGTGCCGATACAGTAGCTCGTGATTTCCACGCCGGATAAATCTCGCGATTTGGGACATCAACCAAAATTACAACAGACCAATATCGACAATTCGAATCTTGGCTATTTGCAACCACTTGGTGGATGTGATTCCTACCGTTCTTTTTGGCCTCTATACTGCTTTTAGAGAGGAAATTGGCTCATCATTGGCGCAACCCCACTACGTTTACTAGACGAGTTCTTGATCTCTAATGCATTACTACCTATTATCGTTCGTGGCTCAACTTGAATCAGCCGTATTACAATTAACCAGGTCCCAAGAACTTCAACTAGCCACGCCAACCTATTAGAATCCAAGCACACAGGTAGCTGCTAACGGCTGATCTTTTTTGGACTCTATAAAAATAACCACAAGAAAAAACAACAATTTTAACACATCAATACTCACTACATAAATATTACGTTACTATCAACATATGTATGGCAACAAAATAAGGTACTCTTAAGTTCACCACCACGTTCACAGAGGTGCAATAGATTTTTTTGATCCAAAACCAATCTCTTTGCGTTTGTTTAAACTATAAAGGGTTCAGTTTTTTGCCTGTTGGACAGCGTTGCAGTCTTTTCTGTACACTGTGCACAATGTTTGGGTATTGCGGTTCACCTGAAATCTCTTTTATTAATCATTATCAATAAACTTCCAAAACTGTGAACAGGTCGAATAGTCAAAGCAGATAAACGCAAGATTATAAAACTAAATCTGTTTGTAGCAAACAAAGTAATTGAAAGGATCTTTAACCTGATAAAAATTTAACTCAAGAAATTTAAATTTGGATAGTTTGAAGCAAAATAGGAATATCAAAGAAACAAGGTTTAATGCGTGTGATCATTAAGAACATACCAGGAAACCATCTAATAAATTAAGTAATAACAAACATATGAAACAAAGTAAATAGAAAAATCAATGCTTACTGCAGTATAAGAGATTAAAACACATTCTTCATTCACAAATTAGTACGGGCAGGCACATTACACAGGTATCAACCGTTTATCAAAAAATAATTAAATACAACAAACACAGCATTATTATATGCATAGTAAAGTTTATTTGCTTGTAAATACTGTATTTTGATTTAACAATTGGCACGAACGTGCGAAATGATTTACATAATCGCAAATTTCAGTGTGAAGGTGTCAAATGAACAAAGGAACAAAGATGCAATATTCTATCGAAGGTTTATTTTTGGTTTACTACATCAAAAATCTAAAAAATCTGTACGTTTGAGTTTCAAAGAGTAAAGATGTATTCGGCTGTGCACTGATAACGATAATGAAAAGTGACCGCGAGTATGCGGACGGATAAGGCGTGTTATCGCCTTGCAACAGGCGATGCGGCGCTCTGCTTACTATTGAAGCACAATTTACGCTAATAAATAAATTAATATGTTCCAGCTCCCAACAACACCTGGGGAAGCGCTACTAGTGCAGCATAACAATGCACTTATCCAGGAAAAGAACGTATTATTTCAGAAAAATCCAGTAAGAAGCCAAAATAAACAAGCGTTATGTAATGCTTAGATTCAAGAAAACAAATACCAGAGCAGCTCTAAAACACCGTTCAGCTGCTGCAGCAGCAGATGAACGAATAACAAACGAAAATGGGAAAACAAGAACAAAAAGATCCACAGGGTATTAAAAAAGCATACCAACCAGAATAAAGCAACTGTCTCACCACAATGAGACCGACGAAGAAGAATTGGCCAAAACAGTAGGCTGAATAACTGCCACTAGCAGGAAGAACAAACACAAGAAAGAAAAGCTAACTCCTCACCTAACTCATCCCCAGAGCAACAGAAGAGTAGCAACAAATTAAAGAAAAAAAAACAAGTACCTAAACCTTCACCGATAATAGTGAGCAACGTAACAAAGTAGCACACTATATACGAGTTTACGTAATAAAGAAAAAACGTTCAAGGCGACGACAGCCCTGAATAACGATTGAATTAACATTAATACTGAAGAAATGCCAGTCTTCAAAGGTACCTTAAATAGTCTTAATGAGAATCAGCTACAGTGGCACTCATATAAAGACAAACAAGCTAGACATATAAGAGTGATGGCTAGAGGATTACCCTCAACATCAAACCCGAGCAAGATCGTTGAAGAAATAAAGCAACATAACCTGTTATGCGTAAACGCTACCCAAACATCTTAGAAAATAAAAAAACTGAAACAAAAACAACCAAAACCACTCCCGCGATATATGTTATTGTTTGGGCATAAAGAAAAGGTCAACAAATATTAAAAATCAAAGAAATATTGGGGATGAGAATTCAAATTGAATCTCTAAGGAAACCAAAATTAATATCACAATTAAGAAATTTGTTTATTTGTTTTCGTGACCCTATAATACTTACAATATTATAATTTTTCGTGGGGAATTGGGTCTATTTTAATAAATAATCAACGGTTTAACAGTTTACAGCTGTTTCGGCTTTTGGCCTTCTTCAAAACTTTAATTTAAAATTATAATTTTTAGAAATAGGCTGAATTGCCCTTGTCATTTAAAATTAATTTACTTAAGAAACATATTAAAATAATTATGAAATAGATAAATACACATATAGAAAATTTCTTGACATATTACAATGGATGTAATATGTAATATGTCAAGAAATTTTCTATATGTGTATTTATCTATTTCATAATTATTTTAATATGTTCCTTAAGTAAATTAATTTTAAATGACAAGGGCAATTCAACCTATTTCTAAAAATTATAATTTTAAATTAAAGTTTTGAAGAAGGCCAAAAGCCGAAACAGCTGTAAACTGTTAAACCGTTGATTATTTATTAAAATAGACCCAATTCCCCACGAAAAATTATAATATAATAATACAATTAAGAAATGTCAACTATACGGACACACCCAACGGTTCTGTAATAGAAAACCAAGGTGTGTAAAGTGTGCTGGTTAACATTTCACTAGGAAATGCAGAAAAAGAGCATAGCAAAATCCAAAATGTGCAAACTGTAATTTAGAACATCCGGCGAACTATAAAGGCTGTAAAGTAGTATAAAGAAACAGGCTCAAACTGATAAAATTTCCCAAACTACATGAAAGGAGACAGAGCAAGTCAGCAAAGACATAACCTATGCACAAAGCATGAATAGAACAGTTTTCACATAGCAACACAGGCGGCACCATCACAAACAGCAACACAGACAGCAGATAAATCCACCAACGAGCTGTAACTAACATTAATAGCTAGGATAGTTTTCTGAAAGGCTGTAGAAATTTGAGCAAAATAATAGACCAACAACTTCAAACAATTCAGAAAAAAAATTAGAATAGCCATGTGGAGTGCTAATGGGATCATACAAAAACAACCTGATCTCCAGGCATTTCTTGGTACCCAGAAAATAGATATATGTCTCATCTCAGAAACTTAACCCAACAAGACAATCCTATGTTGAATTCAGAGCATATAACTTTTACCACATTATCCACTCGTCAAATGTAGCAAGAGGAGGTAGTGCCATAATAGTCAAAAACAACATCTTTCACTACAAGGAGTTAGATATAGAACTAGAGGAAAATTAGGTAACAGCAATAACGATCAATACTGGGAGAGAAAAAATCTCTATAGCAGCAATCCTCCACGTCACAATTAGAAAACAAATCTTAATGTTCTAAGCCACCTAGGTAACAAATTTATAATTTGCGGTGATTTCAATGCCAAGAACACCCTGTGGGGATCTAGGCAATTCACAACCAAGGAAAAAGAGCTACATGAAGCAGCTGCACAGCTTGGATGTTGTTACCAATCAACAGGAAAGCCCCCATACTGGCTCACCGATCCCAACAAGATCCCTGACTTGTTGGATTTTTTTTCTCACTAGAAACATTTCTTTAAACTACATAGCAGTTGAAGAAACGTTTGATCTGGATTTTGACCACTCTTCAGTAATCCTAGCATTAAGCGAAGCCATCATCAAGAATGAACATAATCTAACATTAGTAAATGGAAAGACTGACTGAGAGGGATTTTACGAGTACTTGTCTAACACTATACAGTTAAATGTTCCTCTGAATACAAAAAATCAACTAAAACACGAAGTCGAATAATTTGTAACAAAGATACAACAAGATGCTTGGAAAATGCACCTAAAATCAAGAGATATACGGTTGATAACCATTACCCTATGGAAATAAGAAAATTAGTAGCCGAAAAAGGAAACTGAGAAAAAGTGGCAAAGAACAAGAGCACCAGACGACAAAACTAGATTAAACAATGCTACTCAAAAACTAAGAAGCAAATTGTAGAACTAAAAATTAATCTATAAATAAATACTAGTTAGAGCTAGAGGATGATACGGCAACAGATTATTCCGTTTGGAAAGTCACTAAAAAATTGAGACAACCATGCACACATAGTCCACCAATCATATCTTCAGACGGAAGCTGGGCAAAAAATAATCAGCAAAAAGCAGCAGCGTTTGCATGCTATTCCAGTCAAATGAAAGTCAACTTCTGCAAGAACTGCCCCAACACAAAGGCGAAGGAATGATCATTGACTTGGCAACTCCCAAAGAAGTTGCAGAAGGAAATTAGAACCAATATCAGTTCGAAAAAAGCTCCAGTATATGAACTCATAACCGAACAAATACTTAAGACGCTGCCTAGGAAAACATTAGTAAAACTTACTTGCCTGGTAAATGCAGCATTCCGCATGAAACCTGTGCCGGATGTCTGGAAAACGGCCGAGGTATTCATGATTGTCAATTTAGGAAAACCTGCCAACAAAGCTTCATCGTATAGACCCATTTCGCTACTCCCAATAGTGTCAAAATTATTTGAGAAACTGCTTGAAGCCAGTAGAACCAATTATAGAAAGCAAGAACTTAATCCTGGCTCACCAGTTTGGCTTTAGGAACAAGCATTCGAATCGATCAGGTACACCGAATAACGACAATTATTGAAAGGGCGTACCAAGAAAAGAAAATCTGATTGGTCATATTTCTAGACGAAGCCCAGGCTTTTGATAAACTTTGGAGCGTAAGGCTAATGTAGAAAACTAAAAACCATGTTGCCAAAACAATACGCTGCAGAAATATTAAAATCTTATATATCTAAAAGAATGTTTCGCGTCAAGCAAGAAGAAGAATACTCGAGCATGAATGATATAAATGCAGGGGTGCCTCAAGGCAACGTGTTGAGACCCATTCTATACTTGCTGTAGACTAGCGACATCCCACAGACTCATAATGTCACAATTGACATGTTTGCAATGATACAGCCAATCTTGGCAGTAGGTGCAATAGAATGATTGATAGGACTAACAGATGGAGAACAAGAATCAACCAGAGAAAATCGGTACACATTGACTTCACCTACAAGCAGTTCCCAATATCAATAAACAATACAAACATCCCCATTGCGAGAAATACCTGGGAATAAACCTGGATATCCGTCTTAGATGGAAAGAACACAATAAAGAAGGAAAAAAGAACTTGATCTCAAATACAAAAAAAGATTTACTGGCTGATTGGGAGGAAATCACAACTGTCTGTGCATAATAAGATACTTTTGTACAAACAAATCCTAAAACCAATCTGCACTTATAGACTTCAGCTCTGGGGATGTGCAGCCAAGAGCAACATAGATAAGATCCAGGTTTTTCAAAATAAAGTGCTCCGAAGTATTGTTGATGCTCCATGGTACTATCGCAATGACCATCTTCATAGGGATCTGAAGATTCCAACACTCCGAGAAAAAATTAGAAAATTTGCAGAAAAGCACGAGGGAAGACTCCATGCTCACGTTAATACCGAAGTGCTACAATAATGCCGACTTGAACAAAAGACTCAAAACGGTCAAACCTCTTGACTTTGTGTAGTGGATAGTGATACAGTGCTAAAGCAGAGCATAGTGATTTTGTGCGTAACACGTCAAGCTTGTGTTTCATCTTAGAAACTAAGAAACACCAATTGGCATATCTTAGATAAGAACCTAGTTTAATTAAGAAATAATTCAATCTGTGCACCCCCTAACCCTAGATGTTAAAAATTTGTAAAACAGACGGAAAACGTTTCCTTTGTTGTCAGCATGACACGATCCTTAAATTCTGTCTTCAACCATCTTTCACCATACATTTGATTATAACCAAACCAAAAATAAGTTGACTTTAAAAAGTGACAGCAATTATAAAATATCCGCCTTTTACATTGCTAAGCAACAAACTATTTCCGTTTCCTGCTACAGCCGCTCTAAATGTCACATTAGGATCACTTTGTTTGAAAAACGTTTGTTAAAATTAATATGCAAAACTAAACAAGAAGCTATTTCCGTTTTCTGCTGTGGCCGACATGCTGACAGATGTTTGTTATTCTGCTAAGCAAAATCGGCTGATGTTTGTTATTTTACCATGCCAACAAAGGTCAAAAAGACGTACAAAAAAGCTATATTTTCAACGGAGAGCTCAGTCCAGTCAGTCCAGGATGTGTAAAGTCAACTTAAAAATACAATCGGGAATCTAGTTCTGGCTCTAAACACCAATAGCGCTGATTGCAGGACTTGCTTGGGTTGCCAAGATACGGTAAATAAATTACTTGTTACCAGTTCTTTGAAATTTGGAAATATTTTACACGCAATTTAGATTACAGCTATTTTACGTTCAAGTTAGACTGTTTTATAGCCATGATGTTTAAGTGTTGCGTTTTAAATTGTGAATTTACAATTAACAAACAGAAAATGCATAATTTTCCAAGTAATCCTAATGCAAGTTATTTCTCTACATTATTAGTTTTATGTAATTTTCACAAACTTTTTTAAATAATTATTGTAAATTAGTAGATTTACAAGAAGTGGATTAAGGCTGTACAAAGGCTGTACAAAGGCAAAACATCATTTTTCAGGAGAAAACGAATTTTGGAATCTGCGGTGTACATTTTAGCGAATAAAACTGGATTGTAACTCTGCAAGGCTTCAAATGCATACAGAATAAACTAAACTTTGAAGATGGTAAAGAAGCGTGCAGAGTGTAGAAAAGCACTTGTTCTCACGCAGCTAGACCGTGATTGTACAGAACGCGATCATTTTTTGATCCGTAAAGATGACTTGATTGTGGTAACCTATCGATGTCTCTTATGCATCCGTAACGGGAGCTACCAGCATAGTATTCTTAACATTTAACTTATATTTAACACACAGTTATTTTAAATAGTTAACTTTATTGTAACCGAGACGGTTATTAAAGATACATAGCTAAACGACCCTCAAGTGCACTTTAGCCTCTAAAAATTAGAAATTTGTAAAAACGTCGGTAATCATCTTCTTAACGCTTCAACCCCTAATAGTATTTTAAAATGTCACAGTTTGATTCAGAGAATCGGAAAAAAGGCAGCAGGCGGGGAGGATCTCGTGACGGTTGCTAGACGGTTTTGATAGTTCTAAATCTGTTAGCACCCACATGTTTTGCCACCCTCTGAATGTTTTTTATTTTACCATACCGCATACACTATAAACCGTAAACAAAGCAGTAGGTTCATACTGTGGTTTAAGCAAGTGCATTACCATCTATTTTGTAACAATGTAGAATATAATGTTTTCTTCTTCTTATTCTTATCTTTAAGTAGGCATAGTGCCTGTTCTAAAACACTTTCGGTTTATGCTTATAAGCTGTCTTTCCATCTTTCTTTTGGTCTTCCGGCGCTTCTTCTCTTTGTATTGGTAGTTCGTTCCTTGCTGCTTTTACTTATTGATGCTGGTCTATTCTGGTAAGGTGATCGTTTTATTCTTGTCTTCTACCGTCGATTGAGTTTCCTATTAGTTTTATGTTACAGGCTAGTTTTATGTGTTTTGAAATCCGTCTTTTAATGTTTTAATGAAATGTAAACAATACAATATAATAAAGTAATTATCTTGTAATAAAACATATTCTATGTGACAAACTATACCTATACTCTACTTTATTACCTTCCTTAATTTCAAGCTATCTTTCTCCGTCAAATATTGCAAAAACCTTATTCCTTGTTTTCATTTCCTAAGAGAAAGGGTCTTAGTTTTCGGTTTGTAAACCCTTGCATTCAGATAGGCGGTTGGTAAATTAGAACAGGTACTCATTTTTGTCGATAGGCTTGGTTAAAATAAATATGAAACAGCACACATTTTTATGTATATGTATAATGTGTTTATTTTTCTTGCTTCACTGAGTAGCTAGAAACGCATTCAAGAACAAAATTCACAAATCATTTACAGCTTCATGCACATGTGACTTAGTTACCAATTTATCATTGTAAACATCCAATGCTTTGTAATTTATGATGCATTCTATTCATAATTACTGTAATCGTAGCAGTTTATTATTGCAACTCTCGTTAAGATGTATTTCCCCCATTTTGATTGTAACTGTCATTTATAATGTTGCGGTTTCAACAATGACGAAAATGGAATAATTTTATAAGAACAATTTGTTTGATGAATTGGAGTAACGTTGTCGTCACTGTTATACAAAGTAAAAAAACTTAATGAAAAGGGTGGTGAGAAAACGCGTGTCTTTTGCTTACGTTTACCCTCAAATGTCATTATTCTAAAATTAATAACAAATAATAGTTATTTGTGTATCTAGTGCGCGAAATTATACTTTGGTGCCTGAGAATGAAAGTTTTTTCAAAATAATTCGAAAGCGCCACAGGAATTGCGCGCCTGAGTTGCACACAACATTTTTTCTACAGACTTACTGAAATAATGAAAGAAATTAAGTAAAATCATAAAAAAAATACAAAAATAAAAATTAATGCTATCGCAATCTAGTCTGTTTCTTTGTTACTACGAAAACAAAATTTAACATATATTTGTCAGTTATTTTTTCCTAAACAAGTTTGGTCGGCGTCCTTTTTAAAAAAGAAGGTTACCATTGTCGTCGTGCACGAGATATTTTTCGTTCTAGTGCGCGAAATACTTCGTGCACGCTGTCAAGATAAACAACTCCAATGTGACATTTTGCATACTGAGATTAATATAAAAATGTCATCATTTTTTGACGTCTGCAGAAAAAGGAAATTGTAATATCATTCTGAGATATCCAGAGTTTTATCATCGCCCTCTTGATTAAGGTTTTTTGCGCGCTTTTTGGTTCTTCTTTCCCCTCACTCCCAATATCACGATTCATGGCATCCAAATATATTTGTTACAAATTGAATTCTGGGTACCTCTGACTCTTGTATAATTTTTTTTATAAGCGAGGTTTTTAAAGCCTATCTGCCGTTTCTCGCACCCCGTTTTCCACCTCTTACGATCATTCCAATCATCTTCTAATAGTTCTCGTTCCTGCATTTTTTATGTATCACGTTCATCCAACTTCTTCGAGGTCTACCTCTTTTCCTTCTCTCCTTTGGCACCCATTCCCGTATATTTTATATTTTGCGGTAACCTATCTTATGGCATCCTCCTCATGTGTCATACCATAGTAATTGCTTTTCACTCACATACTCTGATATTTTATCCTCTACTTCAATTATTCTGCGAATTTCATCATTTCGAATATGTTCAAATCTGGTGACACAACAGCTTCTTCTCCGATATTCCATTTCGGCTGCTTCTAACCTACGGTCTAGTGACTTATTTATGACCCACACTTCCGAACGCGTATGTCGCGCAACTTTCAACGATCGTCTTATATACTATTTGTTTTGGTTTGTTTGTAACCCCTTTATTCCACAGGCTATAGCGCTCTTGTTATTTTCTTTCTTTTTGCTATTTTATTTAGAATGTCTTTTTCGTCTTTCCCATCTGATGTAATGAGCACCCCTAGGTAATTATATTCGTCGGTGCACTTGATGATTCCATATTCGGTATTTAAATTTGTTGCCTGTCTGCCAAAAACCATGTACTGGGTCTTTTCCATATTTAATTCTAGACCCCACTGACCATACTGTACTGTACTATATAAATTAAATTATGAAAAAAAGTAAAACTAAATGACGAAACTATAATTGTGGAACGTAAGGTCTTGTCAACACATGGCGCATATTAATTTAAATTAGCAACCTATCAACAGTGCGACTGTTGAAAAAAAATGGTTGAGGTCGAAAGCGTAACAATTCTTGATCTTCTACTTGTGCTCTAACGCCGAAAAAACATTTTCAATACTATTAGCAATTCTTGTGGTAGTTGTAAATGATGAAATATACTTCAAATGCCTAAAGATTTGCGGTAAATAATTACTGGATGTGCTTTTAATTCCAGAACCAATGAGTTTACGATTTGTATACACATAAAAAAGCCTATACTTAACATAAATGTGAAACTTCTTTAGTGAAAAATAGATAGATAGACAGTAGTTCCCTCGAGAACACGCTGTATATATTTTTTCATCAACTGTAAACGATAGTAGAGTGGTATAGTCATAGGCGCCAGGTTTTTGAATTCTCAGGGGGGGCTTAATAGAAATGCGCCGTAAGCGAAATTTTTGAATTTTTCAAGGTCAAATCTTAAATTAAAAGCTAGGAATTTGTTTTAAATTATATTGCCTTGGAAAAATAGGTTTCGTGGGCACAAGTTTTCGATTTTTTGATGATTTTGCTTTATTTGTTAAAAAATGCGGTTTTGCTTATTGCATACTGATTTTGTAGGAATTTAACAGAAATTAGCTATGTTGTACTCCAATGGTTTTGAAACACGGTATTTTAAGTACTTATTTTCATAAAAAAAACAAAACATGAACAGTAAATCTAATTAGAAACATAAAGTAACAAGAAGAACAGTACTACACAAAAACGAAACTTACTCCACAAAGAAAGTATTTCGTCTCACTTCTGTCTTGGCGATAAATAAATTTACAATTTTGTTTATATTTAAATCTGTATTTTGGTTTCTGTGAATATGAAACAGAGTGTCTCTAGAAGGTTTGTAAAAAAACTATTACATATTCCTGAGACCAAATTAGAAATATTAAAACAAGCTTACCTTTATTCAAAAGTGCTTTTATTAAGTCACGATCACGCGGCAAATTTCTTAAAAAATTAATATTTTTTAATCACAAAAGAATGATTTTAAGGATTGCGATCAAATTTGGGATTTGAATATGTGTACTTGCACAAATGTTATTGGACCTAATGTTGTTGTCATCAGTAATGCGCAAATGGTCGAAAGGTGGCCATAAAATTGCAAAGAAAACCATAGTTTTTAAACGGATTAGGCAATATCTTTAAAAATTTTTTCTAGAGAAAGACACTTTTATTTCCAACATTTGTTAATATTTTTTAAATTTTGATATGTACTATAGTTAGACAAAAAAATAAATATCCATTTGCTGCAGTCGCGCACCATTGACAAATTTTAACTAATTTAGTTTGCTGTTGCACATAGCAGGCTTTGGTTTTAAATGTTAATAAAATGCTAAGACATGTTTAATTACGGTGAAAAAGCTGTAAATTAATGATTCAGACTAAAATTTTTAATAAATTTGCTACGTTTCTTTTATTGATCATTACCGTAAAATACACTTAAGCAGAATATACAAATATTTAGAAATAGTTGCATAAATTCCGAAATCAAGTACCAGACGGTTAGGATTTCATGTGGTACTGTACAGAGATAGCGTTCATAGAGTTTTAAAAGAACAACTGTTCCATACATCTCATATTCAACAGGTGCATCTTTTACTTTTCGATTTCGAACTGCGTCTTGGTTTCTGTCGGTTCATTGAACAGCCGAGACTAGAGATGAGCGATATAGTGAAATTTCAATATCGGCGCGATCGGTGACTGCTACTTTTTAATATCGGTGATTTTAAGTAGTGACTGCGATCGCAGTTTTGAGTAATAGTGATTTAGGTTTAGACCGCTATGTGGCGAAGCGATCGCGGATAGTGAAATCACCTTGGTGACCCTGGCGCGTTATTATACGGTTTTTCGCAATACACATATGCGTACGGTAGGGTTTATTACAATACAACCTTTACTTATCAAAAATCATTAATTAAAATTAATAATAGCAAAGTATAAAAAAGAAAAACAGGGTGAATTAATTTTATTATTTTTTGTTTTCAAAACATTAAAAGAGAACTATATTAAACTTACTACAATAACCACTAGTACCGTACAACTAAACATTTTAAAATTAGAATTGAAGATTTAAATTTACAGATCGCTGAAATAATAAAATTGTAACAGAAATCGCTAAATCACTATTCACCGTGATTTTGATACTTCAGTCACGGTCACTGTCAGTGATTTTTTGATCGCAGTGAAAAAATCACCGGCAGTGAAATATCGCTCATCTCTAGCCGAGAGCCTAAAACGTCAATTTCTGTAGAAACATTTTTTCGCCTATGAAGCATGTTTTACGAGAAGATGCATAAGAAATTTGCACAACAAACATATGTATGGCTATGAAAATCCACATGAAACTAAAGTAACGCATTTTCAACACGAATTAGAATTAATGTGTGGGCAGACAACATTGACAATTTTATTATTGGCCCCGTCATTTTACCACATCGACTACACGGCGAAAACAACCAAACATCTCCAAAACAGGTGCATACATGCATTTGATTTTTTTTTCTGTTTTTTTAACAGGGGTTGTTATTTCTGAATATTGGTTTCCCGAACTGTTTTTCATCGAATTTTCTTTCCTGGTGCAGCTGCAATTCCCCAGATATATGAAGTTACCGGGAAAAAACGAGAGCATAGTCCACGGGCTGCAATAGTTTTTTTATTAGTTAGCTTGCTTCAAATTTTTAAGTATTCTCCAATCCTATATTTTACCATCTTTCGGATCAGAGTCACAACTGCAAGCTGGGGAATAACGAGCAAATAATTAACGTACTTACATAAAAGGTGGGTTGCCTACCTGAACCCACAGCTGTTTTGCTTTCACGTTCAGTTACCCAACATCATGTGCCTATTAGTGTAAATTGAAATAAAAACCTATTATGAATAAATAAATAAATAAAGAAATGCGTGCCAATCACGTAAGTTCTTGGTGAAACGTCTTAGCGTGTTCCCACTGAAAGTATTTTTTGACTTATATGATTTAACAGAAAACAAAAACGACAAATCTGGTATTCACCTCAACTTCCAAATGTTAATTAAGAAAGTCCAAACAAACATGTATGGACCTTCGCATAAAAGAGGGACTGAAATGCTGCAGTGAATGCAATTGTAGAGATTGTAACAATAGTTTAGTTTACTCGAAGATCGTGATTCAAAAACAGAGGAAATTTATTTAGATGAATTTACTCGTTTATTTACACGTCATTATTTTTATATTACGTCACATATATGTATGTATTATTTCTTTCCGTGTTTTATTAATAATTAAAGAAATGTGACAACTGTAAAGTTATTTTTATATACAGCTTCAAGCACTATTAATGTTTTGGAATATGCTGTTATGTCTTACCCCAATGAACAATTTCTTTTGTAAAAGAAAGCGAATTATTACCATCACCAAACTATAAAACCTTAAGCTATGTAAGATTGTGGCAGTACTATATCAGTTACTACTATATACCGCTTAAAGAGCTTAAATGGCGTTTTAAGAAGGTAACCGTTACCATCATTTGGTAACCCTATATACCTTTTTAGTTTTATAGCAGACAGAGTAAGACAGAGTAAGAGTGACAACATATAGTGTCTAAAAGGTTTCCGTTACCTTTATAAACTTTATTTATAGTTGTCACTGTTACTTGATGCATTATGGAGTCTAAGATGGTTTTCATTAAATCTTTTGCTCAATCTTATAAGGGTGATGCCATGTCTTTTTTCTAGATATAGGTATGTATAAACGAAATTTTACTGCGATTTTTTTAAGTGAAAATCATGACAATAGAAACAATTAAAGCGCCTCAAAAATAAGAAGTATTTGAGATTTGTTAAATTAAAATAATACAATTTAATATTTTTAACATTATATTTTTTCGTCATATGTAGCTAAAATAATCTAAAGTTAAACCTCCTTAATATACGATCATTTTTCTTTAACTTTGCGCTGTTCAAATCATTTCTATGCGTTTTTAATTTTTTTTGTACCGCAAATATCAATATGGCGCATGAAGAAAGCGTCAAAAATGTGACTGATTTCAGCTAAAGCACTAAAGAGTCATAGTAAAATACCAGTATATAACTTCGAACCGTCTTATATATACAGAGTGGCTAGGAAAACCCAGAACACTTTTCTTGCGGCTGTCAAGAGATGGCGCTTTAGTAAAGAAAAATTAAATTAAAATACTGACAACAACGCAGAATCCAAGACGTTTTAGTTATGAAATACGCCCTATATTAAATCAAAACAACTAAAACGTCTTGGATTCTGAGTTGTTGTCAGTATTTTAATTTAATTTTTCTTTACTAAAGCGCCATCTCTTTACCACCGCAAGAAAAGTGGCTGGGGTTTGCCTTGCTACTCTGTACTATAGAATTTCTATATAAATAAAAGTAACCTTATGTAGATATAAGTTTTGGTATATATCTTTTAATGCCTCTTAATGCCTGAAACCTTCTCCAGTATTTAGTCGTTCGGATTCGACGTTAAACTGTAGGTTCCCCGTACTCCACCTTAGCGTAGGACGTAAAGGCTGATTGCGAATATATCTATTATCACGTAGTTACACCTTTTGATAAATAAGCGTTGAGCACAATATTTAATATTTTACCGTATTTTACAGAAATTTCGCGAAACGTTTCAACGAAAGGTACCACTAAATTTCACCTTTTCCGCCCCTTTGATGAATCCATTTTTAAAGATGCACTTTGTGCTGCCATATTAGTGGAACTGCCAATGCCAGTTAAAATACTGTTACACGTTACTAACAGTTCTTTAAAAGCAGCTGTGTTTGCTCAACTGGAAACATATTTATTATGAAAGTTTTATAATGGCCCTATTTGCTTCTACTGCTACTTAAATTGTATAAGAGAAACTACTGCTACTAATACACCAACTGAATTTGTAGCTGTCATAGTCGTAACCTCCATAAAAACTGAAAACTATTAATTCATAAAGTTGTAACTGCAACCTTCATAAAACTTACTTTTATAAATTATAGTAACAGTTACTAAAGGTTATTGTATAAATTTCGGGTAGTATATTACAAAACTTAAAATGATAGTACCTTCTAGTAATCTCAAAAAACACTAATAAACCCTTGTAACCAATTATTAATGTTATAAAACGTTTACATAAACTCGCAACTATTATAAACCCTTTATAAAAATTACTTGTCACCTTAGGTCACAATTATTATTTATTAGGAACGCCCCTGCGCTTGGCATAGAAAGTAGAAACCTGAGTATAAGCTGCGTTTTGATAAAATATTCATAGCATAAAAATGATGGCTATACGATATTTATTTTTGTCTTATAATATTTCTCAAAGTTTATTTCTAATATTGTTCGCTGCATATATATGTTAAAATCTACAAATAAAAAAGTTAGTCGCTTATTAAAAATTGCGCTACATCGCATCCAAAGCAAAAGGATATATTGGTAATTTCTTTCGGCAAAAAATACTATAGAACATCCAGTTAAGTTCCTATACCTTAATACAGAAAGAGCAAAACATTTTCATTAACAGGGAAGTAAAAAAAAACATCGCATGTCTTTGATTTATCCTTAGATATTATTATTATTATTAATAACAGATAAATCAGATTGTGTGTTAATCAAAGACATGCGATTTTTTCATACCCTCCTGTTATTTTTTGCTATTGCTGAAGTAGCAACTAGCGTTAAAATACTTATTAATTCATGTGCTGTAGATAAGCTTTTACCATACTAGTGTTTAATGTAGTCCTAGGACCTTGGTAGCAATCTTAAATGGCCAGGCGTGTTAGCTTTAGCTACATAATCCTACATACGTACGAATTCAACCAGTGGCGTAGCTGAAATTTATGAGGCCCCCCCGCAAGATTACTTTTTTGGGGCACTTTATTAACTAAAGGTAATTAATTACGCTTACCTTTACTATTGAAAACGACGAAATTAAAAACTACCCGCAATATTTACTAAATTCTTTTTCTTTTCATAAAACTATTAACAATCACACATCTACACGATTTCTTACAGACTGAAGGCCCTACATCTAGTTAACATGCAGTTAGACTAAACAAGTTAAATGTTAAATAAAGACCCTTCAAATTTCTGATTTCTGAAATTATGTTTAATAACATAGATGCGATTTATTGCTGTGACCTATAACTGAAACAAAACAAATATATGGGCGGTTGAGAACACTATAGCTGTGTTTGGACTGACTGTTTTATTTTGTTTTCGATAACACAACCTGATGATTTCTTAGAATGTGTAACACTCAAATTTCAAGTTGTCCTATATCGGTATTCTTTGCATTTCTACTTTAATAAGGCACTGATAATTTTAAAGAGGTCCTAATTTTACAATTACTTTATCTCGACCGCTGCGTAAATAGGGGCCCCCTTGGCTCGGGGCCCCCCCGCAATGCGGGGTCTGCGGGGCCTTCCGCTACGCCACTGAATTCAACGCTGCCTAGGTAATTGCTGTTATCTGTAAACAATTATACATGAGTGAGTTCTTAAATTTCTTTGAATAAGGAATGTAATCATTACCTGCAGCTTCCATTTATTATCACCGTTAAAAGTTTTATTTTTTACTGTATTAGAGCATAATACGTAATGTAGGCTGTTGTATTACATTTAATTACGCAGATACCCAACTATAGAAAAGAAACACTGTTACTACATAAATGTCATCTTTTTTAAGAATAGGCAGCTTTTCTATTCGAACATCTACTTTATTTTTTTTTAATAAAGGAATCATGAGGCCGTGCGTGAGCACGACTCCATGATTCCATCCCACTCCCTTACCCGGGCTCAGCACACTAAGTACTATACACCGGTCTAACATGCACCCCACCCCTGACAGACATGCAACCCAACATACACACCAACCATGGACCCGCCGGGTTTAACTTATTCAGAAAAATTTCCGACGAGCAGTGGACTTGAACCTACTGCCGTTGAGAGTCTAGTTTCAAAGCCTGGGACTTTAACCACTAGACCACCCGCTGGCCCCTCTACATTATTGGTATTATGAGTTTGGTATGTTGCCAAAATTTTAAATTTACAATTTCTAGAAATAAACATTTTCGACGTTCTGAGATTCACAAAGATCCTTAATGCGATATTTCCATAGCGTGTATTATTGCTTTATTTATTCATTTGTTACTTCTTGGGTAGGTTGAATGGCTTAAGAATGAATTTATATTTTATTGTCCATTTTGTGATCGCCCAGAATAACACACTCGGACAGTTTCTTTGATAAGTATAACAGTATCAGATAGTAAAATGATAAGGTCATTATTAAAGTATTTAATACTTTTTTTATTTTCTGTAAATTAACGAAACAGCTTTCTTAAACCATAATGTCCTGTTTAAGTTTTAACAGCCAGTAAAGTGTTGTCGTTCTGAACATACCTGGCTTTGAAAATTTTGATGCTAATTAAGTTTAAACTTTCTTTAGCTGTTAATCATAAGTGCAACCTTCAAATTATGTATAAAAGAACTGTCACTAACTGGCTCGTTCATCGACTTACTTGACGATTTTTATTATAATAGTTTGGAAAGTATACAGTGTGACTTTATGGGCTCTACCAACTTCCTTAATGTGGTTCAAAAATACCAAAAACCTACTTTACCAACGGATTAAGTGATGTTTATTAATTAAAAATAACATCTCAACATAGTATAATATCTCAAATTAGTGCGCGTTGCTAAAGTTAGATATTTCGTGAATACCTAGATGGCCCTACTTGGGAAAATGTTTTATCTGTCGACTGCGTTGATTTGTGAAAACTGCATTACATCAGTTTTTAACGGAGGCCACGGTTTTCTCAAACTGTGTGTGGGCCTTCGCGTATGATTTTTACCGGTCGTAATTGACATAGTTTTGTTTGTAACTATACAATTTAAATATGCAATAAATTGCAAGCGTTTTCTGCTTTGTAGAATATCGTATGTAATGTATCGTGTAACACTTCTACAATTTTGGGTATGTTTAATAATGTTTATGACAAACGCCTGGAATTTACAATGTTAAGAAAAATTTGGACAAAGAAGGAACTCAAAAATAACTTTAACAATTAAATGATGATTTATAACAAAAAAATGAATTTATTTTTGTTTCTATCACTTATTGGATGCACAAAACTGCATATTATTTTGCAGGAAAAATTTTCAGGCTACGATAAAACTTAAGAAAGGGCAGATGCCATTAAAACTTGATATTTAATTATATTTTGTATATTGTAATATTTTGGAGCGATTAATATTGTATTGTATTTTAAAAACGACTGTTTATGATATCTTTCTATTCCAAATACGGCATATTTCAAACTCATCTACAGAAAGTTATATTTCCATTTTTGTTTTGCATCGCTTTTGTTTATGCACATGATCATCTAGTTTAAATAAATTTTGCTTTTGACGGTCTCTAAAAGCTTTGAGGATTCCATATGTAAATAGCACGATATATTGTACATTTTCATTTTTTTATAAAATAATATTGAACAAAGGTATGTCTACTAATGAGACTAATTATTATACAGTGATTTATTGCACTATAGTTTAGAAAAATGAGGAGACAATATAAAATTTTCACATAAAATTACGCTTAATAGAAAGCAGTAAACAAATCTACGCACAATTATTTGAAGTGTTTCTTTATGGGAGACGCGCAGTATTATGTACGCAAGTAACGAGGAAGATTAAAAAACCTACACCACTAGAATTCACAATAGGTTTAAACGGCCTTCTCGTGTTTAACAATTAAACCAGGATACATGTAATCGGAGCTCATTAAGAATTACTTTGCCGGTTTGCTGGCAACTTGGCGCCGGACGCTAAACCGCTCGAGTAGAAAAGTGCACTACGGAGAAAATTACCAGTGCGGTGCAAAACTAAGTACAATCTTCTGTTCTCTCACATTGCTTTTAAACAGACAACTAACTCGCCGGATAGATAAATTTCTACATTATAGCTTTAGAACTCCAAAGTGATTGTTTAAGAGAATCTTATAAATTCGGTTAGGTATCTTTATCAAAATCTGACTGAAGGTGCAACTGAATTACAACAGAAATGCAGATATGCTTTTTGCACACCTACATGAGTTAGTTCTTTCTAATATTTTTAGCAAAGCAGTTTTAACTATCTTATGGTACTGTTAATATGTCCAAGTATAAGGAAAATAACCTTCGATTGAAAAATGGTCGTCATTATGAAGCTAGAGAGTTTGGAAAAAACAATGGTTTTATCTAAAAATGCTTTGGTAATACTTGAATTTACAAAATACTACATGAGAAAAAGGTATACCAATGCACAAACATTTACAAACTACATGCGGACGTGTTTTCGCACGTATTGCAACGTATGTATGTGCAGGGACAGACAGAGAATTGACGAGAAGGATCTTAGCCCAACAAAAAAAAATATTTTTTCGTTGCCGAAGATGTTTATGTGATTTTATGGTACTTTGAGGCATTGAAACTAAAAACAATTTTTGTTTTTACTGAATTGGCTTTAGTTTTTTAGATAATTTATAACCTTCAAATTTAGAATTTACCTCAGTAACACTGCACTTTCTTGACGTCTGCCTAGTATCCGACAGTTGTAATTTTTATATTACGCTTAACAGACGCTTGTTATGACGCGTTGTAACTAGTTGCGACATGTCACAACAGTTTGCATGTACGTTACCGCACTCATTTACTTAGTTGCGTAGAGCGAGCCGTGGAAGCGAGACGTGTTTTTATATTACTTAATTTCTGTAAGCATCATATTAATATAGTATTTTAAGCGTTCGCATAGATATAAGTTCGTCACGAAGAGCTTGCCTTAACCATCCAGACGTATTCTGCTACGTTTGTGGTGATTATACTGTGGACAAACAAAGGCAAAATATTACTAATTTTGTGAAACAAGCATATCTTGCTTATTTTGGTTTCCCAATTGGGAAGCAAGACAAACCTTGGGTTCCCCATAACGTTTGTAAAACCTGTGTAGAGTCTCTACGGCAATGGACAAAAGGAGAGAGAAGTAGCTTAAACTTTGGTGTCCCTATGGTGTGGACAGAACCGAAAAACCATCACAACGATTGTTATTTTTGTGTTGTGATTGTGAAAGGCTTTAACCGCTACAAGAAATGTACGTGGAAATATCCTAATTTGGAGTCAGCCAGGCGACCTTTACCACACAGCGAAACAATTCCTATTCCAGTTTTTACCTCACAGTCCGAGCTTCCATTGTCAGATGTCGAAGTACTGCCGGACTCCCAGCCCACCACACAGTCTTCTAGTGAAAGTGAATATGATAGGAGCTTATCAACACCACAACTGTTTTCTCAAGACGAGCTGAATGATTTGGTACGGGATTTAAATATGTCAAAACAAGCGTCTGAACTTCTAACATCCAAATTAAAAGAAAAAAACTGTCTAAAGCCAGAAGTTACAATAACAACTTACAGAACAAGAGAGCAGGCAATTCTCCCGTACTTCAGCGAAAATGAAGAGCTTGTTTATTGCAATGACATTCCAGAACTTCTTTTAGAAATGAGTTTGCCTAAATATCAACCAAAAGAATGGCTGCTTTTTATTGACAGTTCTAAAAGAAGCTTGAAATGTGTTCTACTGCACAACGGAAATCGCTGTACATCCATTCCAATTGGCCAGTCAACGAAACTTAAAGAAGAATATGAAAACATAAAAATGGTTTTGCAGAAGATCCGCTATCAAGACCACCAGTGGTCTGTTTACGTTGATTTAAAGATGGTGAATTTCTTGCATGGGCAGCAAAGTGGATACACGAAGTACCCTTGCTTCATCTGTCTATGGGATAGTAGAGCAAAGCAGAATCATTGGACGAAGAAGACGTGGCCACTAAGAGAAAATTTGACTATAGGTACAGCTAACATCGTGAACGAGCCATTACTTGACAGAGATAATATCATTCTCCCACCACTCCATATAAAGCTAGGACTCATGAAACAATTTGTTAAAGCCTTAGATAAAAACGGGAAATGCTTTAAATACATTTGTACATCGTTTCTTAAACTAAGTATGGAAAAATTAAAGGCAGGAATTTTTGATTTTGTTTCAAATTCGCAAACTCCTTAATGATTCGTATTTCATAAAATTTATTACTGATGTAGAAGCTTCTGTCTGGTACTGTAACCATAAAGCAGAGAATTATGAAGAACTAGTGCAAAGTGCATTTTAACCTATGCCGCCGAAACCAGAGCCGAAACATCCAAAACAAAACGCATAATGCGAACAACAGAGATGAAAACTCTAAGCTCTATAGCAGGCGTTACCCTACACGACAGAGTAAGGAACGAAAACATCAGAGAAACCTGCAAAATTCAAGATGTGGTGAGATGGGTGAGAACGCGACGGCGCAACTGGAATGACCATATAAATAGAATGGACGACAACAGACTAGCAAAAATCGTGAGAAAGGAAAGGCCGAACACAAAGAGACCCCAAGGACGACCCCCAAAACGATGGCATGAAAGTTGGACCTCAGCGTCCCAGGATTAAGAGTCAGAATTGGAAATAACAGGAATAAGTCCTTAATTAAGAAGAAGAAGAAGAAGAAAAAAAAAATTGTTTAGCATAACAGAAAATCTGAGTAAGATTTGAGTAATTCTTCTTAAACAAAAATTATTTGTTTCCCGTTAAGTAAATAAAGGGGTTTGATTTTTTGAAAATTTATAGAGGGTGCCACAAGTTGTAGCTGATGCGGGGTCAGACAACTACTTTTTGAGCAAATGGACGTTAAACTCGAGATCTTTAAAAAGTTGTAGCGGCCCCCTTTTTGAAGCTAGAGTTCGGTAAAAACGTTATAGATTTGCCTTAAGCTCTTCTTTCATTTCACCGTATGTTAGATTTCTAAGAAAATAATTTATATAGGCAATTCTACGATGTCGCATACCATATAAGAATAGTAAGAACAGAACCGCCCGCGCTACGGTTTATTAGATGCGCTTCGGATTTCCGACTAAAAATCGATATAAATGGTTTATTTAAAAAGTTGTCAAAAATATATAAACAATGAAACATATGTTTTTTAAACTAGAGCCAATTCATAGGTGTAGTTAAAATTACGCAACTGCCGGAAAACGCGTTATTGATATTAAAAAGTCTTGTTCTTGTTTAAATAATAATAAATAATTGAAAATGTTTACTAATCGTGATAAAGTACTCTAAATAGTGTATCAAACTGATAAAAGTTTATAACGATCGGCGTTCGGGTTTCTGAATACATAATTCATCAATTTCAAATTCTTCAAAATTCCTGGAAAGCATGAGTAAATTTTGGGAGATTAGTAAAAACAAATTTGTAGTTTATTGCAAACTATGTTAACTCAAAAAGCTCAAAAAGTTAAAAAAATCATGAAAGCAGTTTTTAAACATTTTTTTTTGAAAATTTTCAAAACTTTGAAGAAGAGCTATTGCGATCGTTTCGAGTTTTTAATAGTATATTAAAAAACAAGTTTCATAAGACATGATTTTAGAGCACGCGTCCAAGTTAGAAAACGAGCCGCTTGCGGCGAGTTTTCTAATGGACAAGTGCGCCTAAATGTTTTATGAAACTTGTATTTTATACTATTTTTTCTATTTTGGTCCAAAACGTTAAAAATTACCTTATTTTATATTTTAATTTAAAAATATAATCGATTAGGAAAATTTTTGGTTTTGTTGTTTTTGTTATGTGGCTGTTGGTAACATTTAAAACACATTTCAAACAATTCAAACTACTGTCAAATTAAAATTTAGACAAACAATTTGAAAGTGAGTTAATTTTTAAAATACCTAAGATTTGAAGATAAGATGGAAGAAGAATTATCTTGCACCCCACCCGAGCTACGCAAAGTAGCGGAAAATACGCTAAATAATTTTAATTTTTAGAACTTATAATTTGAAGGTTATGTTTATAACGCGTGAAGGTTTTGTTGTCACATGGCTGTCACCAACCTAACAAAATAAAATTTTGAATTCTTTTAGGAGTTGCTTTATGAAATCCAAATGAGTTTCATAAAGCAGTCAGTAAAGAACCAAAATAGAAAATAGTATATTAAAAAACAAGTTTCATAAGACATGATTTTAGAGCACGCGTCCAAGTTAGAAAACGAGCCGCTTGCGGCGAGTTTTCTAATGGACAAGTGCGCCTAAATGTTTTATGAAACTTGTATTTTATACTATTTTTTCTATTTTGGTCCAAAACGTTAAAAATTACCTTATTTTATATTTTAATTTAAAAATATAATCGATTAGGAAAATTTTTGTTTTTTGTTTTTGTTATGTGGCTGTTGCTAACATTTAAAACACATTTCAAACAATTCAAACTACTGTCAAATTAAAATTTAGACAAACAATTTGAAAGTGAGTTAATTTTTAAAATACCTAAGATTTGAAGATAAGATGGAAGAAGAATTATCTTGCACCCCACCCGAGCTACGCAAAGTAGCGGAAAATACGCTAAATAATCTTAATTTTTAGAACTTACAATTTGAAGGTTATGTTTATAACGCGTGAAGGTTGTCTTGTCACATGGTTGTCACCAACCTAACAAAATAAAATTTTGAATTCTTTTAGGAGTTGCTTTATGAAATCCAAATGAGTTTCATAAAGTAGTCAGTAAAGAACCAAAATAGAAAAAATTAATTTACTTCATCGTATACTACCTACAAAGGCTTTTATACAACTCGTAGCTGATCTTGATCAGACAACTACTTTTTGACTAAATGGGCGTTAAAACTGAAATTTTCAAAAAGTTGTAGCAGCCGCCATTTTGAAGCTAGAGTTTGGTAAAAAAGTTTTAGATTTGACTTAATTTCTTCTCTCAGATCCTGTGCTCAAATTCCCAAAATTTGGGTTTAGAAAAAAATCGCTGCTACCAACTTTCGTTTCCGGTTTCGGATCTTTTGAGAAGTTTAACTAGGATTACAATTTTCGATATACCTTTTAATTTGAAATTTCATCAAAATCGGTCCAGTGCTTTAGCCTTTAGAAGCGTCACACACAGATACCCACCCACACAGACAGACATTAAAAAAATACTATTTTGGATTGCTTGAGCCCCGAAATGTAAAAAAGAACTGTAGATAATTTTTGTTCTGTTCAGATAACACTGTTGTCGCTTCTCCTGGTTAGTTTGTTTGTTTGTTTCGGTTTTTATTGTCAAAACCGGAGTAACCGAGTTCCCCTAATCCCCCTGAGCCTAATCCCCTCACTTGCAAAACAGGGATTAAAATTTCCAAGTCTACACTTTTAAAAGTAACTTAATAAATTTCACAAGTAACTTAATAAAACCTACATTTACTAGTTTCTTTGTAGTACTATAATGTAAAAATAAAATAGAAATCATTTGTTTATAAGAAAAATTTTATTTATATAGCATGTACTGTACATACTTGCACATGCACACAAACAAAACAATACAAATAGATATATAAAGAATAATATATATATTGTAGTACACATACAAGATTTAAAATTATTTAGATTGTAAACACCATACAGATAGTAATATAAAAAATAAGCATTACATTATATCGTAGCACATAACAAGATTACACATAAATTTTGTTTCTGTATGACAACGTTTTAACATACTCAAATCTCGTTAATTGGTTGGTAAAATATTGAGGAAATTTTTCTATTACAAACTGTTGTTCTCTTTGTACCACCCTTCGAAAAACAGATTTTGAACCTTCCTTATTAGCAGTATTTATTTTAAGGTAACTGCCGGTTTGAAAATTTAGCAGTGTTCTCACAAAATTATAAATGTCAGGATGAGAATGATAAAAACTTGAATTAAAATTGGAATGAAATGACTCGCAAGCGTTTGTGGTACGAGCCATGCTAGCGTTCATAGAAGCCCACATACTGGGCGGAAATCAAAATCTATCACAATACTTTTTGGTGCAAACGATAATTTAAATGCTTCTAATTTCTCACAAATTAAATTAAAAAGTTTTAAATAGGTTGCACTATTTTTGTCTGGTAAAAGAGCAAAAATTAGAGGTACATACTGCCCATTTTTATACCCATGAATCGTAAACAGCTGCATGAAATATTTCGCACAATATTCAAAAGTGCCATCCATGTACACAAATTCCACGGAACTAAGGAAACGTAAATTAGTGTAGCACGAAAATATTATTATATTGCTGCTTGCATCATTAATAAGTAAAAATGAGCGAAGTTCGACGAATCGGTGCCCATCTGGTCTTATAGCCTTTTGTTACAACTTTTATTGTGACTGATGCGGAGTCGGGGACTCCCCGACGCGGAGACGGGAGTAAGTCATCATGATTAAGAGCTTGTGCTTGCTTTTGTGAATTGTTTTTGTTTATTCTAATTAGTGCAGTCCCTGCAGTCATACGCTACAGTTCATTTTTTAACTAACTGTTACTATACTCGAGATTATGAGTAGTCATGGGCGAAAAAACGATCCTATTTGGATAAATTTCAACGAAATTAAAGTGAAAACTGATCGCACGGATTCGGCGGGTAAAATCAAAACTGTAGCTAAGGCAGAATGCAAACAGTGCAAAAAACAATTGCCTATACTAGTAGCAAGGATGAAAATGCACCATGAAAAGTGTGTTTGTCAGGACAGTTCGCTGCAAGATCAACAGAGGATGGAAATAAACATTTCTGACGACGTTGACGACGACATGCCAGATCCTGATGGCGACGATATTGCTATTCCCATTAATGCCAATGCAAGTGAAAAACGAAGGCATTGAGGTTGCTAAAAAACATAATATTTACATCAAATTTCTGAATTTTTTTAAATACCAAAATAAGGTCTGTTTACAAATAGTTAAATTAGTTAAAAAGGCTTTGCAATTTGTTTCGGACTATCACCCATGTGTAATGCCAGAAATTTTATCTTTTCGAGCGATGGCGACTCCGTTCAAACTGTATTTGTTTGATGAACACACTGTGCAGAATATCAGCTCTTTAACATGGTGGCAGTCGCAGAAACAGTTTATTTCATCGGAATTATCGAGTTTATCAAATCAGCTGTTTTCTGCTGTGGCTTCATCGGCAGGGGTAGAAAGATTATTTTCTACGTTTGGAATCGTTCACTCCAAATTAAGGAACAGGTTAGGGGCCGAAAAAAGTGCTAAACTGGTGGCCGTATTTCAGCACCTAAACAGAAATACTGAATAATCGATATTTTAATTTTTTTACTGTATTTTTATTGTTTATAAACCTTAGAACTTTGTACCTATCTATATCTAAATTCCACTACCTTTTTTACTGTTTATTGTGTTTGACAAAAATAAATTTTTAGTAAAATTCGCTGAGGTTTTGTTAAAATAATATTTGAAAAAGTTTTAAATAAACTTTGAAAAAAACGGTGTTTTAAACAAATGTTTTAAAACACCCGCGTTTTTTTAAGTGTTTTAAACATGTTTTAAAACGCTGTTTTAAAACGTTTGTTTTAAAACAACCCAACCCTGACTGTTGCTCACTGCTTGCGTTTCTAAGGTTGCTGTCGATACTTCATGGTTATGAAGCAACACACTTTCTTCTAGGACACCCTCTTTTGTGTGTAGCTTCGCAGAGCAACCTTTTTTATAACACCTCCAAGTAGTACTGCCACTTTTTAACACATTGCTTTTATAAAATTTGCACCCTTCTACTACTAACAGTTCTTTGCCTTTCTCGCTAAACATACGTTCCATTCTGGCTGGTGTGAACAAGCTGATGTCGCAAATTTAACTGATTGCGTTTTGCAAAAACAAATTATACTAAACGTAAGAAAACGCCCCTTGAAACTACACACCAATTGAAATAAACAAAATTTTTAGATAACCATGTACCTTTCTTGAGTAACTTAAAAGACTTGTGATAAGCGGATTAAGATTAGGATTGGGGGAACTCGACCATGGTCTTAACTCCTAATCACGTCATTAGGGGAACTCGGTTGCGCCCGTCAAAACTAGTTACAACCGAAAACGGGTTTTAGTTGATACATCTGACTACAGAGCCTCATAATGTAACATGTAATGTAATTACAACGTTACGTTACACCAGAATGCTTTAAGTGTGTACAAGGCCTTAGATTTAACGGTTTATGAAGCAAAAAAAGCATGCAACGTTTCTTGCTTTAACTATTATTAGCAACTTCCCCAAATAACGCGTTTTTTTTTAATGCCGCCGTATGTATTATAACGTAAAAAATTCGTAACATTCAATTGTACAACATAATATTCGTAAAACATGCTCTGTATTTTACTAAATTGTGCAAGAAAACTTTCTATTTAGACATTAAACCTGAAAATCAGCAGATAATAAAGAGGATAGCACTTTTTAGGCTAAGTAACTTAAGTTATTTTCTGATGATGATTTCGATGACTCAGGTTCTAAGAATTATTCTAAAACTGATTCAACACCAACTGCCAGAGTGATACTGGATGACGAATGAATGTGAAGTGAAGCATTATCTGGAGTTGAACTATTTTCTTAATCTAACAACATTTTTACTTACTAAACTGAAAATCTTCGAAATTTTGATTTTACCAGAAATACACGTTTTGAGGTACAAAAAAGTGACTTTAAAAAAATGCCTGTCTGTAGGCATGTGGGTGGGTGGGTGTGGGTAGGTGATGCCTCTAAAAGCGAAAGTATTGGACCGATTTTGATAAAATTTTGAATAAAAAGGTGTATTACAAATTGTAGTTCTAGTTAAGCTTTTCAAAAAAATCCGAAACCGGAAGCGGAAGTTAGATATGTTTCTTCGGTAGCGTTTTTGTCCAAAACAACATTTTGAAAGTTTAAGCATAGTGTCTAAGAGAAAAACTTAAGGCAAAGCGAAAAATTTTTTTACCAAACCGTGTAATTTCAAAATGGCGCCGCTATGTTATTTTGAAAGTTTCGACTTAACGCCCGTTTATTAAAAAAGTAGTTATGTGATCGGGATCAACTACAACTTGTTTGAGAACCCTTTGTGGGTATTATATTATGAAACAAAATTAATTTTGAAAATCTGAAAACAGTCTCAATGGCGTTTCACCAAATTTTGAAAATTTTCAATTAAATATTTGTCAAAAACAGTCTAGACGGTGTTTTTAAACTTTGTAGGCTGCTAGAACCAAAGACAATGTAATTGTTTGCTGAAAGCAATAATTTCATTGTAGGGCTTTCTATGAATTTTTGAAAATGTGTACCCTTTTAATTATTATACGAGATCTGTTAAATTATAGAATACTGCTGAAAATTTAATTACCATATATTTAAAATTTTAAAATATAATATCTCATAAACTAGCCTTACTTTTTTTTTTAACTTTGTAGTCTTATAAAGGCGTACATAGACTACAATTTGGTTTTTGTTGAATGCTATAATTCCCCTGTGGCACTTTCTATGAATTTTTAAAAATAAAGAATTGGCACCCCTGTATTTATTAAACTAAAATTTAATGTTAGTTTTTAGAAAATTATATAATTGGTGGGGCTACACGTCCTCTCCTCCTCTAATGTTTTGGATGACCAATTTAGGATTTGTTTGGCTACTGCAAAACATGTAAAATTTCAATTATTTTTAATTAAAAAAATTCTCACTCAAACCATTTTTGGACTTGAATAAGTTATGATCCGAGCGTGATTACTAATCCCCAGGATCATTATTGACGTAATGAACTGTCAAGTGCAATAAAAGTTAAAGTATGGGTGGAATAGAGGGTTGCCTATATAATTTGTTTTTCTAGAAATCTAACAGACGGTGAAATGTACAACGTTATAATTATAAAATTTACACTTTTGCAGGTGCGGTAAGTATTAATATCTCGTATGGGAAAGTCCACTCGAAGTTAACACTTCGGCTTTTTTATTTTAACAATAAATTCCAGAACGGCAAATTAAAAAACACATTGTCAAATTATCTACACATTTCTATTGTACCAAAGTATACATCTATCGAAAGTAAATAGCGAATAGGCAACACTAAAAACAAAAATGATCAATATATTTCGCCGTTAATATTTTTGATTATTATATTTTTAAATGCCCTTTATTTTATAACCTTTTAGCTCAACAGTTACTACAAAATTGCCTTTGATGTGCTCAATTAGGTAGTTAATTAGATTATGGCTTATCCTTCTCGCTTATTAAGCTGTTAATATGATTACGGGTACTGCCGATTGTGGCGACGCAATTTGTGGCGCGATTTTAAGGGGAAGACCGGCTACTCAATTGCCACAAACGCGCTGCATATTGGTGGCGCGTCTATAGTGTGGAAACTATCATTTAAATGCATTACTCTCCAAAAGTAGCGCCACAGTAGCGCTACAGTAGCGCCACGAAAAGTGGCTCGTGTGAAACGGCTATTATACTTTAGAAGTCTCTCGTCGCCTCATGAATTAAACGGAATTGATTGAGGAGAGAGCGCTAGCCATATTAATAGTACCAAAAAATAAGTTATTAATGTTGTTACATTTAATTTGGAGGACCTTTATCAACATCTATCCATTTAATTTTTTTTTAACAACCGTTCTCAAACTATACCGTTGTAGACCTTTCCACCTAAAAATGGAAATGTGTAAAAATGTGAAAAATCATCACTTCGCCTAGACTTTCCTATACTCGGTGTAGTTAGAAAAGCAGTTTGTATCAACGTTGTAGTCTTAGAAGTTACTGTTAGATCACATAGTTAAATTCAATTGACTTACATTCACGTATTCTTTAAAGACGGCTTTATATCTTCGATGACCGTGGCGCGTAGTGGAGAGAGGTGTAGCTGTATCGCGTGCAAGATAGATAGTCAGCTGTTTCATCACCTGCTATCGAGATTGCTCGTTCCGCTACTTGTAGTGGTGTTAGCTACGCGCTAAAAGAAAAAACAACAAGGTGCATTAGAACACTATAATAAAAAACATAAATCTTATGGAGTTATTTTATAAGAAAAAAATCGGTTTTTTAATTATAAATATTTTTTAGAGGTTAAATGACATCAGAGATTAAACACTAACTTTGTTATTTAAAAATAGAAGTAGGTAGAAACTAGATCCACAGAATTATGAATTATCTAAAAATTAACATTTGAATCATATTCTACTACCAATTAAACAAAATTTCATTATAATCTGTCAACTTTTTTTTGAGTTATAAGACGTTGAAGTCAAAATTTTTAATAAAATACGGTTAACACAAAGCATGCCCTACTTCCGCTACCATTTTCAGATTTTTATAAAAGCGTATATTGCGGGTAAATTTTTAATCCGCCCCTAAATTTTAAAGCTCGTAATAATCGGCATATCCGTTTGGGTGTTATAAGAGAGCGAAACTTAACCACCTATTTCCCAACCACACACAAATAGACATTTTCTAACAGGCTGCCTGCAGTCCGTGGCCTGACAGGCCTGGACTGCAGGCAAAGTCTGAGAGAGGCCATACATTATTCAGATCACAACTGAAGTTCTTGCCTGCAGTACTGGACTGAGAGGCCACGGCCTGCAGGCGGACTGAAAATTACTCATACACTCAAGATCTCAGTCTTCAATCTTGAGGTTGGTTTTGTAATAACAACATGATCGCGAAGAAGAAATTGATTGCGGTTTTGATAATTTTATTGTTATCAGAAACTAGTAAAACGCGTAAACGATTTTGGGTGAAAGATTGGCTTCTTGAACGAAATAAGTTGTCACACATAAAGATCGTGAAAAAACTTCGTAAGTGCAGTGCCGATGATTTAAAAAATTATCTCCGTATGGATGATGATTGTTTTAAAAAATTACTAAATCTAGTTAAACCTTTCATATCAAAACAAAACACAAGAATGAGACAAGCAATTAGTCCTGAAGAAAGATTGATAGCAAGATTTTTAGCTACAGGTCGCAGTTTCGAGGATCTAAAATTTTCAACTATTATTTCCCCACGAGCACTAGGACGGATCATACCGGACACATGTAAAATTATTTACAAAGTTTTGAAAAAGGACTATGTAAAGGTAAGACCCAAACAAATAATATTAACTAATAAAATTACCAGTGTAGCAACTTAATATTTTATTGGATACAACATAGAAAAATATATCGAATATTTTATACTAAAATACAAAATTATTGAAAAATTATTCATACAAAAATAATACCTATAGCGAATTTTGAAAAAGATAATCGCCTATGGAAGGCATCTGTACTTGTACAGATTGGGATTGTTCGAAATTATTATTACTTGTTTGCTCTGAGAAGTTGTATGCGCGTAGTGAGGACAAACTAACAACCAAATCTTCAGTCAGTTTTCCCATTCGTCCATAGAACATGACGTCAGAAATTAATTTTTCGGCAATTAATCTCTGTCGTTCTATCATTCCCTTCAGCTGCAGGCCAATCCTTTGTCCCACTACGCGAAATTCATCGACTTCTTCAGGTATCGCAAGCGCACCTTGGGCCAAATCCAGCAACTGCGATCTCCTTTCCTCAAAGGAAGTCTTTTTAGTACCTTTGCGATTTAGTGGAGGTAAATTTCTCTTCTTGCTAGTAGTAGACTCATCGGCTACAGCAGAAGTTTCAGAATGACTACTCCTTGGTGTATCTGGTTCATAAGAATGCTCTGGCGATTGTAAATTAAATTCTTCAGTCTCATTTGAATCAATCTGCAACGAAATTTTGAATATTATCATAATTATCGAAATATAACATAAACTTTATTTCACAGTTTCCCCAAACATCAGAAGAATGGCAAGAAATTGCTACAAATTTTGAAAACAGATGGAATTTTCCCAATTGCGGGGGTGCTATTGACGGGAAACATATTAGAATTGTTAAGCCTGCAAATAGTGGGTCATACTTCTACAATTACAAAGACTATCACAGTATAGTACTGGTGGCAATCGTTAATGCTGATTATGAATTATTAGAGAAAAAATTAAATTTGCCTTCTTGTGAAGACACCAAAGACAACATGAATTTTGTTTTTGTAGCGGACGATGCGTTCGCATTACACGAAAATCTCCTAAAACCTTTTCCACACAAAAATTTGAATCTAGAAGAGCGTATTTTTAAAATAATAGATTAAGTAGAGCGCGACGTACTGTCGAAAACGCTTTCGGAATATTGGCAAAATAGATTTAGAGTTTTTCATACGGCGATCAATATGAATCCCCAAAAAATTGATCAAATTGTTCTTGCGAGCTGTGCATTACACAACTATTTACGAAGGAATGCGAAAAATTATTATATTCCTCAAAATTATCTTGACTCAGAAATTCTTGATTGCGGTGACGTAGTAATGGGAGACTGGAGAAGAGGAAACCACCTGGAAGGCCTACAAATTGGCTACTGCCGAAATACACCGCGTGAAGCAAAAGAGTGTCGTGACAATTACAAAAATTATTTCATGAATAGAGGAAAGGTATCATGGCAAAATAATTTTGTTTAAAACTGTAATAAACATCTTATTAACACTGAATAAAAACTTAAAAATAGTACAATTTTGTAAATTATTAAAATCAACCTACCTCATTTTCGGATTTTTCCGAGTCGTCTTCATTTTCAGAAATACTTGAAGATGTTGTTTCTCTGCTTTCTTCTTGATCTGCTGTAAATAGCAGCAGATCGTAGTACCATAGAGACGGGATGTATATCTCTTCTGAAGAGGTACCAGATTTTTTTGATTTTTTAATTTTTTTTAGCTCTTTTCTAAAAGCACTACGTAGATTGTTAATTTTTTTTCTACCGAGTCTATATTTGCCGTGGTATTTACTGTTTTATAGTATTCTAATAATTTACGGTTACCTATCTCGCGCAACGTACGGTCCGAGTAGCTCCTTGACTTTACTTTCCACAAAGCTGGATGTTGCCGGTAAATATCTATAAATTTTTCAACGAATTCGTTACTTTTATCACTCATTATTACAAATTCAAAAAGAAAATCGAGGTTGGACTGAAGGACCTGTACGTGCATGGTGAAAATTGGACTGCAGGCGAGACATCTGCAGGCCACGGCCTGCAGGTAGCCTGTAGGTGAATGGGTACCATTATAAATACCACTTTTTTGAATTCCTGGAAGTCTTAACCATGTATTTTCATCAAAACCTCTAAATCGAACATTTTAACGAAAGCAACTGAAAGTATAGAAAACTAAAAATACGACGTTAAACCACCCTATTCACTAAAAATAAGTATATTAGGTAGTCTAATATTAACTGTATTTTAAAATCAGTCACACATCATTGAGGCGTCACTCGATCCCCTAATAATTTAATATTTATTAGCAATAAGGTAAATTAGTTATTTTTTGTAAATGCTGCCCCTTTACTAGTTTCTCGCGTCTAACAATGTCGAACCTATTTTTTCTCAATACTTCCTTTAAACTACGCACATCTCACCTACTAAAACGTAAACCGCCTAATAACTTGAGAATGGTCTCTTTTAAAAAAAATAAACCCTAAACGACATCTAACGCAACTTTGCAGAAAAAATTAAAAAACTTATAAATTTTCACTAGTCAATTTTTCAATAATTACACTCGCATGCCACTCCTAATCCACCCCTATCAGTAAATAGATATAATTTCTACGTATGCAAAATTATCTCATATTTTAAAACACTACTTTTACACCCACTCCCAAACATATAAAAATTCTGAAAATAATTCCATTTCTAAAAAAACGTCATCTTCAGACCATTCCAAAGTGCACCTCACACTTAAAAACTATAATTTCTAAAACAACTAGATATCGATCAAGCAATTTAGATTTAGTTAACGGCATAGGTGCCTTAATAAAGTGAGAACACAACAGTATTTAAAAATTGTTTTCACGGAGACATCACTTCAGCCACGAGTACCTAAAATAATACTCCACCTCGTCGTTTTAAGCTTCCACTTCAGTTCGACCACGTTCTCAAAACCGCTTAATTTCTCTTAATTATAGTCAAGTATCTTATTTATTTCATAAGCAATGGTTGTTGTATTTTTAACTATCTACTATGTCTTTTCACTAAGATGTTCAAAATATTTCCAAGAACAATTTTTTTGTATATTATTTAAGACAGGGTTGTATTCAACTAAGCGACAGAAGCGATGAGGTTAATGAGAGTGCATAGTTATAAAATAAAAAGATATTCAGTTGGTTTTTATTTTTACTAAGGTGAAGAAGTAAGTGTGCCGGAAATGGATTTAAAAATTATGCTTAATGAAATTGTTCATTTTGAGAAAACTATCTATTACGTTTGTTAAACTATGTGCAAATACTAAAATTACAGGGTGGAGATTTCCTCTTTGAGTACCCTGGTATAGAAAAATAGAGAATAAGTTTAGTTGCTAAATAGATACAAAAATAATAACTTTGAAACTATTAAATTTTCTAAAATTGTTTTTGGGTGGCGTTTTTAAAAGTGGACTAACTATTTTTAACATGAATATATTCAAACATATCCACTGACGACAATTTAACAAAATTTTGTTATAATTTTGTAGAAAATTACATTGTTAGGGAATGTGATTTTCCAGCAAGCATGCGAATCTGCATTACAGACAATATGTGCAGGACATCCAACTCCTGTGAATCATTTCATTTACAATTTCATTCTAATATTTATTCTGCTCTAAGTTTATTTTATCTCATAAATATGTTAACTAACTATCGATCAAAAACGTATGTTAAAATAAATTTAGAAAATAGTGGTAAGTGTCACCAAAAGGAAACAGAATTTCCAACACAAAAATTCAGGAATACAGAAGCAACGTTATATCTAAATTTGATTTTATAAAAACTATGTTTTTTAATTATTTCCCTCCTATGATTTTATTCCTAAAAGTAGGTCATAGCTCCTTAATCTCTTCGAAATGTGCTCCTGGTCGAACTGAACGGTGTACTTATAAAAGTTACTTGCTTGGTGGTCGAACTGACCATCTTCGGTTTTTACTAGTACAATCCTCAAGTTGTAAGCAAAACAACTGTCTTGGCATCGAATCGATGTACCTGTTCGCTCTTGTAAGTTAAGGGACTTTAAATTTGAAATTTCCTTTTGATTTTTTTAAATATTGTACAAGTTGTTCATCGTAAAATATTAAAAAAATTCGATGAAAATGTAATACATTTGTACTTAAAATAATAAGAAAGAAACATTTTTTTTTAATCAAACCAACAATAAATATTTAGAACTGCAAAAGATCGAGACAGTTTTGCCAACGTAATCGCCAACCTCTGATGAACAGAGAAGGCACACGAAGAAGAAGAGAATCAAACGAACTTCGCTATACTTTTAATTAAATTAATTACTTTTATATATCTAATTACAACAATTACAGAACATCTAACTATGAACTGTTTTAAGTTGTAGGGTATTTAAATGTAAAACCCTGCTAATCCCTCTATCTAAGAAGGACAACAAACAATGACTATAAACCACGTTTATTTCTTATGCACTACGTGTTTGGAAATCTATCTCACATATTCTTGCGTTAAGCTCAGATATAATTCACAAACAGAAACAGACTTCTCTAACCAACAATAAAACTAACTGGAAACTATTTAGAAATTTTCAGGCAGATGATCTGTACCAATATCTCACTCAAATCAGTAGAAGAAATTGATAAAGCAGTGGAGAACTTCATCCAAAATATACAACATGCAGCTTAGAAAGCCACTGCCAAAGTGAATACTACCAGGAGATTTCAAGACTGGTCGAATGTAATGAGGGAAGCTCTGCTCGATGAAAATAAATTGAGAAAAACTTGGATGGAAACTGGTTCCCACAGGATAAAGCTAAATTTAATGAAGCTGTGCGAAACCTTTGAAAAGTACTCTTTAATGAGAAGAATCAAAAGATTTTAATTTATTTGGTCGGACAAACAGAGGTCACTGAATACTCGTTGTGAAGGGCTACTGCGAAAATCGAAAAACTGACCTTCCGGAATAATGACGGATCTTGGGCAAGAACTGACAAAGGGAAAGTTAATGTATTTACCAAACATCTTGCTAAAGTTTTCTAACCATTCCCTTCTCCGATACCACAAGAGGAGGAAGATGTTATTATTTCAGGACTTGAACATCCTTTCCAAATGGCTCCACTCATTAAAGCCATAAAAATAGGTAAAGTCAAGATCATGGTTAGAAGAAACCTGAATCCCAAGAAGACACCAGGTTATGATCTGATTACGGGTGCAATAATCAAACAGCTTCATGATAAAGCACTAGTAGCTATTACTCATCTGTTCAATGCTGTCTTGAGAACTGGGCACTTTCCATCGCAATAGAAGGAAAAGCCGGAAAGCCTGCTGAAAAGGCAACTTTGTACCGACTAATCGTTAGTCGGAAAACTATTTTTTAAAACATTGAAGTTTCACCTGAACAGTCTTGGCATAATTCCAAAGCATTAATTTGGGTTCAGAGGACAACATCCAACAATTGAACAGCTACATTGAGCCGTGGAGCAAATATATAGCATCTTAGAAAGGAAAAAGTATTGTTCAGCAGCCGTCCTCGACATAACACAAGCCTTTGACATGGCGTGGCACCAAGGGCTACTATGCAAACTCAAAACCCTGCTACCTGTTCCATTCTATCGGGTACTCAACACAAACCTCACTGATAAATTCTTCATGGTCAAACACCAGGAAGAAGTAACGGATCTGACTCCTATTTAATCTGGTGTGCCCCAGGGAAGTGTCTTGGGCCTAGTGCTCTATCTGATATACACTGCGGATATTCCAGAAACTCCTAACACTTTTACTGCCACGTTCGCCGATGATACTGCTATTCTAGCAGCCAGCGTGATCTCCAGGTTTGCTTCTGGGAAGACAACCAGGGATAGCTTAAAACTTGGAGCATTAAGACCAACGAGATAAAATCTCAATTTGTAACTTTCACGCTAAGAAAGGAAACATGTCCAAGTGTCACCCTCAATGGAGAACAACTCCCGCAATCCAACAATGCAAACTACCTTGGCATGCACTTGAACAGGGTGTCTCAATTGGAAGACACATACTTTGAAGAAAAAGAAACAACTTAGCCTGAAGTTCTCTGGTGAAACCGGCGTAAATTAGAACTTTCCCTTAACAACAAATTAATTGTGTATAATGTGATACTGAAGCCTGTGTGGACCTATGGTGTTCAGCTATAGAAGACCACGAGTGCTTCGAACTTGATGAAGTTACAACAGTTTCAATCGAAAACTTTATGAGCAATAACAGACGCACCGTGGTTTGTCAGCAATGAGACACTACATAAGCACTTGCACATACTCTAGATGCTGCAAATGTCTCTAGCAGTTTTAACTACGCCCTAAAACCCTGGTTGTTACTTTGTTGGATAACATCAAAACTGCTTATCACTTAAAGCGTTGTAACCCCCTAGCCATAAGTGACAGAACTTAAGTTTGTTTACTCTTGTTCTAAAATACTAACATTAGTTAAGTAGGAGTTAGAGTTAGTACATAGATATAATCTGCTTAAGCGCTAATTCTATTGTCAAAACTAACACTAAGTTAGATTCTTTAATGGTTAGGTCTTTAATGTAAGTTACTAACTTCACCCTTGTAAACTTATACAAAATTAGCGTATTGGTTTAGGGAAAATTGTTAATTGAATAGAAAATAATAATAAATATGAAAAAAAATTCAGCAAATTGTGGTATAGAAATATTAAAAGTGTCAACAAAAAGAAAGAGAATTTCAAACACTAAAATTCAGGAATGCAGGAGCAACGTTATAACTAAATTTGATTTAATAAAAACTATGTTTTTTAATTATTTACCAGCATGGGTAATAAATACATGTACCTAACTACTTAATTTTATTCCTAGAAGCAGGTCATAGCTCCTTAATCTCTTCGAAGTGTGTTCGTTGCCGAACTAAACGGTGTACTTATAAAAGTAACTTGCTTAGTGGTCGAACTGAGCGTCCCCGGTTTTCACTAGTACAATCCTCAAGTTGGCAGCAAAAGAACTGTCTTGGCATCGAATCGATGTAGCTGTTCACTCCTGTCAGTTAAAGGGCTTTAAATTTAATATTGTAATTTGATTTTTTATGATATTGTAAAAGTTGTTCATAGTAAAACATTAAAAAATACGATTAAAATATAATACATTTCTACTTAAAATAATAAGAAAAAATGAACGAAACAGGTCGCTGGTACTTTCCCATACTTTTTACGTTTTAAATATTCTCGCGTCAAGAAGTGATTGAAATTTACATCTACGTACAATCCGGTACAAACCGCTCGCTCCAGACTCAAGGCATTGGTTACGTACGGGGCGCTCGCTGACTACATAAAAGTGATTGGTAATAAGCAGATCAAAAATGTTTATAATAACTTTATTTATAGAGTTATCAAAATTATGCAAAGAACGAAACATATTTTTTTATTAGAGCTAATTGATAGGCGTTGTTAAAGTCGCGTAACTTCCGGAAAACGCGTCCATTCCAAAATTTTCAAAAATTCCTGGAGGGCGTCAGAGTGAAATTTGGGTGATTAGTAAAAAACTAGTTTGTAGCTCACTGTAAGCTCTATCGGCTCAGACAGTTTTAAAAAATGTTGTCGGCAGCTTTTGAGGAAATTTCCAAAACTTTGAGCCGCTAGTATATTTACAACTTTCATTTTTCTAAAAATTGTTTCACATCACTTGATTATACTTATTGAGAGCTATCAAATCATATAATAATTTATATTGATTGGATATTTTTGTTTTTAAGTAATCGAGCATTAAATTTAAAAAAATTCGTAGCGGCCTTCATTTTGAAGATACAGCATTTTGAAAACAAAACATTTGATTTGTCTTTAGATGAACTACAACGCTATCTAATAAAAATTCTAAAAAGAGTTTAGAAAAAAATCTATATCAAAAAAACTGCTCTAATTTCCGTTTCCGGTTCCGGTTTCGGTTGCGATAAACGACCTTACAAAGAACTACCTGCAACTAAAAAACCTAAACCTAAATCCTATAAAAATCGGTTATGGGGTTCCGGAGATATAGAGAAACGAACGCATCCACGCACCCACTCACCCACCCACAAACAGACATTTTTTAAAACCACTTTTTTGGTTTCCTTGGACCCCAAAACGCGTATTTCCGTTAAAATCTGAAATTCGAAAATATGCACGAAATCATAACTTTCCTTATTTCAGTAGAAGTATGGGAAAGTAAAAATTGACGTTCCTCTACTTTTAATCAAATGAACTTTCCTATACAAAATAATTCCTTTAATATATTTAATCACAACAATTACAGGACATTTAACTAAGAACTGTTTTGAGTTGTAGGTAATTTAAAACCCTGCCAGACCCTCATTCCAATAAGGAGAACTAACAACGACCGTAAACCATGTGATGGATAGAAATTTTAGGGTCCTGCGGTACACAGCTACACTGATTAATTCTCACGGAATTATACTATGCTTATCTCTTATGCACTACGTGTTTGGCAACCTGCTTCGTCTATTCTTAGCTTATCATGGATGTTCCTATGCTGACTAACTTACGACAATAACTTCTTTAGGAAAGAAACGATTTTTGATGTTTTGGAGGAAGATTCATTAGGATTAAGAAACATCGAAAAACAGAAAAAACAAATTTGTTTTCCAAAATTAAGGAAAGAAAGGAAAAATTAATATCTCTTAATAATGCTGCTCCTAGCAATTAAGTACTAAATCTTATTCTACTATTACTCATGAGCAATTTAGCATGAACAGAATTTTTACGTTAGGTTTCAAAAATTCAACCACATGAACCAAATTGCGCTCATTTCTAGCTCTATTTGCCCATAAAATTCAAAAATGAGAGTAAGGCCAGTTTTTCAGTATGATGTTTTTAAAAAAGTCATAACTTTGATATTTTTTTCACTTCACAGTTTTAGTCGTTCCAAAACTTCCAGTAGCTTTTAACATTGTGTACTTTTAGGGTATTTCCAATATCAAATTTCATTCCGATCGATTAACTAATTTTTGAGTACATAAGCGTTCAAACTTAAATTTTCAAAAATTCATAGAAGACGTCAGAGAGAAATGTGCGAACTGGGACACAAACTAAATTGTAGCTCATCTTCAACTCTATAAGCTTACAAAATTTAAAATAATTTTACTACCAGTTTTTACGCAATGGTTTATCAAAAATTTCCGAAATTTTGGAAATTTTTTCACTTTTACTTTTTCAAAAATTTTGCGGCGCAGCAACGTTGTGTCTTTATAGAGCTATTACAATAAAAAATTTTAACCTGATCTGTCAATCTGTTTTTAAGTAATAAGGCGCCAAAATCATAATTTTCAAAAACTCATAGCGGCCGCCATTTTAAACCTAGGAAGTTCGTAAAACATGTGTTGGATTTGTCCTAAGGTCTTCTATCGGATTCCGTTTTCTAATTTTAAAAATTTGGCTTATGAAAGAAAATGCTACTAGGAAAACACGTCTAACTTCCGCTTCCGGTTTCGGATTTTTTCAAAAGCTATTTTTGTCGGTGAATTTGTATATACTACCAGATTTTAAAGCTCATCGAAATCCGACCATCCGTTTGGTAGTTATGATGCACCACATACCCACCTACCCACCAACAGACATTTTTTTAAACCACTTTTTGGAGGTCCAATTTCATGAAATCATTAATTCAAGTGTTTATACGAAAGAGAATTACATCACACGCAATGTTTGCCCTGAATTCTATCGGTCTGCACTGATTGAAATACAAAACATTTACAAAGTCCACCTCATTTTTCAGATTTGCAATTTTCCACAAGCAGCTACAGTTTTCAATTTCCTGATATTGGAATATGCACACTAACAAGTGATCTTAGGATGCCAATCCCTTCTCCAACAACTTTCGAGCAGAATAGAATGTGGTAGAATGAAGCAGCATGGTTTACTACATTCAGAGATCAGTGTTTCGCGCTCGTTGCTAAAAGAAGGTTCTACAAACGCTTGCGTTTTGTTTTACCTCTAGTCGTGAGTGCGCGTTTTGTATTTTATTTGTATAACTATAGCTATATTGACTTTGAAAGTGTTTTCTCATTTTTTCAAGTAAAGTTTCTATTTGACTACTGCTAGTGGATTGAGTTATATTAATTAGGATAGTTTTACTGTAAGTTTTTAATTTATTATTAATCGAGATTTAACACAATTTTATTTTTCTAAACTAATCAAGTTGTATTGCAGTATGCAAAGTAACTAACAGCTTAAGTAAAGTAACACTGATATTCTCTACAGGGTTTTAGAAGTTTTAGATTCTTACGCGCACATCTCCAAGAATTTAGGAGTTATTAAATAGTCTAGAGGTCTTAGTGGCATTTAAAACACTATGCACGTATTTCTTGTTTATAAAAGATATTACATAGTGAACCTGTGTAGTGGAATATCAATAGATACAAGTTTTTATGTGCTATAAAAATTCTTATTTACATTATATTATTATTATGATCTATTTTTCTTACTGCGCGTCTATAAATACGAAGTGCTTTAAGACTTGTACACTAACAAACATTAAAGCAATTACAATTATTACCACAGCAAGTGCAAGAACGTATCTGCATGTGTATTAAACTGCATTTTAAAGACCTGTACCACGTATCTACAGAATCCTCTCCCAACTAGGTATTACGAGTAAAATTTCTGCAAGTTGTAAGAAAGCCACAGATTAATACGATATTAAGTTAATTAAAATTCTTGTTTTTTATAATGCGATATGTACTCTCTTTAAAATTTTAAAAACAATAACTATAGTTTCAAAAATTACTTTTACAAGGTTTTCGCGTTTATTACAATGTTTAGTAAAAACTTGTTAAATTACTGCACATTTCACATAAAAAATGTGGTTAGCGGAAAAACACTACATGATTTTAAGTACTTGACCAGAAGAGACATGCGGTTGTTATTTATTAGTTTGGGTCGCCCTGTAATAATCTTTATCGTAGGATGCTCCATAATAAGAGATAAATTGACAATAAAATTGTTTATAGGTCTTGCCATTTGACCGGTTTAATCGACAGTGTTGCTTGTGGTTTAATTCGAGTTCATGTCAAAAACACTGTTTCTATTGATACGATATAATACGAGGTATTGGTTCAGAAAATCAATTTGTATATAAATCAGATTACTACTTACAATCGTTTCTCGCTAAGCAGTATGTATAAATACATACATATACGTTATGTATGTTTATAAGCGTTTCTTTAAAATATATGTATGTATTTCCATTTTGCATATAGTGTACACGTACAAGTTATCTACCCTTCATCGTTTGCATCGTGAAACACGCAATGTAGCATTTTATTTAGATAGTATTTCACTCTACTAGCAAATGAAGGAAAATTAACTCATAACATCAAAACAAACACTCAAATAAATGAATTAAATTAAAACTATCAAATTCATTATCCGTAAAAACTAAAAAGAAGAAATTTAGAATAATTGTAAATTACTAGAACTGATAAGTAATTTTATTTTAAATTATGCAGTGAAAATATTTTTTTTGTATATTGTGTCCATTTAACAATTAAAATGTTTTAAAATTTAAATTCAAACTACGAACATGATGTACATGCGTACATATTACTACTTCTTTCCTATAAAACAGTTTGCGATTTTTTTATGATTTAGGCAGTTCTACAATTTTATTTGAGCTGTCTGCGAACATTAAAATTGTATAGTATTTTATATTATTTCTTTCAAACAAACTCACACTTTTATTGGCTTGTCTTTATGTTCAGAAATATTATGTTGCTCTTCAATAGTTCAATACCCTTAGATAAGAAGCTAAGTATTCGAGAAAATCACAGAAATGCTGAAGTTGCATAACCTTTGGACTGAGAAAAAATAAAATAAATGTAAAATCTCAATTCATCCCGAAAAAAATTGTAGTCCATCAATAGTCACAAGAAATAGTCATTTTTCATTCTTCTTTTTTTAATTTATACGTATACTGTAAGTATTATTGTTATTAAATGGTCTTGAAAATCGCATTCCGACTTTATCGAATATATAGATTATAATTTAAAAATGATTGGAAACGGTAAATGCCAAATGGTTTTAATATCATACGTATTATGTATAATAATATATTTAGTAAAAGTATAATTGTAAAATATTGGTAATAATAACTGCAATGTATTTAACCAATGTTGGTTTACATATGGAATACCAATAAAAATTGGTGCATTATTTAATGTCACTTTTACAGGAAATCGGTTTTTTCGAGTATGGAACTTTCTAAAAATATAATAGATTTTGCTATGACACAAAAAAGTTCTGAGCAAAGAGTCATCACATTTGGAAAAAACTATATTAAGAATAAATTATTTTTCCAAAATTTATACTAAAACTTATAAATTGACCGGGCATAACTGTATGCGAAATTTCAAAATTATATTATTAATACTTTCTGGGAAAGTACAATAATCGTTGGAAAATATTTCTACTTACAAAGCCTTCTAGTATACGTTTAGGTGCAGTGGCCCTCTTTTTCGGTCAGGATGGTGTAAGTTAATGCTCTCATTATAGGGACACTGTATATTTGACAGGTTATACTTCTTAGGAAGTTTTTCGTTCCTAGGAGTTGGCAGATTTGCATTTCCATGTGCAAGTCGTATATGTTATAGCTAGACTCTCTTATTGATCTTGTAAGATATAGGGTGATTAGCGTAGTTGCATAAGGTTTCATTTTATTGAAACTCTTGGAATTGCAATGTGTTTGTAGACGTGGCGAAGGACAAAGTGCTAGTGTAAACTCTGGAACTAATTCGATAAAACTGAAATTGACGTATTTTTTAAAACATCTTCTTAAACGTCAACCTTATTTTTTAAAAGTGCATCTTTTCTGATAATTATCATTTTTCGACCGTCTTTTGTTTTCGAACTATGACGTCATCAGCAATTTTTTTAAATGGCACCCTGGGTTGGGCATGTAGAATATTACATGTAAAATATACTTATTATACATGGTTATTTTACATGTAGAATAATAGGCCCTTTTTCTTCATATTCTACATGTAGAATAATACTGATGCAAAATCAGACAGTTTAAACGTTAAAAAAAGAAATCTCATTGTCGGTGTATTCTACGCGAAGGGGCGGCCGCTATGGAGGTCTTTTAAACTCTGCAGTCGAGTTCTAAGCCCTTCTTCAGGCGAGAAAAGATGGTGAGGATGGGTTAGAGCAAGGAATTTGGATAAGGGGTGATTTCCGCGCATAGTAGTGTCCCAGTATTTACTTTGTGGTTCAGGAAAACCACGTAAAAACCTGATGCAATACAGCCGGCCGGGCCAGAGAATCGAACACAGGTCTCTTGATTGAACGATGAACGCGCTTACCGCAGAGCCACCTTTCTCGATTTTAAACGTAAATAAACACGTATACAACTTAATAAGTGTAAAAAATAGTAAAAAACTAAAAACGTTAAATAATTGCGACCAGTGCCGGAGTTATGGTGGGGGAGAGTGGTACTTCCCCCTCGGACGTAATTATTTAAAAAGCGCAATTTCATTGTATAATTTTTTATGGAGCCAACTGTCGTTTAATAACTGCCGATAATTAAAAACATTTTGCAGTGCGGTACGTTTGAATAGAGAAAAATTCATACCGTTGGATAGTCATATGTCTCACCCCCCTCTCCCCGTCTACTATGCACACACGCGTTCATCTACATAGTAAAGTTAACACAATAATTTTATGCAATGTTTTGCTGGAATCTCTCTGTACATATTTTACATATTCTACATACTTTACATGTATAATATGTAAAAAAAGGTAAATATGCTAGTTTTATTTAACATACATATTCTACATATTATTCTACATGTTCGACGTATTCTACACACTTTTCTACGTGTAATGTAGAAAATAATTTTCTACGTGTAAAGTTACAACCCTGATGGCACCTAATACTTTTGCTGTCATATTTGAATAGAGGTTGAAATTTTGAATCCAGCCATATGTCAAAGTATGACATTGACATTGACAGTTTTCTAGATAATCAAGTTTAAAGTCAGCAAAAAAAAACATAAAAAATTAAGTTAGCCATAGAATATTGATAATTTAATTGTTTGGAAACGATCTAAATATTATAAACCAACATTAATTAACTAAAAATTAAATCCAACCATTATAAAAATCTCTATTCTTTGTTTTTCGCTTAAATATCGCATCATTTTTACCAGCAGTAAATAATCAACAACATATAGAAGTAACAAACGGAAACGTACAAAATAATGTTGCACTGTCAGAATTTTTTCATTTGTTTGAATTTTAAAACAATGATTAATTATCAATATTCCATGGCTAACTCAATTTTTGATGCGCTTTTTTTACTTTAAACTTGATTATCTCGAAAACTGTCAATGTCATACTTTGACATATGGTTGAATTCAGAATTTCAACCTCAATCCAAATATGTAGGCAAAAATATGGGGTGGCATTTAAAAAAAACTAGTGTTACCCCAGCGCACAATGTACTCGAAATGTCAAGTCACGTGATGCATTAGTTCCAATAATGACACGCGATGTTATTGTAGGTGGCGCCCCAAGTGACGCGCGTCTAGCCGACCTTCATATATATTATAAATTAAAATAATTATTATTAAAAAATCGACGTAGAATAAAAATATAAAAATGTTTCATGTTCCATCTGTGGGAAGAGACCTTTCATTTAAAAAAAAATGGTCCAAATTGCTGAAGCGGTAGCCGCTGGAGGAAGGGGAGAAAAAACCCTTTGTGCTTTTATATATGTATGGATGGATTGTTGTTCATGGCGTCATAGCACAGTATACTTATTCATACAGTAGCGAAAGTTAAGGTCATTTATGGTAATTATAGCACCAAGCGGCGAACAAGTTACACTAAAGTTTGACAGCTAACGGTAGTAGTGTTTCTCTGCTTTTTGAATGTTACAAGAACAATTTTCAAGTTGTTTGCCAGTGTTTTTATAAAAATTTGATTAGTGATATACCAATCTATTATGAGAGTCTCGAAAGGGAGCGCATGTTCCGCCGTAAACTGCGAAAACAACAAAGGAAAGAATCCTAACCTTAGTTTTTTTACATTTTCCAAAGATTCAAAAAGGTAATAAATTCTGATAAATATTAATACATTAAAGTTTAACTTTCTCGTCGTTTTAGATCAAAACAGGGGGTTGTAAACTGTAGACGTGAAGCTTTACGTGAAAAGGAGGTGGGATATTTGAATAAAAACTGCACTTTGTGTACGCTGCATTTTGAAGATTCGCAGTTTATAAATGTTAATAAATCCTGTTACTGGCATTATCTTTGTATTATTTAAAAACCATTATACAATGTAGCTCGTAATTTTTCTGTTTTGCTTATTAAAAATATGGTAACAACAACGAACTGGATTGGAATTTAAAACCCGCCATAATTTAAACGATAGTTTAACGTGTCGACCGCTTGGAGCGCCACTAGTTACAGCTTACCAGGCGTTATATGGGCGCTTTCGCTACTGTGTAAATAAGTATACTGTGGTCATAGTTCGAAAACAAAAGAAGTTCGAAAAATAACAATTATCAGAAAAGATGAACTTTTGAAAAATAAGGTGTACGAGAATGTTTTGAAAATACGCCCAGTTTCAATGTTATCGAGTTAGTTTCAGACTTTACACTCGCACTGTATAAAGGGTTTTGATATACTATAGTTGTACAGCAAGATATTGTAAACTATTCTGTTACTATCTAGTAGCAAATTTTATTTTTTTGGAATAAATATTAGGTCTAGTTGTAACTGAGATCTGTGGTTTCATTATCAAAGATTTTATATCAAGTGGTACAAATTTTTTTAATGGAATTAAAATTGATTTGAGTTAAATTGAATTGATTTATCTGAAATCAATTACATCATTTTTTAAAAGATGCTGTAAATTTTTTGAAAATACTTTCAAAACAAATAATAAAAAATGATTTTTTAAGTGCCTTTCATAAATTGGCTGGTAGATTCGTTTGTCAAAAATAAGTCTACAAGTTTGAAATCAAATGCTTGTATCTCGCAATTACTAATTATTTTTAATACGTTTTATTAAATGCCAATTTGAAGTTATACTAGTCTCTATGGGAACAAGAAATTTTAAAATTCTATTTTTCTTAAAACAGACACTTATCTTAGTTTCTTCACAATTACTGTTGTGGTCCTTGACTTAATAACTGTTGTATGATATACTCTCTCTTGTCTAGTTAGATTATTTAAAAAAATACACACTGTTCTCGGCTCCAAACAATAACTTTATTACCATTTATTTATTCTTAGACCGTTAATGTAATTTCGCACCTCCGCTGTAGCGCAAACATGTATTGGATTACTTTTACACTATCTTAATTTTGAACACTTTCAATAGGATTTAAAATGCTTCTATCAGTTTTGTTATAGATTTTATTTAACTATAAAACACTACTTTTCATTCAATAAGACTGGTCTTCCCTTTCTTTTCTTTCGGGAGTCTAAAATTCTGCGTCTCTGTTTACAGGGCGAGCCTTAACTAACCAAAATTCCTCTTTCTTTTGTCTTCTTTCTTGATCTACTATTTTTTTAGTCAAATAACTTTCATGATCAACGAGTGCTCCATTTAGCACTTGTCAAAATATCAAAACGTCATTTACATTCATAACCCCTAAAAATGACATTTAACGATTTCACAAAACAAGTAAGTTTTAAACTTCTTATATCTAAAACGTTTTAAACTATTATAAACTAATTCATAGCTAAATTAACATAAACACAAATCGTACCCATCTGACTGTGTTCTTCTATCTGTCAGTGAAAACAAATACCACAGATGTTGAAAAATATAATTGATATAAAATAACCACGATAGTTGAAGTTTAAACAAGAAAATATACCAAGAATGCGCATCCCTGAGTTTAAAACTTTAAATACCAATAAATTACTGTCTTCACCAATCTGTGATTGTAAAATATAGTGCATTCTAAGCATTCTAAAGACTGCCATTAAGTCTTTTTTTTCACTAAAAAATCTATTCTCTATTTTATTACAGACATTTTAGAAACAACCTTTACCGTTACGCACAATAAATTCGCTTTGATTTTGAATTTGGTTCTTGAATATGAACAAAAAATGATTTTTAGTATAAAACATAAATTTTCAAACAGTTTGTATTGAGAATTCATCAAAAATATAGTAACGGAGTTATAATAATGACAGTCAGTCAAATAAATTCGGTGTACCGCATGCTTACGATTTAGTTTGGTTAGTTAACAAATTCACATTCTCTTTTCAAAGAGTATGCTTTTTCATGTTGAGCGCATTCTCTGAAATATGAACCATCAAATTTCCATCTTCAGGGCTGGGTATCGAATTTGGGACACGCTGTAGAGACACAGATCCTATGTGAGGCGGCCATTACAACCAACCTCTTTAGTTTAACGTGGCAGCACCTAGCGTGAGCTTTATACTCCATGTGCCTCTTCGGGCCGAATTAAGATAATATGATTGCGCCTGCTCAAGTTAACAACGGTTCAATGAGAACAAGCTATCAGTCTTGACATCAGGCTGCGAGCCCCAAATCCCCACTTGTTGGGGAGATTACCTAAATCTCTCCTAATTCTGCAGATTCGTGCCTGAGCTGTAAACGCAGCTCACCCGTCGAACCGCACCAAGGCGGTCTAAGCTTGCATAGGCTCACTACTACACCGTGACCAAGACGGGGACTGCTATTACCCCGAGGGCTCAATCTCCGTGGTACCAGTCAAAGTAACTGGTTGGACTTTTTGGAGCAAGCACTTGCCGGAAGCATTGCTACCAGTTTAGGCTACTATCAGTTTAGGCTACTCGCAATCCTTAGTACTGGTCGACTACGCACCGCGCAGATTAGTCGGTAACCGGTCTGATATGACCGGTACCTTAACAGCGTCGGGTGTACATAAGCAAGAACCTCCTGGGTAGACACTTTGATAGTGGGCGTGAGCAGGCAAAGTCCACCTCACCCCTAGAGCTCAAGACCCTTATGTCAGCAGCAGTGTCACTTCTTCCTGGAGCTTACCTTTACCTGCCTAAAGAAGTCGGTTTCCAACCACTCAGTATATCGTCTAGACAAATGTATAACCCACAGGGGTCACCGCGGCGTAGTGACTGGGACGCAGACAAGTTTATAGCCACGGCCAGAGAGCGGGGATTCCGTTACAGAGGACGCGCTGCCGCTAAAGTGTTAGGTGCCCATAATAAGAGCTATCAACAATTCCCACTTGAAATCACTTACTCAGTTCTTTATGGTCTTAATTAAGGTAAACCTTGAACCTTTCCAAAGAGAGGTGGACGTACCAAGATGAAATCACCGAAGTGACCGCTACAACGCCGACCCCGTAGAAGTATCTTTGTTTACGCCTCTCACCTAAGTGAGGGTCTTTAGCTGTCCCGTTACTGTAGAGGCACAGGGAGCACTGTAGCGCCCGTTTTTATCGGTGTTCCAAAGGTCCTAAAACGTACATATTAGTAAAAACGTTTCCCATAGGAATATATTTGTGTCAGACATAATCTCTTATATCGACGATTAAGTCTAAAAAATGAGCGAAACAAGTCGCTGGCGAAACAAAGAAAACGAATTTTAAAAAACGCCCCACCGGGGATTTAAACTTGTGATAACCTGTGCAATAGGATGAACATATTAAGCCGCGATAACTTCGACTAACGGAGCCAAAGTAACCGCCCAACGGCTAAGGGTGTGTTTAGATATTGGGTTTCGCACCAAAAATCGCTATAAAGAGTTTATTTGAAGAGTTACTAAAGATATGCAAAGAATGAAAAATATGTTTTTAACTAAATTATATAAAATTAAAATTAAATTATATAAATTATAGGCGTAGTAAGAATTACCTAACTTCCAGAAAACGCGTTGCTAACAAAAAATTATAGAATTTTCTCTTAATTTTTTAAATGGTTTAAATATCTTTTTCGTTCTGATACACTACTTCAGACAGTCTATTTAAATATTTAAAGTTCATAACGATTGGTGTTTGTGTTTTTGAATAAATCATTAATCAATTTTAATTTCTTCAGAAATTGCTCTAGAGCGTCCAAAAAATGTTGGGAAATTAGTAAAACAAATTTGTAAAATACCGATACTGTAAAATTTTGAGAGCCCGTGTTTCCACAAGCTTTATGTTTCCAAACATATTTTAAGATCGCATGATTATACTTATTAAGGCTTATCAATAATCTGATCATTTTTATCGATTGGATATTTTCTTTTTGAGTATTTCATTTTTTTTGTATCGACGTTAGTGACTATGATAATGCGTGTCTTCCTCGAACCGAAGGGCGGAGCGAGTGTTTCAAGCCCGCTTTCAGGTAAAATAGAGCTCGAAATGTAAGCTCACCTGCGTATGGTAGTGTTTTTAGAAGCCGAAGCTTTCAGTGAGAAAAAAATTTTGTTTTTTTAGATAAGTGTTTCGTGATTAATGTAAACCAGAGGCGATTCAGCAAAGTGGTCGTCCAAAATTGAGTGGGTAAGGGAAAATTAAATAATGCCGCAGCTAAAAATTAACTTGTGAATACTATTCTATGATTACTCACTCGCAGTTTATTGTAGACAGAAATTTTTTATTGCCCTCCCTTTATAATATATAGAGTGGTATAAATGTTCGAATTAAAAAAAATCATAAAACGCGCCGCGGCGACATGAGCGAACTGGGACACGAACCAAATTAGCTCGTGCCTAGATCTATGTGCCCACTAAGTTAAAGAAAACTGTGTAGACAAGTTTTCAGCAATATCTGTATTATAAATATTCAAAACTTCGACAATATTTTTACTTCACACTTTTTATAGTTTGGAAGATTCTCGTACACAGTAACATTGTGGATCTATAGGACTATTAAAATACCAAATTGATCGTGATCTCCGCACTTGTTTTTAGTAGTAACAAATCGTAGCGGTCGCCATTTTGAAGTTGCAATTTCTAAATAAAATGCCATCAAAAACATGCCTTTCGCATCCGGTTTCGGATTTATTACCCACACCCAGACACACTCATGTATTACACACCCACTCACATACTAATACAGCCACTCACAAATAAACATTTCTAAAACAACTTTTTTGAATTTCTTGAAGTGTAAAACATTTATTTTCGTTAAAATTTTAAAATCAAAAATTTCTATGAAATTAATGCTTATATTGCTAATATAGGAAAGTAAAAACCTTCATGAAAGGCTGTATTTGCTCAGTAACCGTTAAACCGAATACATTACCTTCTTATAACAATAGTCCGTATAGCGAGGAAGGTAAAAATTTGAACATGATTCTAACGTTTTAGAAGACAGTTACCTTTCTCTGCCTTAAGCACCCCGTCTATATACTTATCACAATGATGGCGCCAAGACATAGACTTGAAGTGGCGCGGGGCACCCCGCATTTCATTTTAACGCCCTGCTGTTACAACTCCAGCATTCGACCAACCATTATTTTGTGAGCAATAAATGTACGCAATTCATTTGCATTAATATTTTAATTAATGACATGTTTTGTCGAAAAGCACCATAATCGCAAATAACAGGTTTCTAAAATAGTTGCTTTCTTTTGGACGGATTGTACAGTATTTATACTCAAAACTGTGCATACTGCAATAAGCACAGTGCTGCATTTATTACTTATTAAAATTTGGATATGGTTTCACAGAGTAATTTAATTTCTATATCAACCAAGTGATACTACTTTGATTACTTTTCTGTTCAAGGGTAACTAAAATTGTTTTTTTTTAGTCAAGATATATTTAATAGTTTGATAAATTGATTCAAACGTGGATAAAAGTGAAAACTATAAGGATAACGGAACAAGCTGAAGAATACCAAGAGTGCAAAATAATAAGCCAAGTTAAAGAACTACAAGAAACTGAGTATGACTGTCTAGGGGTAAAAATTCCCAAGGACGGCCGCCAACATGAGATCATGAACAAAATAAAAAAAGTTAATAGTACCTACTACTTATTATCTAAAACAATAATAAGAAACAGAGAGATACAAACAACAACTAATCTACAGATATACTATAAAAGCGTTCATACACCAATTCTGATTCATGAAGCAGAAAACAGAATAGCTAATACTTAACAACAAGATATAAAAGTAAAACAAGGGCGGCTGAAACAAAAAACCTGAGAAAAATTACTACTAGTGATTAGAGATGTAACGGATAATATCCGGCTATTCGTTTATTCGGCTATCCGGCATAATATGTATTTGGCCGAATATTAGTTTGTATTAAAAAACCAACATAAAGTTAATATAAATAACTTTTGAAATATCTATTATGCCATTTGTTAACGTTTAATTGAATGTTAATTGTTTTACCGTTGAGATTTTAAGCGAAAAAACTTCCTCGTTACTTTCATTTTGTTGACGTAAAAGTTGTTCATGTTCTGCTGTATGTTTATAGTTTAAGCGATTAAAAGCGGAGATTTAGTAGCTTTTTTTTCTATTGCATCTCTTCATATGATGCCTTTGCAAATTAGGCAAGTAAGTAGCTTTGGTTTCATTACTGGTAATGATTTCAAAATATTTCCAGACTGGACTTTTATTCATTTTGATGAGTTATTATTGTTTAATCTTTGCTTTGCACATGATTTCACTAGACAGAAGCACAAAACACAGCGCGACTGCACCTTTCATTACTTGCTACAACTCTTTCTTGCACTTATAAAGCGTGTTCAAGAATATCGTAGATCCGGCCTTACTATTTGGTCGTACAATCCTGCCTTATTATCCAGCCAAATGCTATCCTATACCGAATATCCGTTATTAGGCAATTGATTTGGGCCGGATACTCGTTATCCGACTTTCTTAAAAAATGATATCCGTTAGATCTCTACTAAAGATGAACTATACAATTAGAACCATTAGTATGTCAAACGAAAAAAACCTTTTTAAAATGGTACGAACATGTGCTTAGAATTACAGAGAAAACAAATGATGGAAGCGCAGCCATATGGGAAAGAACATAAGGAAAACCAAAGATGCAATAAAACGAATAGATAGGTTTTGCTCAAAAAAGTGGAACAAACAGAAGAGCTTTGAGAAGGCTTGCAGCCACTGAACGAGTGAAGTTTCGAAAGTGGATAACGGATCAACGCTGTAAGACATGGGAAGCAGAGGGAGAAGAACAAAACGAAAAGCTATTTAAAACAATTCAATATGAAGGTTATGCTCTTAGTTGGAAAATTCGTGCTTTGTTGTAATATGTGCTTGGTTGCTGGTTATTGCAGGTCCAAAATAGCAGGATAAGAAATTATTGCAAAAAACTGCTTTCTCAAGGTATACCAGTAACACATAGATGGTAAATAATTCAATAATTGCAATAGAAGTAGAAAAGGTCGAACAACAGTTAATACAAAAACCAAAGAAAACTCGGAAGGAAGCAGAAAACATCGAAAAAATGAAAGTGCAACATTAACTACAGCAATCTGTGAATTATCTCGGTAATTTGGATGGAAAGGTAGTCGAGTTAAAGGGTCCATACAACTAAGATTCCAAACTCAACACTCCACCAATAAGAAGCGCAAAACAACACCTACAAGCACAACGCTCTCCTTGTTTGTTACAAATCTTATTTAAAATAAAGAAAGTTGTTTCCCTTAATACATCATTTAAATAAACATTAAAAGCAGTGACTTTTATATAAAATGATCACACTAATCGTTCTCGAAAGTGCATTTTCCATGTGTAGTATTTTGTCAAGTACGCCTGAACTATAATTTTATATAATACTACTTTGCATTTTACGCTATAGCTGACTTAAAGTTTCACAAAGGTTCACAAATATTACTGCTCTTAATTCTAATCCTGTAACAATAGTTTTTGTGGATACAATGTTATAATATTAAATAATTTGGAAAGACAAATACTCGTAATTCAATAACAAATATGTTTGTAACAACGTAAATGGCTAAACTAATGCATCTATCATCGAAATTGTTTTATCTTTCGTTATTCTGTTTTAGGGAAATGGCAACGAGCAGCAGCGGTCGGATATTGGTCGCAATGACAATTCTGCTTTCCTTTTCAAGTTATGGAACAATGGCAGTTACGAGTGTTCTTGGTAGGTTTTGGTTATTATTATTCATTATTATCACTACAGTTATTTTTATTAATTGAAATTATGACTATTACTTATTATTACCTAACTGCTTATGTACCTTACAGCAACGACAAATTCCGAATCGGAATTAGAAAAATGCATTATGAAATGCTATATGAGTTAATAAATTAAAATGTAGAAGTACTAAATATGCGAAGATAAAAATGAGGTACGCTGTTTTTAAATTTAAACAGAAATAAAATTAAAAGATTAAATTACAAAGTGATTTATTGTTCTCAAATTTTGGTTTCTTTGAAACAGGAAGGGAATGTAAATTCTTTAATTTTCTTGTTCTTAAATTCATCTAAACACAATTTAGATATCAAGAATTGAATTCTTCTTGAATATTTTACTTTTACCTAGAATTGATTTTATTTAAAACACATTTAACGAACTCAAAAAGTTCTGTGGAAAATGTCTTTTTGGGTTGGTAAATGCGTATAGTGCGTTTATTCCTGCTTTGTTGATTTTCTCATATCTCTCAAATACATGGTTCGATGTGGATAGATTTTGGAACATGGGAGCATGTCAAAAACTATTCAAGAAAATTAGCCTATAAAAATTCGAAATTCGAAGCGGAAGTTAAACATGTTTTTTGCGGTATCATAATTTGCAAAAAGCGGAATTTTAAAAATTTCAACGCAGAATCGAGTAGAGGATATCAACACAACCCGAAAGCGTTGTTTTCTAGATTTGCAACTTAAAAATGGCGGCGGCTGGAAATTATTTTAAATTTTGATTTTAACGGATGAGTATCTACTCAATTCAATTTAAAGCAGAATTTTTAAAGGATAAAAAACTGATAACGTTTATAAACTTGAAAGGTTTAAAATAAAAGAAGACTGGATACGCGACATTTGTTTTTAATTTTGTCGGCTCATAGCTAGAAATGAGCAACTGAGCAACTAAACTAAAATTTGGTTCAAGGTCGGGAAGTGTTGCTTAGCAGCCCTTCCCGGACTGCTTGGAGAAAAATTCATCAAACACATCTATTTGTAGCTAAGCAACGAGAAATACCAACAGCGAATGTTTAATTTGACAGAATATAAATTTTAAAAATGACGTTTTTATAATAAGAAAATATTCAAATAAAAAATGGTTTCGGCAGTAATGAAATAAAATTTTGTACGATACACGTCCGTGAAGTGATTATTAAAGCATTCGTTTAGAAATTTCGGACTCGGCTCCTTTCGTCGCCTCGCCCGCAAATATCTAAACTCATACTTTAATATGTCACTTCCCGGACTAGTGACGTAAATAACTATTTTAGATCTAGCAACACCAATAATAATTAGCAGCACTTTTTTGCCTATGCTTTTATAACGAGACTACACTTATATCACAGTATACTTATATATACAGTAGCGAAAGCGCCCATATAACGCCTGGTAAGCTATAACTAGTGGCGCTCCAAGCGGTCGACAAGTTATACTATCATTTAAATTATGGCGGGTTTTAAATTCTAATCCAGTTCGTTGTTGTTACCATATTTTTAATGAGCAAAACAGAAAAATTACGAGCTACATTATATAATGGTTTTTAAATAATACAAAGATAATGCCAGTAATATGATTTATTAACATTTATAAACTGCGAATCTTCAAAATGCAGCGTACACAAAGTGCAGTTTTTATTCAAATATCCCACCTCCTTTTCACGTAAATCTTCACGTCTACAGTTTACAAACCACTGTTTTGATCTAGAACGACGAGAAAGTCAAACTTTAATGTATTAATATTTATTAGAATTTATTACCTTTTTGGATCTTTGGGAAATGTAAAAAAACTAAGGTTAGGATTCTTTCCATTGTTGTTTTCGCAGTTTACGGCGGAACATGCGCTCCCTTTCGAGACTCTCATAATAAATTGGTATATCACTAATCACATTTTTATAAAAACACTGGCAAACAACTTGAAAATTGTTCTTATAACGTTCAAAAAGCAGAGAAACACTACTACCGACAGCTGTCAAATTTTAGTGTAACTTGTTCGCCGCTTGGTGCTATAATTACCATAAATGACCTTTACTTTCGCTACTGTATATATAAGTATACTGTGCTTATATGCTTATAGGAATCGGAGTCTCCGCGACATGCTTGCGAGGTGGCTGCAGACTTAGGAATATTGTAATATTATTCGCGATTCCAAATAAGAAAACGCTACCTGGTGGCAGTATGTGCAAACTGTGCTAGTCATAACCGCCTGTCAAAGCGTAAAGCGTACGTTTAGTAATGAAATAATTTTTTAATTCACAATCAACCTAAATAATAATAATAATAACGTGTTTATTTAGCACAACAATATAACAAACCACTAAACAACAACGTACACTAACGGCAAACGTCAAAACAATTATGACTTGCTCATCACGTGACGCGGTACAGCAGCGCCCCCATCGGTAGTCGAAATCGCGAATAGTAACTGTTGAAACTGGAACATTATTTTAAATTTGGTGATATAAACAGGAACCAACTGTTTGCATTATTCAACCATACATATCTAATAACTACTATAAGACGAATGCAGGTCTCACATACACGTAGGTTTGTAGCCAAGTAAAAAAAAAGAAGAGTAGGCCGAACACGCCAGTGACTCTTTTTAGCGTGCTCTTACTGGCAGCCCCAAAACCCTTTAAATGCCAATTTTAATGCAAATCGGATAACTGTATGAGCTTAACACCGCACTGTAACGAAAAGTTACATTTTGTTACGTTACGTTACAATAGCATGTTGCACCCGCCGGCAACGAAGTTTCACTTCAAAACAAATTTTTATATTCTACAGTGTTAATAAAAATATTTAAATATAAAAATTCAAGCAACATTTCATGATCATATAACCCTAATACGTTTAAGTAATTGTAAAAACGCGAAACATCAAATAAAAATATTTCAAATACCTTTTTATATAATATCGTGAGCATAAAATCACGTTTTCTTTCTTTGGGTTTGTCAAATTTGTCATTGTTGAGCGCTCCTCGACGCATTTGACTATAACAATACTTCTTTTAGGGATGGAAACCGTCTTCTTGCAGAGGTCACGCTAACGGGCAGCATGTACAATTAAAGAAACGCTGTTTCTTTCACAGCTCGTTTTCTTGTTTTTCTGCTCGCTCTATATAATGTAAAATAGTCTTGATAAAGTATGGAAAGCCCAAGCAAAGTGATTTGCCCACTTTCTTTCAAATCTTGGTCCATGTTCTTATCTTTACCGCATACAACAGTTGTTCAGATTTATGCAGTTCTGTCAAATTATCGGTTAAGTGCGCTCTCGGTTGGACAGACACTTGTCAATGGTTTACGAAATGTGAACAGACATTTTCGACTTCAACATTCCTTGTAAAAATTCTTGAAATTACTGAACTTTTGTTCTCAGAAATGTAGGACGCGTGAATAACCAAGACAAGATTTTCGCATTTACTCGATGATTATTAAAATACTTCTCGTTCTGTACGCAGTAAACACGATGGACAAATAATAATTTAGTGTATGTTTCGTATTAATAATTCTACAATAGGAGTAATTCTTGCTAAGTTGATTGTATTATGCATATTAAGGTAACAATTCGCTATAAAGTAGACGGTAATTAAAAGCTAGTTTTTCTGAAGAATAATAATTATTAATTTAATCATTAATTTCAGATTCGACAAATACTGAAACAATAAACCGATACCTATTTTTTGAGCACTGGATCGAAAATCCCGAAGATTTGTTATGCTTAGGAAACTTTGTAAGACGTTTTACATCTTTATAGAGTTCCAAAAATTATTTTTGTTGGACCGGTATAACATACGCTTTGAGATTATAACATCAATAATAAGGGAGAGTCGATTTCCAAAATCGTAATTAACAATTTATGGTTAAATTAATAGTTTCAAAAATCATATTAATCTGCAAGGTATCAACTATCACTACGAAAGCAGAGAAGCCGTTTGGAGAACTTCTTTTATTTTGTTGTTATAGATAGCTCTTTCCGAATTTTCCTTAATGAAGGTATAATTTTTAGAAAAAAGCTGGGGGATTATTTTAAGTAATCAGATCTACAATTCCTTTAAACCTTATATTTCCCAATTGTAGCATGTTTTTGTTGAAAATTGTTTTACTGTCATCAACGTCTTTGTTGCTGTACGTAATATGTTTTTGAGGTTGTTGAAACGTTAGCGGTCAAGTGGACGTAGTATACACAGCTGTCTCAAATACATACAATAAATTCGTCAATAAAATCTGACTAAATTTATTAGGAACGTTTCATATAATAATACTCTCGCTTCTTCTTCTACTACTGCTATACTCTATTCCGGGCGTTGGCGACCTATATCCTATGTCTGTGTTTGGTGCGCGGCGATAGATAATGTGCACAGACAGACATAGAAGGCCTACAGTTTAACGTGGGCTCCGAACCACAGTAAGCACATGTACTTCTTCTACAGAGAGGATTTCCTGGGCAAAAATCAACCTCGCTGGTTTCCCGTTGCCTTGCGAGGGAAAACGAATTTGTTTCTACTTTGAGAACGTTGGTGTGCGCATTACTAGTTTTAAGGATTTATTTCAAGTATTATCTGAATTCGAGTTTGAAGTGAAATTTAATCCAATTTTTTGACATATGGAGTATATGTGTATTTAAACATATAAAAATGGATATGGCATATTATGTTTATCTAATAAGGAGTACTTACTTGTATCACATATAGTAATATAAAGTTTCCGGACTTGCACGTACTGCTAACACAACTATCCGATATACAGATAACATAACTGCCATTTTGAGCTGTCGTAAAGCAGACTTCTTTTTTAATTTTGCATATTCCAGTAGCAGTGTTGAAATACCTTTACTAATTTCGCACATAACCAAACCTGCTTGCCAAGTTTTTGCTTGCCTAAACTAATTAGTAAGCGAAGGAGACAAATAATTAGATATTTGTGAGCTCTACGGAGCTAAAGGTCGTGTATCGTATATCTGCTCGCATATTTGCACGCAAAAAATGTGTACAAAGTTTTTTAATCTGAAAAAACAAACACTCATATTGGCCTTCACATAACTTGTGTTAAATTTACACACTAGCAAGAAATTGTGCTGCTGTTATCACTGCAATGGTAAGTTCTTGAATACTAGGTCACCATTGGGTTAAGTTTAGTTATATTTCAGCTTACTTTTTGTATGTATGGAAAACACTGTTCAACCAGGAATATGTGATTTATTATTTTGACAAATGGTAACTTTCAAATAAACTTTTTTTACCGACTTTATTTAATTAGCAAATATGTTTTACTTTTTGTTAAAACTAACTTTATCTTTTAAATGGTCAGGTACTTAACCATACATCTAATGGCCTCTGCAGGTATCCAAGTCGGTCTATTTGGACTTCACTGCAATTTGACGGTTTTATTACAGACAGCATTAAGTCGTATTTTTTGCCCTTTCTAACTCATTTTATTTATTGCGGCTTCATCTTTGAAAGGCTACAATACCTACGTTTTTTATTAACCCTTACTTAGTAGTTGTTAAACAAATTTATTACTTATCCTGGCTTCAGTAAACAAAAGTAAATAATTAATTCCATAAAAATCTTGTTAATTCATATCTAAATTTACATTTTTGGTATCGCCAGAAAATGACCCTTAAATTTGTGTGCAGAAATAGAGGTACGAAAGACTCGTAAAAGCTTTGGTTTTGTATCATACAGTGCTGTAATTATCGGATTCAGTGATTCCCAAACACAGACCTGTGAATACTAAAAACCCTTGAAAACAGAATAAGTAATTATTTATAAAGTATAGGTGGGTGCTTCGCTCATTTTCTCCCTTTTTTCATGTTTTTAGGTCTTCATTTCTGGTTTTCTATTCTCTATTCTAGTTACTATTTTTCTCCTAAACGTTTCACGTCCTTAAACAATAGTAGTTTACAATAAATTACAGGCATGCATAACCTAAATTCAGGAGCTTACTAGAAAACAAGTTGTTGAAACTGGCAAGGGTGAAAAACCGTATGTGAGTACAGAAGTAGCATTGGTAAAATATAAATATAACGATGAATTTACAGCTTAAACGAATGGATTGTTAAAACATTTTAAAATAATTTTAAAACAAAAATGACGTAGCAGTTTAGGACTAGTTAATTTAGTGACATATAATAAGATTGGTAAGAAGAAAATAATAGAATAAAAATAACTAACTGCTTGCTAACAAACTCAGCGGAAAAATTTGGATTTCTAACTCAGATAGATTCACATCAGATATATTGTCATTAAACTTATCTATCTATCTATAACCTCTTATACCCGAAGGTGTCGAGGACTTTCACTCCGGATAGGCTCTTCGCTTGTGTAGTAGGAGGTAGTGGGGACTTTGGACTTTAAACCACTACGCTCCTGAAGCTTATATCACCCTTCATGCATATTCATTCAATGCCATTCACACATGTGTTTATGTATATGTTAAAATGGTGTGTGTGACTTTGTTACTTGTCTTGGTCAGCCAGTAATCGCGGCAAGCGCCGTTAATTGTAACCCAACGTCGAATATGAAAATTTATGAATAAATTGAAATAATTATCTACATCTGTTTTTGAGTTTAAACAATTTGTTGGATGCAGACACAGTTTTTTCTTCAGTTTTAGGATTGTTTGGAACTTAGTTCCTACTCTTCCATACTGTAGTGAGCTTTCTTCCCGCAGATTATATTGTCTCATTTATTTCAGGTGTCTGATCTGCCACTCTTACTTATGTCTGACACCCAGATACATAGTATCTGCCACTTGTTTTAAATTTTTACTTTCCTATACTTTCAGTACCTATAGGGAAGTATTGATTTCATGCAAATTTTCAAAATCGAGATTTTGACGGAAATACATGTTTTGGGCTTCCAGGATCCTAAAAAAGTGGTTTTTAAAAAATGTCTGTCTGTGGGTGTGTGTGTGGGTGTGTGGGTGTGTGGGTAACCCTTATATCTCCGGAACGGCTGGACCGATTTCGATGTGCTTTGGAATGAGGAGGTATATCAAAAATTCATCGACAAAATAAGCTTTTAAACCGGAAGCGGAAGTTAGACATGTTTTTATGGTAGCATTGTTTTCAGAAACTGAATTTTGGAAATTGGAACAGTGGAAATTATAGGAGGCCTTAGGACAAACCAAACGATTTTTACCGAACTCTCTAGCTTCAACATGGCGGCCGCTACGCATTTTTGAACATTTCGACTTTAACGCCCATTTACTCAAAAACCAGTTATCTGATTGGAATCAACTACATCTTGTTTAGTAGCCCTTCAAGGTACTATACCACGAAATATAATTAATTTTGAAAATGTAAAAACGATCGTAATGACAGCACTGCAAAATTTTGGAATTTTTCAAAAAAATTTTTCTCAAAAACTGCCCACACGTTTTTGTTTAAACTTTTTAAGCTGATAAAGATAGACATTTGCTACAATTTTGTTTTTTGATCATTCCTATAATTTCACTGTGACGCCCTCTGTGAATTTTTGAAAATTGAAAATTGGTACCCTTTTATTTATTTAACGGGGGGCAATAAAATATTTCTGTTAAAGCAATATAGCTCATCATTGATAACAAAATCCGAATATTATAATATTTTTTCGATAATTTCATATTTAGGGAAGCTACTGTTCCCCCTCCCCCCAAATTTTTTCGATAAAAAATTAAATATTTGGTTTTTTGTTTTGTTTGCTCTAGGAGAATCTTTTTACAAAAAATCAAAACATCGAATTTTTTGCCCTTAATAATCTTGTTGTCAGAAGAATTTCACATACTTTCTAAAGCAGTTGTATTCTTGCACTAGTCGTTTAATGTTTAGTGTAGGCTAACTTTTTTATTTTAATAGATAGACTCGCAAACCCAAGAGCAAAGTTGTAGGGCAAATTCTTCTCGATTGTATTTAAGAAAAAAACTTCCAATTTCCAATTTTAATATGGCGGCCACGGTAAAAAATAACTTTTTTTTAAATGGAAACGTGGCATTTTGGCTTTAAAATCAGAAAGGTTTTGAAATTCTAAATACAAATTAATGAGTAATTTCTTACTAAAAATAATATTTCTCGAATTATTAATACATTTTCAAACATCAACACGCTTCCTTACTCGTGCCTCCGGTTCATTTCAGTTCGGTTGTTTTACATGTACTCAGTTGCAGGCGGAGCCAGCGTGGTAATGGTACGTTTAAGTTACGCTCTTCAGGCTTGAAGTTTTTATAAACGCTGTTTACTTTTACTAGCCGGGTCTAGACAGGTGTACATCAAAAGTGTCGGAAAATATAAAACAATGTTAATTTATAAGTATAGGAAAGTCCAGGCGAAGTGTTTCGCTCATTTTTATTCCCAATTTTTGTATTGTGTGGATATGTGTTGTTTCCTTCTGTTTCTATAACCATTGTCTCAGTTTTTCAATATTATCTTTATTGTTATTTTCAGCTCTTTTTGTTTATATGTTACTGTTCATCACAGGTATCTTTCTGAGTTGCCTAATCTTATTTTGTCACCTGCAAATAACTTTTCCGAGAATCTCACCCGTCTCATCTTCTAGTAGTCTAGACGGGGCCGTTCACTCTTTCTTTATTCTCTTATTTATCATAATTTAAGCTTAGCTATCGCTTCTTATTTTCAGCACATTTGTGATGTTGACTGCAAGTCTTTTCTTTATTGTTTGTGCGGTCACCTGCGCGGTGCGTTTTTTTTTTTCGTTTGGTTTTCCGTATCTAACTGTCCGCCCTATTCTATTAATGTTCATCCTGTTTCTGTTTCTATTGTAGAATCATTTTCTTTGTCTTGACCACCTTACTATACCCTCAGTTTGACACTGTAGTCTTATCGTTTCTATCACTGATCCTCAGCGTCTTATCTGTTTTGGTTGTCAATATTTGATCACTGTTTTTAACATTATTTTTATCTTACTGATGTAGGCTGTCGTTTCTGCAACGTACGTCCTCACGCATATTTGATTATATTCTAACTTAGCTGCCATCGTGTTTTCACATTCTTCTTAAACAGCCGGGTATCGCTGTTGTTTTACTTGCTTAACTAAACACTTCTTTTGACAAGTTTCCACAGCTCGATATCTCTACAACCAGGTTCAACTATATCAACACTCTTGTTGTATGTGTTTGTTCTTCGTATGCTTTGGTTATTTAGAGCAGGTTTGTATTGTGTTGGTTTCTTAGCATTCATTGTAGATGTATTTTCTGAATCCCCGTTGTTCTTCAATGCTCTGTAATGTTTTGGATATTCCAGTCAGTTATACTGCAATGTCGAGGTAAACAGAGTTGCCAAGAATCTTCTGTACGAGTTTGATTGTTTCAAACGCTAGAATTTATATTTTTTGTTGTGCCTAATATATCAGGAAATATGAAATACAATTTTCAGATAAAATGGCAACGACGAGATGATGTTTTATAATAGATCACTATTAGCTAAATAAATCTAGATAAATTTTAAACTGATGTAGATTGATAGGCGTAATTATTATTATTCACTAATTATCAGCTTAAGCTATAAAGAAATAACTAATTGGTAAACTAGCTAATTGTTATTCATGTGTTGTCGACATCCTTCTTGCCACATCAGAATACAATTATAGTATTGCCAATTAAAAAATATGGTTTTACGTGATTGAATGTTATAACTTAATTAACAGGGAAGTACACTTTCTACCTTGTAAGTACACTTATAATTATAGTATGTAATTGCTATTGTATTGTTATTGTCTTACTGATAAAACTCTTAGAATTCACATAAAACTTTTATAAAACATTATTGACTAATAAAACTATATATGCTGCCATTTTAAAACTTACTGCCCATTATCTGCAAATTATGTTGTTCTTTTGCTTAATAGGAATACTAACGCCATCAGCATACATAAAAACATAATAAAATTGTTCATCGTATTTTTTACATTTTATTGCTTCTAAATTTCTTATTTTTATTATTCCCATATATAGCTAAATGTGATTATTAATAGAAAATTACTAATATTTTCTGCTGATTGTATTGTATTACCATTGGAAATTTTTGATCGGTATAAACAGCGTGTTTGTTAATCGCTCTACAGCTTGTAACTTCGTTGTTAATAAAGATATCGAAATAAACTTTTTTTTGTTTTTGATGGGGAGATGTATAGTACAAAATGCCGTATGCCAGTTTTAAATGGCATATAACCTTTGCTTTTTAAATAGAACACCCTGTATATTTTTAGATATTTGAAATCAGCGCTAAAAATACTTTATGTTGGTACACCTCAATTGTAATTTTGGAGTGCAAGTTTTTTTAAATAAACAAAAATATATTTACTTAAATTTATGTAAAATCACCAACTTATCAAGAAAGGTAAACAAATGCCACTTTCTTTTAAAAGTGCACCACAGCCAAGTTACCCCACCGAACTTCATTTAAACATGTGAAAACGTAATGTTTTTATTGGAACAATATGAACTGCAGTAGATAGTTGAAAACTACAATTAAACAGCTTTACAATGTGATAATGCCATACTTGCGTTATCGTTTAAAATTTGCCTTTAAAAATTAAAAATATGTCAAACAATAAAAGTATGATAATACAATACCTGAATCACAAGTTATTACTAGGCTTAGGTGGGCGATTAAACAACAATTGCTTGAGAATATCAACAACATAATGCTTCCTTCAACAACTTTATTATTAAAATGTTGTTTGACGTATTTTAGTTTTTCTAAAGGTTAATTTTAAATGACAAGGAAAGTATGGCAACATCATTATAAAGCTGTTGTATTTTAATTTTTTAATTATCTAATGCAACTCGTATGGTTTCATTGAAAAGAATTTGTTTTCACATGTTCTAATGAAGTTTCGTAGGGTAATTCGGTTATGGTGCAGTTTTAAAAAGAAGTGGCATTTGTTTTGCATTGCTTGATAAGTTGTTAGTGATTTTACATAAGACATGGCCTGCTTTACGAAAATAATAAAAAAAATGAGCGAAACACTTCGCCTGGACTTATACTTATAAAATAACATTGTTTTATATTTTCCAACACTTTCGATATGCACCTGTCTAGACACGACTAGTTAAAGTAAATAGTTCTTATAAGTTGTAGCATCTTGAAGCGGTTGAAGAAAGACCGACCGCTGCGCTCTGCAAGCATAAGGTTGGGTAAAATATTCGGACTGAATCAACGGAAGGGCGGAAATTGATATTTGAAAATATATTAATAACTCGAGAAGTATTATTTTTAGCAAGAAATTACTCTTATTAATTTGCATTTAGAATTTCAAAACCTTTCTGATTTTAAAGCCAAAATGCCACGTTTCCATTAAAAAAAAAGTTTTTTTTTGCCGTGGCCGCCATATTAAAATTGGAAACTCAAGTTTTTTTCTTAAATACAATCGAGAAGAATTTGCCCTACAACTTTGCTCTGGAGTTTGCGAGTCTATCTATTAAAATGAAAAAGTTAGCCTACACTGAACATTAAACGACTAGTACAAGAATACAACTAGTATGTGAAATTCTTCTAAGGACAAAAAGATTATTAAGGGGCAAAAAATTCGATTTTTTGATTTTTTGTAAAAAGATTCTCCTAGAGCAAACAAAAGAAGAAATCAATTTTTTAATTTTGTAGCGAAAATTTTGGGGGGGATGGGGAACAGTAGCCCCCCTAAATATTAAAGTATCAAAAAAATATTATGATATTCGGATTTTGCTATCAATGATGAGCTATATTGCTTTAACAGAAATATTTTATTGCCCCCCGTTAAATAAATAATAGGGTACCAATTTTCAATTTTCAAAAATTCACAGAGGGCGTCACAGTGAAATTATAGCAATGCGCAAAAAAATAAATTGTAGAAGATTCTCAGCTCTATCAGCTTAAATAGTTTAAACAAAAACGTGTGGGCAGTTTTTGAGAAATATTTTTTTGAAAAATTTCAAAATTTTGGAGTGATGTCATTGCGATCGTTTTTATATTTTAAAAATTAATTATATTTTATGGTATAGTACCCTTGAAGGGCTACCAAACAAGATGTAGTTGATTCCAATCAGAAAACTGGTTTTTGAGTAAATGGGCGTTAAAATCGAAATTTTCAAAAATTCGTAGCGGCCGCCATGTTGAAGCTAGAGAGTTCGGTAAAAAAACGTTTGATTTGTTCTAAGGCCTTCTATAATTTCCACTATTCCAATTTCCAAAATTCAGTTTCTGAAAAAAATGCTACCAAAAAAACATGTCTAACTTCCGCTTCCGGTTTCGGATTCTTTTTAAAGCTTGTTTTGTCAGTGAATTTTTGATATACCCCCTCATTCCAAAGCACATCAACATCGGTCCAGCCGTTCCGGAGATATGGAGCGTAACCCACCCACCCACAGACCCACCCACAGACAGACATTTTTTAAAAACCACTTTTTTAGGATCCTGGAAGCCCAAAACATGTATTTCCGTCAAAATCTCGATTTTAAAAATTTGCATGAAATCAATACTTCCCTATACTGAAAGTATAGGAAAGTAAAATTAAAAAATTTCGATTTAAGTGCACCACCGTAAAGTATTTTTAGCGTTGATTTCAAATGTCTAGAAATATATAGGGTGTTCTATTTAAAAAGCAAAAGATATATGCCGTTGTACAAAAATAGTAGGCGGTGTTTGAAATTAGTATACGGCATTTCGTACTATAGATTTCCCCATTTAACACAAAAAAAGTTTTTATCGATATCTTTATTAATAAAGAAGTTACAAGCTGTAAAGTGATTTACAAACACCCGTTTCGGTACATACTATATTATTTTAATTAACTAAATTGCAATTATTGACCAGTTTGAAAGGTATTGTGTATTTTGTAAGAAAATTCACGTGACATGTGATATGACAATGAAATTTAAAGTTTATTTAAAAATATTAGAAAACTATAAATACCAATGACAGTGAACCACTGTTCTCAGTTGCAATTTATAAATAAAAAAGGAAACATTAAAATTGTTCTCATGGATCTCCATCATTTCTAACAACTTAAATTTACCAGAATTTAATGTAATATCAATATAATATACGAAAGTTATGAACAATGTAAAAGACTTGTGTGAAAACCTAATGATTGCTGTAGGAAAGGTGTGTCTTTTCTGTCCGCCTCTACTATGCGTGGAGCGTGGCATTGACTTTTACATTTTATATTTTTGCATTTAAATTGATGCATATGATACATCCATTGAGGAAGTTGTACAAGGTTAAAAAATTAAACGATCTCTAGTAGAGACTTCCAAACAATTATCGAAATGCGTGCTCGTATACTAATACGCATTACTTGTTTTTCAAAAATTGCATAAGAAGGCGGTCTTGTTCAGTGACTAATGGCATTAAATAAATTAATTGGAAGGTTATATTTGCGAATAACGCAGGGTCAAATGAAATTTACACGCCCCATACTATTTTAGTTAGAACGACCTTAGTTAAATGAAGTAGGACGAATTAAATCAGGGCTACCCTAACTTCAAACTTCCCCCACGACGTTTGCGTACCGAAGGAAAAGATTTGCCACATAATAAAATTATGAAATCGATTTTAGTGTTTGTACAGGAAAATTATGAAAAATAGGGGAAAAAGTTCGAGCAGAGCTGATTTTTGGCAGAGACGCTCAGTTAAGCTTTTTGTTCAACGTACTAAAAGTCCTGAATGATTCGATGTGAACTTCGAGCGCTAGTTTAGAAAAATGTATTCTAAAATCAGTTTTATCAGATTTTCTCGAATATCTCGCAAACGGAAGCACCTATATGATGATGGTGGAAGGGATGTGTTTTACAAAACGGCGGCTGAAGCTCACATCGGATTACTGGAATTTTTAGTATCTTAAACAAGAAGCCAAACTGTACATCTCTGCCAAAAATCATCTGTGTTGTAATTTCTTTCCCGATTTGAGAAAAAAAGCATGTTTAATGCTGAATACAACAAAAATCAATTCAAATTTGGTTGATAAATAATGGAGACACAAGGTGCCCAGAATAACTTGCACAGCATGGGGATCTCGGCAAGTATATGAAATACGAAAACGGTTAAATTGGATGAATGTTGCTTAATTATGGTAACAATGTAATGGTGATTTTGTTTTTACCAAAATATTCATGGTTTACTAGATACGAGCAAAAACTGAAAAAGCGGAGTAATTTTGGTAAAATATCTCTGTTCATAGTGTAAATACGAAAAAATCATAATGGAAAAAGTTTTAGGTCTATTTAAGCTGTAATAAGAAAAAAATATTTCAACATTGTGTTTTGTTTCGTTTTCGAAATATAACACAAACATGCAATTTTTTTTGTTTGTGTTATATTTCAAAAATATATTGAAAATTTTTTTTATTATAGCTTAAATAGATCTACAACTATTTCTTTTCCGATTTTTTTCTTTTTTCACTATAAACAGAGATATTTTACCTTGAAGAAATTCCACTTTTTAAGTTTTTCGCTCATATCTAATAAGGCATGGATATTTTGGGAAAAACAAAATCATCATTACATTGGTACCGTACTTAGACAACATTTATCTATTTTAACCATTTTCATATCTCTCATAATTACTTGCCGAGATCCCCGTGCTGTGTAAGTTATTATGGGCACCCGTCATGATACTACCTACGAAGTAGTAAAGATATGCTCAGGCGCAGGTGGCGCTCTATCCTTGTCTACCCGATGACGTAGATCCGTGACAAAATTAGGATCGCTAGTCCTGTCAACGTGGTCCGCGGCATACAGAGGCGATATACTTACTGTTAATAGTTTGGTCCTTGCTAATTCCTACAAATATGGTTATGTGTGCGGTAGTAAATTGTAAGAACAACAACAATAAAAAGGCAACAATTTCTGAAAATAAATGTCGCTATTTTTCGTTTCCAAAAAAAAAAGAAATTTGTGATATTTGGGTTCGAAGGTGTTTGCAACTTCATAAATTTAATACCTCTACAGCACGGATCTGCTCAATGCATTTTAATAACGATGACTATTGCTTACAACAACGACTTTTAAATCTTCCTGAAATTAAATGGAAACTTAAACCAGACGCAATACCATCAAAAAATTTACCTTGTTCCACAACGACGGCATCTAATATTAGCTCACATCAGTTAAAAAGTGAACGAAATAATAGAATGAAAAAGAGGCACTTGCTTAAAGATTTGGATAAGTAAGTTCCGTTTTTTTTATCTAAGCAATAATAATACTATACTATACTTTTTAAATAATATATTTATTAGTTTTAAAACAACACAAGTTAATGAAACTACCACAGAAAATATGGAGATTGATGCAGTAGAATCAGAAGACCAAACCAATCAAGACCTGAAAATAGACCAAGCCTCTCAAACTGAAAGGTGCAGATTTGTCTGGCACTCTTATAACAAACTTGAATTAAATCATAATATATTATTTCTAGCATTCGTGATGATATTTTATCCAAGCTGGAGTTGCTTCAGGCTGAAAATGTTAAACTTCGAGAAGAAAATAAGACATTAGACACGAATAATAAAAACACCCAAGAATGTTTAAGAACAATTTTTACAGAAGGCCAAATCCGTAAACTTAATTCTGGTAATACACGAGTATATATGAGGTGGTCAGTGGAGGATATTGCTGCTGCTATTTCACAACATGCTGCAGGGCCACGAGCCTACAGATTGCTCCGAAAAAGGGGCCATCCATTACCAGGGGTGTCTACGTTAAGAAGATGGACAGGAAAAGTTGATGTACAACCGGGTATGTTCAAAGTAACCAACCTGTCAAGTTTATAATAACATATTGTTTTAGGCATATTAAATGTGGTCCTAAAGCTAATGAAAAACTGTAACTTATCAAAAATGGAGCGAGCATGCATAATTTTATTTGATGAAGTAAAAATACAAAAAATGTATGATTATGACAGGAAGGCTGATACAACTATTCCACCATCGAATTATGCGCAAGTCATTATGGCTCGCGGTATTTGCGGAAATTGGAAGCAGCCCATATATTATGACTATGATTCTAAAGTAACGAAAGATTTATTATTTCAAATAATTGAGGCACTTGAAACTTGTGAATTTCCTGTACACGCCATTAATTGTGATTTGGGAGGTGGTAACAGGGGATTATGGAAGGAACTGGGTATATCTGAAAACCAAACATGGTTTCTCAATTCGGTAACAAACAAAAGAATTCACGTTTTTGCAGACGTCCCTCATATGATGAAGCTTCTACGAAATCATTTTCTTGATTCTGGATTTATAATAAGAGAAAAATCAATAACTAGAGAACCAGTTGTAGAACTTTTACAAATATCAGGAAGGTCTGATTTAAATATAGCTCACAAAATTAATTCCAACCATTTGACAGTAAAGAATGCAAAACGTCAAAAAGTTAAATTGGCAACAAAGTTATTTTCGCATACAGTTTCAAAGGCCATATCGCGTATGGGTCATCTGGGCTTGTATAAAAATGTTAACAATAATTGGTTAGAATGTTCCGAGTTGTTTAAACTTACAAACGATTGGTTTGATGTATTTAATTCAAAGATTCCAGAAACAGACTCGCGCAATAGGACTAAAGCGTACGGACTTGCGTTGGATGATCAGAATAAAATTTTGGATGAAATGGAGGATCTCATGAATAATTTAAATGTCAAAACAAACAAAAATGTCATTTCCAAAACCAAAGCTAAAGTATCGGTTCAAAACGGGGCAAGTGCAAGTAATATGGGGAAAAAATGTAAGCTGCCATTTCAAAAGGGTACTACGATTTCTATTAAATCTCTAAAATTACTTTTTGAAGATTTAAAAACTGATTTTCATATAAAATACGTTCTAACCTATCACCTCAATCAAGATCCGTTGGAAGGTTTTTTTTTCATAATTAGAGCAATTGGAGGATTGCATGATCATCCGACACCTTTACAATTTAAATATCGCCTGAGAAATTATATAGTTGGAAGAAATGAAGATGTCATTTCAGAAGCGGCAAATGTAAATATTTCTAGTAATGCTCCCAATTTGACAAGCGTTGAGACTTTAAAAGACAGTATTAATGGCAGTAATAAAAATATTTTAGACGATGATGATGATGAACATAATATTGTTGAAACAGACGATGCCAAAATTGTAACTGTACAGCTCTTCGATCATTTAAATAATTCACCTTTAATTCTAGAAGATGATTTATGTCATGATCTATCAGATATAGAATGGGATGGGTTGGAGAATTTGGCGGGATACATAGCTTTTAAATTTCGCAAAACAGAAAATTTAGGATATGCAACTTCTTCGAAAAGCGTGCCATTTACCTGGGTTGATCATCTTTCGGAAGGTGGACTTATGAAACCACACGACGACTTTTTATTGAAATGCAAAAATCTTGACAGAATTTTTAAAAATTTAAATCACGAAACTTTGAAAATTACTGAAAAGTTTCTACATGAACACATTGAGGAAGCTAGTAATATTGACCTAAGTTATGAAGTTAAACATTTATTTTTTAGATGTAAAATGTATTTTAGGATTAGGTCTCTTAACCAAAAAATTAAGGAAGGGTCTACTATGACAAATCGAAAAATTGTAAAAATTGTAACATAAACATATGCTGTATATAATTTTTTTTTTTACAAACACTATTAAAAATTGATTTTTAACCTAATATTACTTAGTAGCGTGTTAAAAGTAATTCATGTTTAGTGTTAAAAGTAAACTAACACAAAATTCTGTCAATGTGACATTTTTATTAATCAACAAGTTATAAATTATTTGGAAACAATTATTAATATTTAGGTACCCCTCTTTTGATTATGATTTATTTTATTCCCCATAATTACCCATTAACAGATTGCCGCTACTTTACGTAACACCCTGTATGTATTTTTTGTATTAATAAATATCTATTATGTACTTAGGTAAATCTTAGTTGTTTTATTACAAACTTTATTTATTTAAAATCATGCGTTTATTAATATTATATTCTCCGATAACTATACCGCTGCAGCAGGCTATTACATGCCTGTTGTCACGCGCCTACGTCATGCGCAGTATAGAACGAAAATGGAATCTTCAATGAGCATATCTTATAAAGTTATAAAAGTTATAGTATCATGGGCACCCGTCATTTTTCAACCAAATTTGAATTGATTTTTATTGTATTTAGTATAAATATAAAATATGCTTTAAATAAAGGTATTACAGGGGGTGTTTTTCTATTTGAAATTTTAAAGTTGGGGCTGTTAGAGCATAGAGGGCTAACGGTAGGGGGTTGAAAATAATTCCTACATGTGTTTATTTGAAAATAAAAATAGATGTGTCCGAGAATTTCTTAAAAAAATAGGCATGTTTAATGAATTTTAATTCAAACTTTAGGGACATGCTGCACATTTAAACATTTGTATCCGTTTTCGAGTTGACATAGATTAGAGGTAGACACCTGTAATTCCACAGTATTTCTAGGATGTCATAGAAATTTATACAAACACTAAAATGGCAGTAGATAAGTGGCTATAATTTTATTACGAAGCGGAGGAGCAATAAGTCGAACGCAGACAAATTACATACGGTATAAGACTGTTAAGACAAATATTGTTGAAGATTTGGGAATAGTGGAAGCATCACATTTTTATAAATTTTTACAAGCGATTGTGCTGTATACGGCAATCGGAGAACTAGGAGTCGCCGAATATCTAATGAAATTAGTAAAGATGACACTAAATGAAATTGAAAACGTAACAAGAATTCGAGGGCAGCTGACTCGTCGTCATAGACAGAGCGATGTCCCATCGTGCGTACTATTTAATCGCTTTCGAAAAAGCAATGAAACTCAATAATTGACTCAGTATAAGTAACTGCTTTTGCCGAGGATGTAGACATTGTTTGCAGATCGTTCGAAGGCACTAAAAGATGACACATAGAATTGAGAACATTATTTTGACTAATTATCGAAGATCTTATAATATAATATCGATGAAAAGCAAGATCCGACTATACAAACAGAAACATGTATTTGCCCAGTGCACTTTTATAGATCAAAAACCATCAAAAATTACAGGAAATCGTGATAGATTGTTGGGATGCTTTTAATGTAAAATTTAATGAAACGTGTAAACTTAGAGCAGTTCAAAAAGTTGACCGTTGAGCAGGCAGTATAAGCATGAACTCTATGAACACTTTGGAGATCCAGATACGGAACGATAAAACACGACAACTAAGATTGATTGTCCATATAGATCGGATGTAGGAATTAGAAATACCTAAAAGAATAATGAAACAAAATCCGGACATACGAAGAGCAATTGGTCAACCAAAAAGCAAATACGTGCACGAAGAAGAGATTATTTGAAGAAACTACTTGAAGAAGCTAATGCACAAAAGCAGCTGTAGCAATATTCAGGCTCTGCCACCTAAATCTTTCTATAAATTTTTTATTTAAAGAAGTATTATGACGAGCTGGGCATCAAAAAGTTGTATTTCGTCTAAACTTGCTTTGTAGGAATATTTATTTCCCTGCACACTTACAAAGATTAAGATGAAATAAAGGGTCTATAATCATTTTCCAAAAATGCTTCTCTGAAGAGTTACAGCCGGTTAAAGACGACCTGCAAAATGCAGCTTTTTTTGAATAAGCTGTGGATCGCTTTGAGCTAGGTACTTAAATTTGATATGGAGTCATCCTCAACAGTTTGCTACATTTGTATTTATTTATTTAATTACTCTACATAAAAAAATATACAGACAATTTAAATAAAACTGCAATTGTGTAGTTTTTATCGAAAACTAACGTTTCGTATGACGGTTATAGTTCACTTCTTGAGAATGAAAACGAAAGCTCGAAATTAAAATATTTCAAGGTCAAGAATATTTTTGACAGACTCACTATCGCAAAATCGTTTTTACCTTTCCATACTTTTGGTATGGGAATGATTCTGAAATTATGACGGTGTACGTATGGCGGTATGAGTGCAACGCTCAACATCTCGGGAACTACTGGACTAATATTAATAAAATACAACTAAAATTCATCGGATTAAAAAGACTTTTTGTACGTTGAAGAACCATAAACGGAAGTTACATATGTTTTCAAAAACAGAATTTTAATGTTTAAGAAGAGATTATGATAGAGTGCGCTACGACTTTTCCGAACATTTTAGCTTTAAAATATCGGCTGTTAGGATTTTGATAATTTTGGATTTAACGCATATTTACTCAATTTACTCAAAATTTACTCAAAAATGAGTCGGCAGGTCAGAATAAAAGGGATGATTTCTGTCATTGTTTAGAGAGTGGTTTAAACAACATTTGTAATTTTTCCTGTCAATTATCGTTTTGAACCATCTCTTGTTGTAATGTACCATGGATTTATTTTCAGTACTTGGTGAAATACTTAAACTTGAGTTTGAATGTTTATTTTTGGATTATTTTCAGATTTATCAAAGCTTGAATAACTTCAAAAATATTGGCCAAATCCAAAAATCGTAGAGGAACTTTTCGCTCGGTTTTTATGGTAGAATACCGTCCCGCAGTCCGTGTCCGCGAGTATCGGAACGTATATCCATAAAAACTCGCATTTTTCTAAATTATTATGTCATTGTAATTTTTATATTATCGCCAATAGCTTTTGAATTATTCATACTTAAAATGTGTCAGTACTCTCTGGATCACCTTGTAAAAACGCGCCAATGCCGAACATTTACTAGACTGTGTGTATTCTAGTACCTTGCAAATACGCGCTAATCCGGTAGCTAGATAATAGTTTACGACAGACTATATGCGACTACAACACTCGCCACTGCAGCACATAGGTTAGGTATAGGTTCCTCCCTAAATATGACTGTATCTAAAAAGCTTGGTCTAGTTCTAATCAATTGACTTAAACATGCTAGCTTTTCTTAACTTTGTGTATTGGTTTATTTTTGTAAAAAAACTATATAATTTAGAAAACGGAACATGTATAATGTTCTGCTTTTCCTAATTCAACTAATATAGTACCACTTTAGTATGAATCCTCCTAAAATTACCTTTAAACATTTTCTATTATAAAATCCTTATTTCAAACATATTCAATGAAGCTGTGACTTCTATATTTTGCAGAAATAGCAACAGATACCAATTTATTTTTGTTTTCTTCAAATAACTACCTACCATTAAAAAACAATAAAGTCATTATATGAACGACCCTCATTATTATGAAAGGGCACTTTTCACGGCGCGGCGGTTCAAAACGGCTCCCATGCCGGGTGGTCCCAAATCCAAACTTGAACTGCCCGCCCATTAACTCTATGATTTACCGTGCTCTCAGGTGGGTAACATTTTAATTCGTCGTTAATATACTTGATGGTCGCCTTTGTAGGCACACCTTATAAAATTTGTTTGAACATCTTATAATAAATGGCAAATAAACAATGACTTGTAGATGTTGGTATTGAGATGATCGAGAATTATTATGTTGTACCAAACCATCAGTTAATTAAATGATAATTATTACTCGTCTTTTAAATGGAATGATAAATATTGGGTATATACCGACTTAATTTAAATATAAACGCAGCAGTTAAGTATATCATTTTTTAATATATTTCGTTTTCTGAAAAATGCATTAATTAATTTAAAAATAACAGAAAAAAAAGGGCGAAACAGGTCGCTGGTATTTGCTCATACTTTTTATGTTTTAAATGTTCCCGCGCTAATAACTGTAAAAAAATTAAAAAAATGTACCTAGAAGAATAGTGCTACGATAACTTCGCCTAGCCGCATTGGATAGGAGCACCGTAACCGACCGCGCTTTATAGCCGATTAGATGCGCTTCGAACTTCGTACCAAAATTGCTTTAAAAGCTTTATTTTAAGAGTCTTAAAAAAGATTCAAAGAATGAAAAATATATTTTTAAACTAGTGCTAATTAATAGCCGTAGATAAAATCGCGTAACTTTCCTAAAATGAGTTATTAGAATTAAAAAGTATTATTTTTTCCCTAATTTTTAATATGGCTGAAAGTTCTTGCTAATTCTTATAAACTACTTCAAACATACTGTCAAACTGTTTAAAGTATGTAACAATTGGCGTCTGCGGTTTTGAATAAAAAATTAATCAGTTTCAAATTTATCAAAAATTCCTGGAGGGCGTCACAGTAAAATTTGGGAGATTAGTAAGAAACAAATTTGTAGCTCATTGCAAGCTTTATCGGCTCGGAAAGTTAAAAATGTGTGGGCAATTTTTGAGGAATAATTTTTAAAAATGTCATATTTTGAGCCGCTAGTATATTTACAATTTTCATATTTCCAAAACTTGATTAAACTTATTAAGGGCTACATCAAATAATATGACATATAGTATTGATTGGATATATCTTTTTGAGTAATCGGCCATTAAAGTTAAAATTATTAAAAATTCGTAGCGGCCTTCATTGTGAAGAAAAGCATTTTATTTATCTTTAGGTGAACTACAACGCTATGTGTACAAAATTTCAAAACAGTGTTTATAAAAAAATCCATACCAAAAAAAATTCCGTTTCCGGTTTCGGTTCTAATTAACGACCTTACAAAGAACTACTTGCAGCTAAAAAACTTCCACACACCAAGTTTTATAAAAAAATCGGTTTATTGTCCTCCGTTTATTAAATACTCGTAAGGAGATATTAATTTGCAAATTTCAATAATTCCTGGAAGATATCGCAGACATATGAGAGCACTACGGATTTGAAAATTCTGTTTCATTATAACAGTTTGTTTGCTTACTCATAGGTATGTAAGTAAACCGGCGTTAAATCTACAATTAAAAAAAATTGTAGCGTCCGCCATTTTTAAGTTAGGAAGCTTGGGAAGAAAACATTGCAATTGTTGTAATATTCTTTTTCTTGCAAATTTATACGATTTGCTTTCTCTCATATCACTCGCACGGAAAGTTTACTTGCGATATGGGTGTACGAGTATATCAAAATTTCATCGAGTAAATGAAATTTTAAAAACATTCAAAGCTGGAAGCTGAAGTTCAACATACTGTTTTCAAAAGCGATTTTGAAACTCGGGAAACAGGATTTAACGCTTATTATCTGAACTATCTAGCTCCAAAATTGCGTATGATAAGATTTTTCATATGTATGATTTTACGTCCGTTTACTCAAAATTGAGTAGCAAGATCGGCAAAGCACTCGTCCTAGAGGAATACAAAATTGTTATGTCGTGTGTCAACGAACGTAGTCTCTCTCACCCCCCTTTTTGCACAAGTATTAAGTTAATGAAAGAAAGCTCGGGGATGTTCAATTCTTCATAATAAACGCATTATGTAACTCAAACGTCACTAACTAGCACTTTCGGTTTACCCGTAAATGACACAAACATAAAATTCGCTTTTCAACTGTTTATTTCAGATTTAAGATTGAGTAATGAATGAGAGAGAAAATGTAATTGTTTCACTGCACGAGGATGGGAAATGGCTATGAAATCTATATTTATGTTAGCAAGTATGCGTTGCAAATTTATAAAAACATGTTACAGTAATTTCATAAAACAAAATCGAAATTAATGTAGATCAATTATAATATACCATGTGACACAGACTCATGGTACACCCCCTTTTCTCCTTTGTTTCTCTAGCTATATTTCTGAAATTTAGAACATTGAATATGCTCACTAGACGGCACTTTTTGACATATTTGGAAAAAAAATTCAACTTCCGGTTTTTCCGGAAATGACATCAACTTTCGATTTTCAAATGGGACACCCTGTATATTATACATTTCCGGAAAAACTGGAAGTTGCATTTTTTTTCCAAATATGTCAGAAAGTGCCGTCTAGTGAGCATATTCAATGTTCCAAATTTCAGAAATATAGCTAGAGAAACAAAGGAGAAAAGGGGGGTGTACCATGAGTCTGTGTCACATGGTATGTCTAAAATTTATTAAAAAATACTAACATCTGAATTTTTTAAATTCTTATGAACTAACTGACTATAAGACGATTTTTGAAGTGAAACTTCTTTGGCGGTGGGTGCAACATGCGAGCTTTGGTCATGAAGTGAGTTGCACTTGTTTACGTAGGCCGAAGAAGGAATAAAAGATAGTTTGTCGGTAGCACTCTCAAAGCTCTAGGTTTATAATTAAAAGACCTACCGACTTGGATTTTATTAAGCATGTGGCCCATTAATTGCCCTTCATTTTGGTATCAATTTATAAGGTATAATAAATACATGTATATTAAGAAAAATTGTTGTACACTTTTCTTCTTTTTCTCTAGTGCCATACCCCATTCAGGGCGTTGGCGATCTCTTTCCTATGTCTGTGTTTGGTGGGCGGAGATAGATATTTTGCACAAGCAGACACAGGGGACCTACGGTTTAACGTGGGCTTCGAACCACAAAAAGTGCATTTACTTTTTCTCCAGAGCGATTGTCTTCGGAAAAAAACACCTCGCTGATTTCCCGTTGCCTTGCGAGGGAGAACGACCGGGCCGGGAGTAGAACCCGGATTCCCTGCATTGGTAGCCCGCGCGTTTACCACTGAGCTACGGCCGTACACTTTTACGAACTCTAAACTAGTTTTGTTAATTTTACATACGCTATCTTTTTTTACGGTATTAATTTTGGTTTTTGTTAAATACAAAACTTCGTTACAATCTAAGGAACATTTCGTCCCATATATATCTCGTATAGTCGCGTTGCAAAATTAACACCGGTACAGCCCTTTATATTTGGGCTTGTTCATATTGTTAAAAGTTCAAGCATGAGTGCGAGAAGGATATGTACCTACTAATATAGTTTGCAGGATGTTGGAAGAGTAAGAATTGTACGTATAATCGTCTATGAATTTTTGCTGTAAGATGAAATCATTCTCGTCTCAAGATGAGTAATTCTTCTTAACGATTTATGGTTTCCCGTTTCATAAATAAAATGGTACAAATTTTTGGTTTTCAAAAATTCATAGAGAGTGTCACAGTGGAATTATGCTATTTAACAAAAAAAAAAACAAATTGTAGCTCACGTTCGGCTTTTTCTAGAAAAACGTATTGCCAGTTTTTGCGAAATATTATTTTGTAAATCAAATGTTTGGAACTTACATTTTCTTCAAGTATAAAAGTATCTAAAGACCAACATTAGATTTTGGTTCTTCTAATAATGATGTGAAATTCTGCTTAAGAAAGAATTTATTATAGGGGTACCTTTTTTCGATTTCCAAAAATTCATAGAATGCGCTACAGTGAAAAGTTATAGCTTTCAGCAAAAAACCAAATTGTAGTAACAAGTTTTCGATTTGTCTTAAATTTTCTCAGATCCTGTGCTCAAATTTCCAAAATTTAATTCTTGAAAAAAACGTCCAACTTCCGCATCCGGTTTCGGATTTTTTTGAAAAACTTAAGTAGCATTTGAAATTTCATCAAAATCGGCCAACTACTTACGCCTTTAGAGGCGTAACACACATATACAGGCACACATTTTTTAAATAAACACTTTTTTGGTTCACTAAGCCCAAAAACGTGTATTTCCGTTAACATCTCGATTTTCAACTTTTTCATTAGATCAATGCTCCATTCCTAATAACGAAGGTATGGTAAAGTAAAAACAGTTAAAACTAGAAATTTTATTGCTATTTAAAAATATGAAATTGGTGTAATTTCCGGTTAAACCGGAAGTGCTAGATTAGTGCTCTATACGTTATATAAAGCGTTTGATGAACAATTAAACATCCACAAGTTTCGTTTCAATAACTTTAAAACTGTGTTGAAAACGGGGGAAACTTGTGTTGACAGCCGGCATACGGCATGTCAAAACGAAAAAAAAAATAAAGTTACAGTTACGTAACTCAAGGTGTTTGAAATATTGAAAATTTGAAAGAAACGCTTGAGAATCACTGATATACCAGAATTAAAGTTTTTTAAATAAAAAATGGCTGATTTAAACTTTTAGTCGGTTTTTCTTTTGCTGATATACGTTGTTCTTGCTTATGGGGCAGCTGATAGAAATGGCCATCGGGCACCTATATGAACCGTTTGCCAAATCGTTAAGTACCAGATGGTGGAACAACACAACGCCTGAGCGGTTAGGGTAATTTCAAGTTTCCAGCGACATTCGGCAACTGCAGTATTTACTTTTACATACATACCACGTGTCGCATGATAAATTATTTTTCATGGGATAGTTTGTGATTGTATGAATTAAGTTCCGACATGATTTTTTATTAATTTTTTTATCATATTATACAGAGACATCGAAGCTGATTGAACGTCTCGCTTCAAAAACATGTATGGTGGGCCGCTTCTGTCAATTTTAAATAATTGTAGGTGTGCGCTGAAAACTATGTCTATGTCGGTTATGCGTTACCGTTTTCTAACCTACATTCTTGATTAGTTTTATAACTAAATTAAATGCAACAAATGAGCTTTACCAAAACCTCTTATTGCACTTCGGCGCTAAAAACCATAATCGTTAAGAAAAAACTAAGAAATGTCTACCTTAAAATTAACAGAATGTTACTAAATGCTTGCAAATGGGGTTTCTAATGTCAAGTGAGATATATAAAAAAAAATTTAGGTCAAGAAATACTGACCTGAAAACTGGCTGGTTGCCATAGTATTGAACAAATCGAATCTATCTCGTACCTTTGATTTTAAAACAAAAGTATTTTAAAAGTGACTTGACATTTGAAAATAAACCTCGAAATGTCAAATATCATTTCAAGCAAAAAATTCGATTTTTAAGAAATTTTAAGCAGTCGTAGATAAAATTTTGTATGTCACACGTAAGATAATGCATTATTATGGCACTCGTTTGATTACACGACTCGGTCTACGACCTCGTCGTGCCTTTCAAGCTCGTGTTATAATAACGCCTTTATACCACTAGTAACATAAATAACTATTGTTTTAAAATCAAAGGAACGAGATAGATTAGATTTATTTAATACTATAGCAACCAGACAGTTTTCTTACAAACAAAGCTTTCGTTTTGTTTGTGTAAGTAAAATGAGTTAGGTAATGAATTTATTATCTCACTAGTGGGATAATGAATTTCATTACCTAATGCAAATGAATGACATAATAAGTCCTGATCCAAGCAGTCGTAGATAAAATATTTTTTAATTTAAGGCAATGGGTCTCCATCTTTTTATTTTATAATGTCCAGCTATCAATTTATTTCAACGTACTTTTCGCATTTATTTCCGTACTTGTACTATAAATACCACAGACACGGGGAAAAACGATGAAAGTGCTGTAAACACGAAAAGAACACGCACACTAAACGGTGAGCGTCTATATTTAACAATTAAAAATGAGTGAAGATTAAACTTCACTTTAAGCTCGTCGTTTGAAGAGTTGAATGACATGACGACGTGTTAATTATATTTAGTGTTGGTGTTTATATTTATATTTTCCTTACATGTACTTCCAGCATTGATTTATTTGTAAGATTAAAAGTGTTATGACGAAAAGTGTTGTCCATTATTTTAATTTTGTGTTATATTTTATATACACTATACACTATGAAATACTTGTTTACATTGTTTTGATTCAATTGTGTACTCCCTATACACTAGTTAAATAATTTTGGTTTATTTACAGGAGTACTAAAAATGTTTCGTTGAGCAATTAAAGTAAATTACATTTTTTATAGCAATATTCACGGTGTTGCTTTAAAAAATTTAAATAAATTTGATTTCTTTACAGTAATATTGACTGCTGTTTTTTTAGCATATAAAAACTTTAATTATTACGAATCACTTAGTTCAAGTTACACTGTTCAGTGATTTAGTTTTAATAATTTAATTTTAAGCAGGTAGTTTTATGGCAGCTGCACACATATTTGTACATAAATGTAAATAAACCATGACTGGAAAACATATATGTTGTAGTCATGTTGTCATGGGTTTGCTCCTTATTTGCGTTGATTATGGCTAGTCAATCCGGAATTTAGTATTTTACAATTTAAGATTTTAGCGAAGGAATCAATCTTTCTTATTCTCAAAGATTTTATACTTCGCTGAGATTGAAATGTCAGCTTTGAAGCCATTACTCTTATCAGAGTGCTGTCTCAATCGTATAACGGGGTGCTATTTTCTTTCGGGGGTTAGGCGTAACGTTGAGGTGCTGTTAGGAAGGAAACTGATGAAGGTGAGACACGCCGTCATTTCCACTTTGCTGTCGGCAAAACGCTCTTTTCGAACTCTATTACGCACTTGAGAGTAATCAACCGCTATTATTGGATATATTTCTCAGACGTATCACTACGTGACGCTGTTGTCTGAGAATTAAGCCTAATATTTGAAGAACTGTTATAAAGAAAGCTTATCAGGGGTATGACGTATAAATCAGTGATAACACACGTTACTTAGGTAATCTTTAAAACACTTACTATTCATTAACAGTCCCATTAAGCATGTTTTAAGATCTTGGAAGACAGATAAATCTAGCGCTGTAGTGCTGTCTGTGTGGTGGTGTTTGTCTACACTTCCCAGCCCAGACGCCGTGCCGTAACGCAGAAAAAAAAAATTCGGCCCAACTGCCGAAGACAAGACAAGCACACTTGTATTAACTCGCAAAAAACTAGATTGATCTACAAAGAAGAAGTCGGGGGGGGGGTCGTTATGAGCGCAGTAAAAGAGTAGCCTTTGATTCTTATTCTACGCATGTCAAATAGTCAATTTGGGCAAGCGCGATCTTTCTACCACTTCCCTCTCTAGCGCCTCACCCCACAAACGATTTTTCGTTATTTCAAAAATTTATTAATATCAGATTCAAAATCGGTATGAACATGTTACGTGACAATGAAAACAATTTTCCATTGAGAAAACACATCTGCGAGGTTTCCTTTTTGACGCTTACCTGAACAGTTTAGTTGGATAATTGCCAAAAAAAAAACTACTATCACTAATTTAAGTAATCGATTTTTAATATTATAACGCATAGAAATTATTTGCAATTAGAAAATGCAAAAATTTAGAAAACCAAATACCTGCTCTAAAAAATAGGGAAGAGGATCTATTCCAATATAGGCGAACTAAAAAAAAGCTCTGATGTGTGTTCTACGTAGCCGATTTACCAACCTCCAATTCCTCCCCTCCCCTTTCAAATTTTCTCTTTTTTAAAGATGTTGAAATTTTGGCTTTAAACTCGGTGCGATAAGGTGTTAAATGACAATAGCAACAAATTTTCATGGAGAAAATCTTCTGGGAGGTTTTTTTAGTCGCTAACCTGATCAGTTTAATTGAATAATAGTCAATAAAACCAAATTGGAAAATTTATCTTGAATTAATATTGTTTATGTTGAGAAAATTCAACAAATAAAAAATTTTAACGTTAAAAAATTCTCAAAAAATATGGATTTTCAATTTTTATTTTTTTAATTAAAATTCTTAAATATTCTCAAAATTTCCAAATTTCAAAATGTTTGAAATATTTTAAAATTTGCAAAATTATTTTTAATTACCTATAAATTTTAAAGATTTTCAGAGAATTTTTAATTAGAATTTTGGTAAATTTCAAAACTGTAAAATTTAATATTTATCAAAAAATTAACAAGAATTGCAATTAATTATTTTCAAATTAATATATCGGAATTTTCAAAGATTTCAAACAATTTTCAAAATCAAATATTTCTAAATGTTAAATTTCTTAATTTAAATTTACAGTTCTCAGTGTGTTGAAAACTTTCGTAGATATTTTCAAAACTACAAATTTTTTGAGTTTTAAACGACGAAATGTATAAATTTTTAAAATGATTAAAGTCCTTTGATTATTTTTATACTAACGGAATTTTGTAACATTTTTAATTTTTCACAGTTTTTAAAATTATCAAAATTTCCTAAATGTCCGAAAATGTTAAAGAAAATAAAATAGTTTGAATTAGAAGATAGAAAAGAAGAGAGCGGGTTTAGGCGACGAAGGTCCCGTGGCGGTTGCCACATAGTTTTTTTGTAATAGATCGTGCATTCTTTCAAATTGTCTGCGCGAGTAGATGCAGTTAAAATGGATTACAGATTGGTTTTGGTAAACTGCTGCAGATTCCCTTTGATGTCTTTTAATTATACGTGTTTCTTTTGTAATTTTTAATTCATTGTGTAAAGATGAGTTGGTGGATAAAAGATAAGATGATAAAGATAAATGGAAGTAAGTAATAATCTTATTACAAAAAGAATTTCCAAATGGTGAACAACAAGGGCAAGAAGCTTTTCCGTAGCTTTCAACATATTTACAAATCACATTTTTTTTTAATATGAGAGGTATATTTTTAAGGACGATTTAATAAATTTTCTAAATTTTAAAAGTATGTATAATACTTTTCTTTTAAATGCTATAAATGCCTGCTGACTGAAATTATGAATTTCGGAAAATTGTTTTCTTAGAATAAATAATACAATAATTCATGCAGAGATTTGAGTGAAAAATCTGGCAAAGCAGATGCTGTATTTATTATTGCATTGTATGTACATGCATATTTAATTTAATTTAATTAGCTTTAAACCCGAACGAAAAATGTCTAAAATAAATTATTATAAATCGCATTTTGTAGGCATGTCTTACTTTACTCAAACTACAAATACTTTTAAGGCAGAAGATAAAATTAATTTGTAACTTAGTGATATGAGTCGAAATAAAACTAAATAGTTTAATTAAGCAATAGTGCGGTTTATAATCTGTTGATGTGCCGCCACAATCCATTTAAAAAAACATTTTGGTAGTTGTGGACCAATAAACATAACTTTTAATATGAAAAATAAAATTTAATTCAACAATCCAGATTAAGAGAGAACAAGTTAAAGAAGAAGGAGGAAATAGGAGAAATATAGGTGTAAATAGGGAGATTAATAAGAATGGAGAAAAGGGTGGTGGGTGCATGTACAAAAGACACTGCTGTGATACGAAGAAGGTTTCGTGGTATTGTTTCGTCAAATACGCCTGTAGCCGGAATTGTCAATTAAAGGTAAACTTAGAAAGGAGGCAGTTAACCACCGCACCCAGAAAAATAATCTTTTTGCAACTGCTTCATCGACAATGCAGGTATGCCTGCCGCTCACACCTTTAGCATACCCTAGCTACCTAAGGCGTAGCTACTAGCAGGAGTGTACCTAATGGTCCAACCTTCCTCGTTCTTGTGAGCAGTACAATATCTGTCTTTGAGGGGTTGACAGAGTGGGACTTTTTTATACCAGTTTTCTGTTATTCGAAGAGCCGTCTGGAGTAAGGAGCAGAGCTTGTTTTCAAATTTTCCTGTGATAAGAATGGTTATATCATTCGCATAACGAATAGTGTAATAGCCAGCATCGATGAGGGAAAGAAGAAGGCTGTTCCACTATGGAATTCCGTAGCCGTGGGGACAGAACGCTGCTTTGCGGACAACCTTTTGTTACAACACTTCTTATAAAGCTGTCACCTATACTGTTATTATCGTAAAAACATGTTATATCTATATCTATCCCACAGAGAGTTGGCTTAACACCGTGCCTGTGTAATACTGTAGACGGAGGCGTTATCGAAGACTTCTTCATTGTCATTGAAAAATTGTAGGGTCTATTGAGTGATTTGATTGTCTAACGATCTCTCTATGTGATCTGCCACAGCATAAGATGCGGATTCGCTGGATCACCAAAGGATGTATCTATGCATGTTGACATTGGTGCAGTGGATATGAAGCCAGCTCTTACTGTCTCTCTTACATTGAATTTTAAGCATTTTTAGTAAGAAGGAAGTGAGATTTATTGGACGATATCATCTGGCCAGGGAGGAGTCGCTACGATCTATTTTAGGTACAACAACCCTCACTTCTCGAAAGCGATATGTGCCCGATAGATACGTACCAGGTGAGCGAGAAAAAGATTTAAACCCCATTGTAGGAGGTCTGGAAAATACCACAAAATCTGGGCGACCTAAAAGGAACGACGAGCGACCCGGTACGGTACTTTCCCATTTTTCTTGGTGGGAGGTGGAATGTCGGGCCGTGTCCCATACGTGAGGAGTAACAATACAGCCTGAAATTAGGTTGTTAATTAGCACATCGGCTGTCTCTTCAGGTTTGGTTGTGAAACTACCAGCCTTTCGTTTAAAACGGCCTGGTTGTTGGTTTGGGTCCGTTGAAGGGACTCTCATTAATCGAGCCGCAGAAGCAGTGTTTTCTACGGAATTATACGATGTTTTCCAAGGATCTCTTTGTCTACGGCAAATTCCTTTCTTATGTAGTCGTTGTTGAAACTTCTACCTAATACTGACTTATCTGGTCGAGTTTCTTGCACCACCAAGAGGTGGTGTAACCTCGCCACGAAATGACCCGAGGTTATATGATGTTTCGAAAATTGTACTGGCGAGCTCTGCACTAGTATGCAGATCTGCAGATCGCCGAACGAAATAAGTTTTAAAATGTAAGTCTGTAAATTTTGATGAGACTTGAAGTGGTACGGTATATCAAAATTCATCCACAAATGAAATCTTAAAAGAACATCCGAAATCGGAAGCGAAATTTAGACATGTTTTGGTACCATGATTTTCGGAAACACAACTTTCTAAATCTAAAAATGGATCTGATAAGGAAACCTTGAGACAAACACTTTTTTCCAAAGCTTTCAACTTGAAAATTGTGGACGTTACAATGTATTGAAAATGTTGACCTTAACGCCTTATTACCCATAAACAAAGTGCCAGATCGCCATAATTAAGTTAATGTAATAGCGCTAGTTACAAAGTTACTGTAAGAATTTTTGAAAGAATTAACATTTTGAGTGAAGCATTTTTCTTAATTTTGGAAGCTTACAAAAGTTATTGTTTAGGATGAGTTACAATATTTGATTGGGGTCCCAGTCTGTTTAATTTAATTGCGTATGAGTGATTTTATTTACAAAGTATTTTTAGGTCCCACCCCGTTCATCTAAAGTTTTGGCTCGACTTTTGGCTTTGGCCTCTGGTTTTCTTTAATCAAATCCCAAGGAACTATTTCCCTAAAAATCAAGAAATCGCTTTTTTTTTCACAAAAAGCAGATGCGAAATTCTAGATAATCTCTTAGCTCACTTTTTACACAATTATTTTTAAATGAAAGCACTATATTATTTACACTTGTATTAGTATCACATAGGCTGCTCTTCTAATATCACTATAATGGAGCAACGCTTTACCCTCCAGGTGCAGTGGTAGGGGTAGTGCGATCTTATAGTCATTTTTGGCGAATAAAATATTGCTACAGATATAGTTTTCAAAATGTGATAAGTAACAATTTCTAAAGTATAGGACGAAACGCTTAGTTAGCATTTTCCGTATACTTATTTAGGTACTAAATTAAAGTGTTGTAGTTGTAGTTGTTGTAGTGGTTTGTTTTACTTCCATTAGTTCATGGCCTACTAGATTTTTTTTTAAATAAATTAAATGTGGTCTTTCTATGGCGCTCTTATGAAATTTTAAATTTCTGTAATAAAACGCTCAAAACTTAAACAAAATGCAAAGTGTGACACATCGTTGAAATCAGAATTAAAAACTCTATCCAAATATGTAAAAATTTTAAATGCCGACCATAAGAAAAAAAAAGACAGTCGAAAATGAGCAGTGGTAACAGTTATACCAAATCTGATCAAAAATTTAGATTCAGCGTGAAAAAGTGTCCTAATACTGCGTTACCTAGAAATATGTAATATAAATGACAACTGAGTTATAGCAGAAAACAAAAAATCCAAAATTTCAGTTTTTTTTAGTTTATTCAGAAACTAAGCAAGATAGCTCCAACTTCTTTTCAGATTATTAGTGGGCATAAAATTCCACAACTTTTCTTTAATTTAACCATCGTCGTATCTCTTCAAATAAGCGAGATCCCCATAGTTAACACGCAATTTGATACATCCTGTATATACATATATTACTATTTTATTAAATGGCGGTTGCGTTCTTCTGTAGATGTGAGATATTTGCATAATTATGAGTTTGGTTGGCATACTTCCATCTACCAAGAGGTGTGCGCTGAACATTAATAATATACTCATGTGCTATAATGATTTATTTGTCGACATTTTAATCTATGCACGAGTGAATTTCAAAAATCACGCGTTAATTAATTTGATTTACTGTTAAATAGATCAGTGGCGTAATTGTAAGTGGAATTAATGCAGGTAAAGCTGACATCAATAAGGGCTTCATAGAAAAATACCTAATGAAAAAAACGTATTTTATGTCCGAACCATTTCGCGCAATTAATTTTACAGATTGTATGTAATCTTTTATGAAGCGAAATAATTTAAGTATTACTGTAAAGATTGCTTGTATGAACATGAATTAATTAAATGAGTCTAATAACTTATTTATAAACTACTTAAATAATTCGGTTAAAACAAAAAATTTCGATTATTCTCGGTAGTGATAAATTGACACATTATCTCTGTTTATTTTATCCTATTAAAATTTTTTGCATTTTCATTACTTTAGTGCTATGGTTTCTACTTATTAGTACTAACTTTAGATAAACTGAGAGAAAAAGCTGACAACGCAAATTCACCGCTAAGATATCCTAAACGCGTTTTAAAATAAATGCGAATGCAAACTCGTACAAATGGGTTTTCCCTATTGATATTTGGTGATGACAGATAAAAACGTTTCGTGAGTCTTAGTTATTTTCGAAAACCAAACTTAGTATTATTTACAGAAATAGTTACAATAAGTAATGTTGAGGCAGTTGCTATACGTACCGTTGTGCAGTTAAATTATTATCCGAGAATTGAAAATATGATACTGACTAATTTTACAAAGTTGATGTTTACACTTACATATAGTATGTTCTAACACTTTTTACGTTAAAGTCATCACACAAAACACACTCCAACCAAATTCTCTTCTTTTTTAAAGTTGTACGTTTCTGGATCACATGGGTCTTCATAATTTCATATTGTATTATTACATATTAAACACATTGACAGGATAATCAGGTAAGGCCCGACCTGTAGCTTGTTTGCCTTTACAAGCATTTGCTTTAAAAGTTTGTGCAATAGTTGCGCGTGGGTCCTGACTGCCTAAACAGGGCCGTGTACAGCTTGCATCTTCAGAGTGATTATAGCACTGAATTCAAATCCGGGATACGCAGGTATTTAAACTCCTTCGAGATAGTCGGGCAGAACGGCGGAGTTCTGGTTGGCCGCCGTTGGGCGGAAACGGATCCGCTGGAACGTGATCGTCAGATCGATGATGCTTACGAGTCTGAAGAGGATGAACTACAGAAGTCCAAGATTCTCTGAGTCTAAAACCCTCCTCTCTGTTTATGTTTAGGTTGTTTCTCAATTTCAATTGCTTCACGTATGATACGAGGGAATTAATGAGGTACGTTGGCGAATACTCGAACGTTCACAAAGTAAATCCATCTTATGCACAGTTAAACCAGTATGTTCAGCAACCGCAGATTTTGTGATGCGTCTGTGTTTGCAATCGCCTTTGTGCTCTCGCAATCTTAACTGAATGGAACGGCCAGTTTGTCCGATGTAGTTTGAACCACAAGAGCAAGGGATGTTGTAGATCCTGGCCATTTTTAAGCTTGATATTTGGTCTTTTGCGGATCTGAAACAGTTTTCTAGAGTTTTATTAGTTCTCAAAACTGTCTTTATGCTGTACCTTCTAAGAACATGTACGATCTTATTAATAATGTCCTTACTGTAAGGTAGAAAAGCTAAACCTACCGGTGGTGCCAGTTTCTTCTTAGCTTTGGGCTGTTCCGCATTGCGGTTAGTTCTGTGGCTGAATCACCATTTTGTTGTAACGACATCAAGAGATGAGTTTTCTCTTGTTGTATCTGAGATTCGGACTGCTCTGGTTGTTGTCAGCACAGTGGCTTTTTGTATTAAGTGGTGATGCGAGTTTGCATTTAAATACATGTCTGTATGTGTCTTCTTCCTGTAAACTCCTTGCCCCAAGCTACCATCCGGCTTACGTGTAACATGTACGTCTAAGAATGGACTAATGCCATTTTTCTCTACTTTCATTGTGAATTGTATATTATAATGAATTGAGTTTAGATGTTCTAGGAGTGTTCTAGTGTTTGGCGTCCGTGAGAGCAAACGACCAAAATATCGTTTAACCAGGATTTAGGTTTAAAATCAGCTGCTGCCAAAGCTTTAGTTTCAAAGTCTTCTATGTATATGTTTGCAATAACAGGTGATACCGGTGAACCCATAGCCTCTCCTTTTACCTGTTTATACAAGTTGCCAATCCAACTGAAAAAGCTGTTTTTCAAACATATTTCGACTAATTGGATTAGATCTGAAGGTAGTTTGTGTCTTACGATTTCTATCATCCCATCTATGGGTACTTTTGTGAAAAGAGAGACAACGTCGCAACAGACTTAGTGGCTAAGTATCGTGCGGAAGCATGTGTGGGAGAATTGATCGCACTCACAATAGGTCTGAGTGGGACTCGAACCTTATGTATTTTGGGTAAATTATAGATACGAGATGTGCTGGAGTTTTTGGGTATTATGCGCTGTTTTTCTGTGGTGTCTATAGTATTAGATTGTTTAATCGTAGTTGTAACCTTGAGATGAGAGAGTTGAGCGGATTGCGATTAAAGCCTTCTATAAGTGGAATCGGACAATGGGGCTTGTATCTTTAAGTTGTAATCTGAGGTGTTCATCACAACAGCAGCATTGCCTTTATATGCTTTCAATATAAAAAAAATTTTGTTCTGTCTTAGTAACTTGACTGCTTGATTCTCATCCCTACGGATATTAGAGCGGGGCTGCTTCGCTCTTCTTATTATGCTTACTACATCCTGTCTTGTACTTTCAGGAATTTTTGTAGGTAGCTTATGAATTGCTGCGTCTACGCCAGATACTATGTCTTCCACTGAAATGCGCTTAGGTACTACAGCATAGTTGAACCCTGTTAATAGCGATGTCGTTCTCTCATCTAGCAGTATGTTGCTAAGGTTTACTGTTACCGTGTCATCAGGTAATTTGTTTCGGGGCGGCTTTGGAACTTACTGTTCATATTTGTCAGTTTGTTTAACGGTTGCTTGTTCTAATGTAGTTTGGGCCCGTTTACACGTTATGGTGTCAATTTTCTCTCACAGAGAAACTTTTAGCATGCTAGAGAGTTGTAGATGTAGGTCATACAGCATGCGGTCAGTTTTATCAAGATCTATGCGAATTCTACTAATTTCCGACTTCAGAAGCCCGAGGCTTGTTTCCAGGAAAATTCGCTCGTTGTGCCGGTTACGCCAATGGTGTTTGATAAACATAAATTGGTCAAATGTTCTTTTTTGAGTATAAACATCCTCGCCGTGAAGGCGTGATATATATTCTTTGAGGCTTTCGCGGTTTCAGGAACTGTCAATATTACAAACTACAGGTCGAGCTTTACCTGATTATGCTGGGTGTAATCCCCAAATGACGACGCGGTCCAAGCCGAAAATAAATTGTAATACTGACAGTTCGAAAAACTGCGAAAGCTTCGAAGAATATAGAAGTAATTTATCAGGGAGCGAATGCAACTTTATTTTCTCATTTTATTAAATATCTGCTGTTAACCATAACCTCGCGTAGACCGCCTTAACCAACAACATTGTTTTAGAAAAAGAGTGTAAATAAACAAAGTTCGGGTGCACCGAGATTCGACCTCACAACTATTTATGAAGCAAAACGCTGTACACCCGCATTTCCGTCTGCGCTACCATGATTCTTATAGAAAAACGCTAATACATACAATATAAACATAGTTTTTACGCTTTGGACTCATTTGATTGACTATCATAATCTCTAAGCTGTCACTTAATAATGAATTTTAGCCAGTACGGATGCCCCCACCCCTTCTCTACAAACTGCCTTGGTATGTATACAGGGTCAATAGCAAAAGAATAGATAATGTTTCTTTCTACCTCTCGCAATTCCTTAGCATTTGCACTTTGGCCAATTTTTGGACCTATTAACCAAACTACGTAACATTTGCCGATCGTTTACTAGGAAACTACTAAATTAACAGGAAAAACGCATTCTACCGTTTTGTAGATAATTAATGCTTTTTCGTTCTTGTTATGACCTTTTTGTTGATACAATCGATAATTTGCAAGATATTTATACAAAGTACCGTAAAACTGCACACTTTTTCCACGATTGCGGCTTTTCCTTATCTTCAATTTTTCATGACTTTTCCATGCTCAACAGTAAGCTTATACGAACGTTTGTACCAAATTTCAAAACTATGTCTGGCAAACGAATCAAATTGCCGTTTCTTAGCGACCACAGCTGAAAGCTAACAAAGTTATTCTTTATTAATGAGTATCTGTATATGAAATACTTAATTACTTCAACAATATTTATTTACTTTAACCTTATACGTATTTCGGCATGTTTACATGCCCTTGTCAAAGATTATATGAAAAAGTAAACAGTTATTGTTGTTATAGCAATAGAACTTGGTGACTTGATCTCGGTAATCGTCTGCAGATGACTTGATTTCTTATTCCAAAATGTCCAATAGAGGAGAATTTAAGAGATCAATTCGCTCATTCATTAACGGTTCAGTTTTTAAATGTTTGTGAATTTCAAAAGCTTCTAGTTTATCTAATTTAATTTTATCATCACAAAAGTGTAAAACTTTTATGGTGTTATTAGATGTCATTGAATGATTGTGTCCTAGTAGGTGTTTAGCGTAATTGGGTTTATGTGGGTGTTTGTATTTGTAACAACGTACGTGTTCTTTATACCTAATATCAAAATTTCTAATTGTCTGGCCTATATAAACCGAATTACAGTGAGAACAATTTAATTTGTAAATGCCTGATTTTAGCAAATCGTCTGTTTTTGATTTTGCATTAAACAAAGTGTTTAAGATGTTTTTAGTGGTTTTAAAGCTTACTTTATATTTCTTTGTTTTGTTTATAATTTTAGCAATTTTTTCTGATTTGTCACCAAAATATGGGATCGAAGCATATTTAATTGTATCGAATGAAGTTAGGGTATTCGGATAAATTTTTTGAATGGCTAATTTATAATTTTTTTCTTTAATTAATGTATCAATAAGTTTAGTATTATAACCATTACTGTATGTAATTTGTTTAATAATTGAAATTTCTCTATTATAATTAATTTCATCTAAAGGAACCGTCAAAGCCCTATGTATCAGGGACCTGTATGCTGCTAATTTATGTGTTTTATGATGACAAGAATCGTGTGGTATTGTAATGTCGGTTTGTGTAGGTTTTCTATAAACTAAGTACTCAAATTTATTAGTTGAATTAATTTTTATGCTTAAATCTAAAATGTTAATGAACTTATTTTGTTCAGTTTATGTTTGGGTGCAAACTGTTAATAAAAATTAAAAATTCATTAATTAAATCAAATGAACTATTAGAACATGCTAAAATGTCATCAACATAACGAAACCAAAACATAACTTTCTCAGGTTGATTTGATTCGAATATTTGATCTTCTAGATTTTCCATAAATATGTTAGCCAAAAGAGGTGAAATTGGACTTCCCATGGGTAAACTATCTTTTTGGAAATAAATTTTATTATTAAAAGTAAAATAATTTTGATTAATGCAAAGTTCAAATAATTGAATCAACTCAGTCCGTTTTATTCAACATTTTTGTTAACAAGAATAGTATTTAACAAAGGAATACACTCATGAGGAGGTATTTGGGAAAACATATTAGTAACATCAAAACTAACTAGCTTGCTTTGTGGTGGTAAATGTAAGTTAAATAACTTTTTGATTAGTTCGGAAGGATTTTTAACTGAATATTTTGGTTTATAATCAAAACTGGTAACTATATTATTTAGTATTTTTGCTAGCATATGGTTGGGTGCATTTATTTATTATACCACTGGTCTAATGGGCATGTTGGGTTTGTGTATTTTTAAAAAATCGTATAGTTTTGGTGGTTGTGGATTTGGATTTATTATTTGTCTTTTTTGATAATCTGTTAAACAAACCTGACAATTTTCTAATGTTTGATTTAATTTATTTTGATAATTTTTGGTGGGATTACTAGTTAAAGTTTTTAAGTTTGAGTTGGTTATGAAATCATTAATTTTTTGGAAGTAAATGTCATTGGGTAATATAACTAACGTGTTGCTGCCTTAACAGAAATCAGATTATTTTTTTATATTGGATTATTGTGTTTGTGACACCTCAATGCTCTTTTCGACTTTATTCCATTAGTGCAATATAACAGGTTAGGCAGAATGAAGTATCCATTTCAAATTTAGTCGTTTTTATTAATGGCTAAATTTTTATTCAAAACTATAACGAAAGGTTCTTGAGGAAACACGGAAATTTTATTTTTTAAATATTGCATCAGTCAAATGACCTCCTCGCTGCTAGCACTCTTGAAGCCTAGCACGAAAGTTTTGCATCACCCGCTCCAACACTTCAATTGGGATTGCGTTAAACTCTGTCCGAATATTATGTTTCAGTTGTTCCAAAGTTTGCGATCGATTAGAAAACACTTTTGGCTTTAGGTAGCCTCATAAAAAGAAATCAAAAGCTGACAAATGCGGTGACCGTGCCGGACAGTTGAGGTTCCCAAATTTCCCCAAATTGTGTAGCCACTTTTTAATTGTTAATCGACTAGGAACTGGATCTCGCGGATTTAAATGAAAGTGACGACGAAATAGACGCTGGGTAGTTACAATAGAATTGTTATTCTTAAAATAAGCTTAATCGCAAAAGAACGTTGAATATTTGACCAACGCTCCATTTATTCACAACTAAACTGACATTTCTCGCAAACGCTTTGACGGCTGTCTTAAATTTCCATTTATCGCGAAAGCCTGGTGACTTGATTTGAACTTATATCTCATTATATTATGAAATGAATTTAGTTTGAAAATGGATACTTCATTCTGCCTAACCCAGTATTTCAAAAACCTTTATTTGGTAAAGATTATGCAGTGTTCCTTTGTTATTCAAACAGTAATTGAAAATAATTATGTAATTAGCACATATTAGTTAAAGTAGTAAAAAAGTTCTTTAAAATGTTTACATTTGAGATGTTTAATATTTTAATATAATGTTTTTTGTTCTTGGCCGATGTGTTTGTTTTAAATAATTACAGCAATAGAAATTGCCACACACAGGGTGCTCTAATTTTTAACATTTAGCGTTGTTATCTTTACCACTAGGGTCACCGCTGCTATTTGATTTATCGTTTATCCGTCTCTTTTAGTCATAGGGAAGATTCAGTTGACAAAATTTTAAAACATGCCTTGATTCTCTAAATATTTCACTGTAATATGCCCCTTGAAACACACGATGTATATTATCAATATTATCATAAATAAAACTGTTGCACTGTGTAAGCAATCGAAGACTATTTTAAACGAATGAACTTGTAATGAAATTCAAAAAAACTGGCGCTGTTAATAATTTTTTTTAAATTGTGGTGTATTGCCATTGGCACGGTATTATATTTCATTATTATATTAGATGTTTCATATTTAGCAATGAACTATTAAAAGACTTAAACTTTAGGTCGATTCGCCGAAGAGAAACAAATATTACCTAATAAGTTCCCTCAACTCCCTACATTTCTTATAGGAGTTTTAAAAATAACTTCGGAAGTTATTACAGTTTCCAGAAGTACTGTATTTTTCTACTAAATATTGACTTCGGTCCACAAACTCGTGTAATGAATGAAAAGACATTGCGACAAGTTATTGCGGCTATCCAATGTTGTTGGGTGTCTGAGGAATTGATTTGAAGTGTAGTTTTTTTGAGAAATTCGTTTTTTGGCCTAGGCTTGTCTTAAAATGTTTGTAACAAGCATTGAACCATTGAATTTAGCAACTTCTTTTATGGAGTTTACAATTTACAATTTACGTTAGAAAAAAGAATTACATAAAAGAAGTTGCTAGTTAGAAACATTTTAAAAAAAGCTAACGCCAAAAAACGAAAATAAAAAAAACAAACTACACTTCAAATCAATTCCTCAGACACCCAACAACATTGGATCCCTTTGAAGTACCATCCACTTGTTTCTTACAAAATAGAAAAGGTTTTTAGAAACAATGACTTCAACCCCACACTTGCCACTAAAAATACTTTGAAAAATCTTTTAGACAACACCAAAGACGCCATTGAGAACCAAGCAAAGTCTGTTATTTACCAAGTTAATTGTTCTTCTTGTTCCAGTCATTACATAGGTCAGACTAAAAGAAAAATTAGCACACATTATTGTGAAAAATTTCACAACCGAAGTTATTGCGTATATTATAAAACCAAATAGCGAATCTAGTAATTTATTTTTGAGTTAAAAAATACATATTAAAAATAGCACCAATATCGTGGTCGTTTCCAAAGCTAATTTTCATGTTAAGTTATAATGCACCACGCTAAATTCTTCACTTTTATATTTTAGCAAATCGAATCAACTGCTAAAAAAGAAAGAAACTCCGTATACAAATACTGTTTAGGAAACATGTTTTGCTGTTTTTACGCAAACATATTGTTTTATTATGATTTAACAACTAATTTCTATAAATTAAAAAATTTGCAGTTTCAATCAAGAGTATCTTTGGACACAGTGTTGCACATAAATGCAGAATACAGGGTTTATAAAACATCGAAACTGCTTTAAATTTTAAATATTATTTTTGGACGGACTACCTGATCTCTCTCATACCCTTGACTAAAAATTAGCTTTAAAACATACAGCAGATTCTTAGGTATTTAACTAAATTTTTAAGTGGATACCTGCGAAATATTTCATAGAAGATTTCCAAGAAACCGCTTTCATGAGTATAAGTAGAAATAAATTCACAACTTAATTGTTACGTGCTGTAATATTTAGAGAGATTTTTTACCAATTTTTGACTGATGAATGTCGTCTTTGCACTCTAGTTTGCTTTAATTCCGAGAAATGCTTCTCACAAAAAAAACGCGTCCCTTGCTTGCTGTTTCCCGTTTTAGCGCATTACCTCCGGAGCAGGTGTAAAGCCTTTACAAAACCCGCTACTAAAGATAAAGAAATTTCATTTTAATAGCTAGGGAAGGTATATTATGTTAATGTTAATGTAAAATAAGTTAACCTTGTGTTCTTATAGTAGCTCTTGGGCCAACAACGTCGATGCAAAATGCTACAAATTTAAGGAAAAATGCAGGGACCTCAATTTTGAAACTAGAGAGCTCAAACATTGCAATTTCTTTTGACAGGACCTTAGATAGTTTTTGATTGTTGGACCGCTTTTAGCAAAACAGGCATTTATTAATATCAAAAATTTGTTTGGGAAGCGATATTTTTTCTGACCATACATCATTTTACGCAATTTTTAACTTTCATTACCTTTTATTCAATTGCGTACAACGTCGAAATTTTTTTATATTTATTTTACTCCTAAAACTTGAGTAACATATCTATATCTGCCATTTAATGTTTTCTGTAATTTTTTAATCAATTTTTTTAAACGGCCACCCAGGCAGTGTGTTTTTTCTTTCTCATACCTTCAGTAATGGAGTAGTGTTGATTTCACGAAAATGAAAAAAAAGTTCTTTTAAAAATTTTTTTGTCTGTGGATAGATGGGTTTGTGTGTGTGTGTGGGGGGGTGGGTAACACCTCTAAAGGCGAAAGTACTGGACCGATATTGATGCAATTTTCAAATAAGAGGTATATCTTAAATTGTAGTTCTAGTTAAGCTTTTCAAAAAAATACGAACCGCAAACGGAAGTTAGACATGTTTTCTTGGTAGCATTTTTTTCGAAAATTAAATTTTGGAAATTTAAGCATGGGATCTGAGAGAAGAACTAAAGGCAAATCAAAAACTTTTTTACCGAACTCTTTAGCTTTAAAATGGCAGCCGCTGCAATTTTTTGAAGATCTTGATTTTTAATGCGCATTTACTCAAAAAGAAGTTGTCTGATCGGCATCAACCACAACTTGTTTGAGAGTCCTTTGTGGGTAGTATACCATGAAGTAAAATTTTAATTTCGAAAATCCGGAAACGTTCGCGCTGCTTCAAAATTTGGAAAACCTTTAAAAACAATTTTTATCAAAAACTGTGTACACGATTTTTTTAAAACTTTCCAAGTCGATAGAGCTTGCAGTGATACACAAATTTATTTTTTACTAATTTTTCAAATTTTACTCTGACGCCTTTTAGAAATTTTTGAAAAATTTGAAATTGATTCATTGATTATTCAACAAAGCAAGTGCCGATCGTTATAAAGTTTGATCAGTTTCATAAACTATTTTAAGTTTTTTCTTAGGATTAGCAAGAATTTTTAACTATTTTAAAAATTAAGGAGAAACCGATACTTTTAAATAATAACAACGTGTTTTCCGTCAGTTACGTGATTTTAACTACGCCTATCAATTAAACTTTGTAGGCTGTTAGAGCGGAAGATTGGCTTCAATTTGATCTTTTCTGAAAGCTATAGGTAATTTCACTGTGTCGCTTTCTATGAATTTGGATGGATGGACTAGAGGGTTGCCTATATAGCTTGCTTTCTTAGAAATCTAAGTCAGTGAAATGTACAACGTAATAATTATAAAATTTACAGTTTTGCAAGTAACGTAAGTATTAATATCTAGTATGGGAAAGTGCACTCGAAGCCCACACTTCAGCTTTTTTTTAATTTCTTCTCAAATTTTTACCGCATTTACAAAAGTTGAAAGGTCTTTACAGTTCTTTTTACAAAACAAAAACAAATTAAGCAGTTTTTAATCAAATATTTTACATATCTTAATTTTGATTCCAGCTCACTCTTTGAAATAACAGTAATATCTATTTCCATTTTACTAACTCTGTAAATTATTAACATTCAAATTTACTAATTTGTCATTAACTAATTGCTGTGAACGCTTAATATGTATAATAAATTTAGAAATCAGCTTACTTTTGCTTGCTTTCTTGGAAAACCATTACTTATTGATAATGAATATTACTGTTTTATGCAGACTATTTTAATTTTTCTGGATGTTTAAAAGTTATAGCAGGGATAAATAAAAATACCAACCCTTTGCTTGAAAGCATAAAAGTGACCATTCGAGTAATGAGTAAGAAAGAGAAAACTATTATAGTTTTCACTATTTTGTGTCGGAGTTAGGACACGACGTAAAGATCTACTGAATGCTTACAAAAAGGCACTGCTGTATATTTTTTATTATATTGCAAACAATAATTGCTAAAAAAATATGAATCTTTTACTATAAGCATTGTTAAATCCGGGGCTTTATTTTATTAAGAATAATATTTTTTAATAACTGGTATACTTTAGGAGATAATGCGTTGTAAAGCAAAAAATATCGCAAATGAATTAGATTTTCGAGCGACTCGAAACCTCAAAAAATATTTATCCCGTATACTCCCGTTAAAATAAATTCTTGAATTTTAGGAATTTCGTTATACATATACGTAACTCAAGTTTTTTGTCTAGTCCCCTTCTGTACAAGACGATCTTTTGAAAACCTCGGATATTGACTTCTTAGGACATAAGGAACAACTTGTACTAGGTTATACATTTTCAAATTAAAGTGCCCACGAAAGTAATTATAGAACCCGCTTTGCACTCTACTGCAGTGAGAAGCTGAGGCAGCCAAGCGTGCGCTTTAAAGAGTAGAGCTGTGCAAAGTAATCGCAGCCAAGCGTGCCCCTTAAAGAGTAGAGCTGTGCAAAGTAATCGCTTAACCAGTGAGTAGATTGTTGTCTGGAAAAGGTCGATTATTTGATTAATCGATTGTTCGTCAAATTGATTGTTTCATCAATAGAATATTAGATTAATCGATAGTAAGGTTTATTGTATAAGCGATACATTAACCACGAAAAGTCAACGATTTAATTAATAGCTCTAGTCTTCCGAGAAATTATGTTTTTTAATTTTTACGCAAAGAAAATTTTATTAAATATAACTTTAACTTAAAAGAGGGCTAGAAAATGACAAATTAATTCAAAGGTGGACGAATAAGCACAATAATAAACGGTCAACATTGCCAAACTATGACGTGTGGCCACCCTATATATTAATAATAATTTGGAAAGTTTGGTTACAACAATAGATTAATAAGTTCGTTTATTATTATATATAATAATTAATCGATTATTTGTATGGTTGGTTGATTAATCTATATTTCATTTAATTGTCTGAGGAATTAATTATTTGATTAATCGATTTTTTGATTATAATCGTCTAATCAATTATTTGACTAATCGATTATTTGATTAATCGATGTAATCGATTATATTCAGCTCAATCGATGAAGTCAATCGCGCAGTCCTAGTAAAAATATTCTTCTTATGTAGTAATTGTGTCTGAAACTTTATAAGACTGTTTTTAAAAATATAAATCTTTCATTATTTTTGAACTATAGGACAATAAAGCAGTTTACTTTTTTGTGTTACGTTTTGTGAGGTTACTGAATTTTTTTAATTTTATTAATAAATTTTTATTTACGTTTTTTTATTAAATTGTACTAGTGGACCCGCACGCGGCTTCGCTCGCACATTGCTATCAAATAGTATATAATTGTTGGTAAATTTGATGACTTCCTGAAGAGCAATTAAATATGCGTATTAATTAAATATATAGATATAGCTGACCCGACAGACGTTGTCCTGTCTGAGCTATGAATATTCAATTCCTACTTGAATAAATAATAAAAAAAAAATTATTTCAAAAACATATTTTTTATTCTAATGGTTTTTTATACACAACATTGTTAGTTTTGTTTTCTAGCGCGTAAATAAATAATTTTGATGGTTTTCCGACACGGGAACATGCGACATACAATTGGCCATGTGAAAAACATGGATTTTCAAGATTGATGCCACAAACACTTAACGACTGCCCTTGCGATTTATTTATCGACATTGCAAATGCAAGCCGCACTAGAAATTGTAACCGTTTAAAGTCGAATGGCATGTCGTTCGGAATCATAGGGATGCGTGGAATCAAAACGTCTTCGCCTTTGTATTTTTCTTTCAAAATTGTGCCTTCGATGACGTTGTTCATTAATTTCTTCACCGCAAGCCGGGTGCCATTACAAAGACGTGGCTGGTTTATGTTCCGCAACATAATGATTACCGATCCGACTTTTAATTGCAGATTATGAGGTGGTAATCCTGACAATTCCAGCGAATTTAAAAATTCCGTTGGATAGTTGACAACATCATCTTGGTTAGTAACGGAATCAACCGATTTGTATGTCATCAATTCGCCAGCTATCTTATTTTGTATTTGAAAATTCATTTCGTTGAATTCAACGTTTATTGGAGCCAATATAACACGTTCGCTTAACCAAACATGATTTTTGTAATTTTCAAAAATTGGCAGGGAATGTAATGTATCCAGACGATGTGTCAACATTAATTTTCCCATTACCAATGTCTAGCAATTGTTTGGAAAAAACTTCTCCAGATCGGTCGTTTTGCAATTCGACTCGCATGTTCATATTTAATTTCAGTGTTTTGACGTATTTCCATAAAATGGACGACTTCAAACTTGCATTAATTTCGTTTGCTGGCGTTGATCGTGGAATCACTGGCAATGTTTGTCGAAAATCACCTGCCAATAGAATCATCGCACCACCAAACCGGTTATAGTTGTTTCGTAAATCTTTCATCGTGCGGTCTAATGCCTCCAATGATTTTTTATGTACTATCGTGCATTCATCCCAAACGATCAATTTGCTTTTCTGCAACACTTTGGCCATCAAAGAATTCCTCGAAAGGTTGCAAGTTGGAGTTTCATTAGTTTGCATGTTCAACGGCAACTTGAGTGCTGAATGAGCTGTTCTACCTCCTTCCAACAACGTAGCTGCAATACCTGATGAAGCAAGTGCAAGTGCAATTCCATTTTGTGATCGAATCGTTGCCAAAATCAATGATATTACAAACGTTTTTCCAGTTCCACCGGGAGCATCTAAGAAAAAAATTCCGCCAGTTCCATCGTTCACTACTTTCATGAGCGTATCGTAGGCATATTTTTGTTGCTGATTTAAAAGGGGAACGTTTCCTTGAACGGTTTCTCTCAATGCCTCTGAATCGTATTGGTTTTCGTGTCTTAACTCTTGATTAAATTCGTCGTGCATTGAGCGATTTGGCGTTGTCATTCCTAATTGTATTAATCCTTTGTTGGTAATCATCAAGCACATGTCCTCAATTAAAATTAATGTTTCATTCTGAATTTCTTCGTTCATTTGCAAATCTGCATTCGATGTTCTAAGACGCATCTGATGCAATATATCTTCGGCCATATGATGTTTATATTTGTTCCATAAATCAATCGGTGTTGATGGGAAGCATGTAGACAAAATTATAGAAAACAATGTTCGTATTTGTTTAGCATTTGAGGAAATCACAGCATCTTCGAGAGTGTGGTCCCAATGAGTGTCATTCTCTAGCAATTCCAAACGTTGACAGGCTTCTCTGTATGTGCCGCACAATACACCATTAACAGTTTTCAGATGTTGGAATGATGTTGGGCCACGAACATTGACTAACAGTAAACGCAAATAAAAACACTCGTCTTGGCTGGGATGGACTGTATACATACGTCCTAGTGCATCGGTGGAAAATACTTTTTGGTGACCTGGAACTGGCTGTCCTTGTTTCCGTCGTTGAAATTTCTTTGACGATTGATTCCAGGTATAATATCTTGGCATTTCGGAGTAAAGCAGCGTTCGGGCAAAGTCATCATCCTGGCACATTTCAAAGAAGCTGGTCAATGTTGTCGATGGCGGCCTGTCAGCTCGTTGTAATACGTTCTCCGCTGTAAAATACACTCTTTGACCATTTTCCAAATGTACGGCCAAGTGAACAACAGTGGGGTGTCTTTCATGTATAGCGAATGAAAAAATACGCCACATCGCTTCGTTACTGCTAACATAGCGACCCATTTGAAATTGAGTGATTTCATCTTTTGAATTTTCGGCTGCTACTCCGAACACAGCCATGTCACTACCTTTGTTCACGTACTTGCAAATGTATTTAATAGATTTTACGAAATGGCAAAATTCGACATTTATGTGTGCTTTAAATGTCTTGGAGAGTAACGGCGAAAACGAAACCACCCAACGATTATCAACTTCAATGTCTTGTTGATAAACTTTGACTATTGTTGACCTTCCATTGTCATCAGTGGATCGCCGACGATAAAGTGGATCACCATCATTTCCAGTAATAGTTTCTGATACTAATTGTCTCGGATAGCGTTTTGAACATTTTCCGTCAACCATACACGGAGAATTGTGATTTAATATTCCACAGGGACCATGAATCATATTTTTTGTAACAACCTCATGTAACTGTGGATCTTCTTCATTATCTGGAATTTCCGCTGATATCACATCATCGATTTCATTCGGTCTTATCCTCTCAACCAACCAAATGAGGATATGTGCATATGGCAATCCGCGTTTTTGCCACTCGACTGAATACATCCAACAGCGCGTCTCGCCGAATACGCGATGCTTAACAATAAAATCCATGAGTGATTTTAATTTTTTTTTAACACCCTTGCGGTGATGTCATGGCGATCAATGGGTGATTGGCCAGGAAATAATTCTTGTCGAATTTCTGTCCACTTTGGATTGCATGTGAACGTGATAAACAAATCTGGTGTGCCATAATGACGTACATACGACATAGCATCTTGAGCATATTCATGCATATGTCGCGGACTTCCGACGTATGTTGCTGGGAGAATAGTCATTTTGCCGACATTCTGTGCATTTCCGTCAGTATTGATGGCATCCCGAAGATGAATGTATTCCTCGGAACGGAGTTTTGCCTGGTTCAACCTGATAAATGTCAATCGCTCAGTTTCAACTTTGACGTACATATCCACAGCATATTGGTGAAATAGACGCCGACATTTTAAGATGTGATTGTCCTCATTTTCCCGAACCATCAGTCTGTATGAATAATAATTCATTGAACTAACTTTTTTGTTAGTTTATGCGCCTGTAAATAAATTTCTCTGTTAATAAGATAAAGTAACTTTGTGATTAAGGTAGTAAAGGTAGATTGGTTATTTACCTGTAACTGGATTTATCATCTTCATTGAAAAATGATACCCATCTTCACCTTGCCAAAATAAGATAGGATATTGTAACGCATCATATGATCGATGTGTTTCGGACACACGCTGCAGTTGATCGTTCCGCCGATGTAAAACAATATCTCGGTTTTCTAAATTTTCACCCACGACGACAATAGCGACTTCATCAATTGTTGGCGCATTAAAACGTCTTGCGTGTTGTCCTGCAGGCGTCTTATCGACTCTGATGACAATTTTGTGGTTATCAGATGGTACGCGATCTAATGCGGTCTTGAATAATGCAACCAATTCGTTTTGTTGATGGAAAAATGTTTGGAGTTGTTCTACAATTGATCTTTTCACCGAATTGTTGTGTGCACAACGCTGATCGACTTGTCTTGCTGAATCGCCCATAAAATAAATTTGCAAAAATTTGTATTCACTATCCGGCGTTGGCAATAAGGAACCTGTTCGATTATATATTTGACCCTGAATCTGCAAGGTTAAATAGATGTAATATAGGTAATTTTATAGCGAAGTGTTTGTACCGCCATGTGGATGGTAAAATACGTTGGTAGCACTGCCATTCCCCCATACTTACCTTGAAAGTAAGCATAAAATTGTCTCGAATAACTTTCGTTGCGCCAAATGACGTCATTTGAAAGCAATTATTGTATTGCTGGATATGAGTCAAAAAATGTATAGAATCTGGCCCATTTCCGGAAACCAATGAATGTATTGGCCCTGGTGGCGGTACCAATGGCGCCAATTTCACTTGGCCACTGGCGCAACACAATCCAGGGGCTTCATTTTTAAACTTAAATGCTTTGCAATGTGGACATACAACGTTCATTGGTCCAATAGCAACGATTTTCTGTGAACTGTAATCGATTGCCACGTTATAATTGAATGCAGCTCGATAGGGATTAAACGCAACATTTCTATTTTGTTGATTTCGATTCCATCGATTACGTTCAACTTCATTTCGCGCTTCTAGTTGCTCGTCAGTTTGACTTGCTCGTATATATCTTTGACTTGCAGCATTGCGAGTTCTGCGACCTAAGTTGGTACGTCTAATTGGTGGAATTTTGAAGAACCAACTTCAACTAAAAATAAAAAATAGACTCCATTAGTGTTTATGTATAACCATGTATACCACGTGTTAGTCTATCAAAACTTACCTATTAAATTAAACTTTTAATATAAGGCGTGATTGCGGTGAACTAACTGCGATGAACAAACAATTCTTAAAAAACTCACTCAACAAACTCACAATTGCGACGCGTGAACTGTCAAACTCGTGAACTGTCAAACTCGTGAACTGTCAAACTCTGGAAGGTTCAAACGTCAATTTTTTGAATCAATTTTTTGATCGATAGATGCCGACCGATGCATCTGTTAAACTACAATTGCGGCGCGCGAACTGTCAAACGCGCTAAGGTTCAAATATTCGTTAAGTTTTCTTAAATTTTCTAATTTTCTGCGCAATTTTTTTAATTTTTCTTTCCGTAAGAACCTTCTACAGGGTATTAGAAAACTTAAAAACAAATATGAATGAAATCGGTAAAGTCGTTCTCAAGTTATGGCGTGACCAAGGGAAATAGTGATTCATTTTTATATATATAGATTAGACATTTTATGTTAGCAAATAAAAAAAATCTTTTAAATTTAAATAGTTGTTCAAACAAGCTTTGAAAATGCCACACCACCTTAGTATTTGAAATTTGACTCAAACTAGCATAGCCCCCCCCCCCCCCCCCCCCCCCCCCAGGAACAACGATTATGATCGCCCCGAAATAAAGAGGAAGTGCTTTGCCTCACAAAACATAAAACCTTTCTTTGCTCATTTTAATTTTTGTTATTAACTCGCACTTCGGCATATTTCGGCTTTCGCATGTCAAACCAGAATATTAATATACGTAATAAGTTCTATATTATTTTGCAGTTGAAAATAAAAAACTAATTCGTCTAACGTCCACGACAGAGATTTGTCTCGAGGTTCATTGTTGTTAACTCGGAACCTGAAAGAAGTAGCAGTTACTATCACAGTTTTTTTTCAAGAGTGTAGCAAAACGTACACCTGCAATAAACATGTACTCTGTATGGCCTTGGCATCTACTACTCTCTAGTCTCTGCCGATAGCCTCCTGTACAATGCTACTGCGGATGTAGCTTGCCAGTTTTATATTATTGTCATGAGTATTTGTTGCGCTACTTTTCTAATGAATCCAAATCGCATAAGCATATATCTGCGTAATCCTGAAATAATCAATTTTTGCTGAGACGTGAAAAATTTTTCTTTTGGAAAAGAATATGGTACACGAATTGGTTTTAATGATGAGGTAGACGTAGACTGGACAAACTTTATTAGTAGCAGTGTAGTTATCTTTTTTTGTCAGTAACATTAAAATCGCGGTTGTTAGTTTTCATGTATCGTATTTTGTGTTTTTGTTAATGACGTCTTCGAATTACAACAAAAAATGTTTATTTCTTATTTTTTATATTTTGAACGGTATTTTTTTTCGCATTCGAACCTCAACAATTATTATAATATCAATATACAGGGTCGCTATTATGTATGGGATCAAAGCTCCCCTGGTCAAACGGTTTGAGATATGCGTTTCATATTTGGTATATGTTAATTTGAGGTTATTTCGCGTATGCTGAATTTAAAAAAAAAATTTTTGCATGTAGTTTTTAAGCGCGGCCGCGACCTTGAAGTTTTTTAAATAGCTACCTAGGTGTGATACATCAATAGAAAGCTTACTTTTTTCTCTTTTTAGAAATATTAAACATATGTAGGGTTACATAAGAAAATAACACAAAAAAATTAAAAAAAACATTTGAGGCATGCTTAATTCGTCGCTGCACATTTAGTGAAATCTAGTAACCATTGCATTAATAAAATAGATTTAAGCGACACTTTTCATCGGCGTTGGATCGGAAGAAGAGGAACCGTGGAGTGGCCTGCTCGGTCACCAGATTTGTCTCCTTTAGATTTTTTTTGTGGGGCCATTTAAAAAGTCGCGTCTATTTAAATAGACCTGACAACTTAGAAGAATTCAAAAATCGTATTCGTGCTGAAATGGCTGCTATTTCTCGCAATTCTTTGCGCGACTCTTCAGACAACGCATTCATTATTGCCAAGAAGTAAATGGGCAGCAATTTTAACATCTCCTCTCTTAACTACTGTTAATTAATAATGTTGTTGTTTTCACTTTTATTTAAGAAATGTTGTTTGTTATCCTATTAATTTTAATTACTGTTTGTGTTTTGTTTATTTATGACGTTTTGTTAATGCAAGGGTTACTAGATTTGAGTAAATGTGCAGTGGCGAATTAGCCAAGTACACCAGCTCGAAGTAGGTCGCTCCATCTCCTTCTGCGGAACTGCTGTGCGATGAAAAAAAAAGTTTCTTTTCAGAACAACGATGTTGCTTAAAAAAAGAATTTGTCTTGAAAAAAAGTTAGTCCTAAACTATGTAAGCATGCCTCAAATGCGTTTTTAATTTTTCTGCGTTATTTTCTTATGTAATAACCATATACATGTTTAATATTTCTGAAAAGAGAAAAAAATAAGCTTTCTATTGATGTATCACACAGCCCAGGTTGCTATTTAAAAAAATTCTAGATGGCGCCCGCGCTTAAAAACTATATGCAAAAAATATGCAAAATAATCTCAAATTAACATATACCAAATATGAAACGCATATCTCAAACCGTTTGACCAGGGGAGCTTTGGTCCCATACATAATAGCGACTCTGTGTTAAAGTTTAAACGAGGATTCTCTTATCATTCTCTATTAGTGTAATTAGAAGATTAAGACAAACAATTAAAGAGAGCTCATCTTTAGCTCTATTATATTACAACATTTTAAAAAGCTCATGTAGTCAGGCAAAACCGTTTTTTAAAAATTTGGAAGTTGCACATAACATTTAAATATGAGATAATATTTTGTCTTTCTTGACGTAACGATATGAAATTGTAGGTAAATCTGCCACTTTGAATAAACAGGCATTCAACTCAAAATGAAAAAACGTAGCCCCTGCCATTTTGCGACGAGGGCATAAAAAATGTTGTTTTTTACTAGAGTTTTAATAGAGGTATATGAAAGTAGTACAACAATAAACGCTATTTTAAAACTTGATTTTGAGTCTTTATATAAAATAAGTTGTGGGACAAAAGGGAGTCATTTAGAAACAGATGTTTCCGATAAGGTGGTTGGTTGCATGGTTGTGTTCGTGCTCCAGTTTTGAACAAGAATTTTAATACTCTTATTATTTGTGTTAGTAAAACACTAGAGTACGTATTTTTTGTTAGAAATTAAGGATATTATATTATATTTTATAGTAGTAGTGATTTCGCGTATCAGAAAGCAAAATGCATATTTTTGAAAAGGAAAAAGTGCTTTAGCACTTGTTCTATTTTTTGTGTATGACAACAGAAATATCAGATTTTATGAGCCATCGGCATTTAGGTCAACCAACAGTAGTTACTTAAGGCGTAGGTGGTAATGTTGGCATCACGCTCAAGGTCATTAAGTACGTTCAAGGTTACGTACTCGGCTGGGTCAGCGCTGAGATGAGGGCAATGATCTCTTGCTGATTTCTATGTCGGTACCGGACGCCACACGTTATCCAAACATCAATCACTATCGATGGAATAAATTTTAATTTTACATTGTTTTAAAGTCACTTTACAACCCAAACTACGCGAAGCAAGTCGTTGAAACGAACGATAACGAGTTTAGTCGTTAAAAAAGTGTTGTGCAGGAGATTGTGGGGAGACCTTTGGAGTTTTGATAACTAAGCGAGGATTTTAAGTTATATCGAAGATAAAACGTTTCCACTAATGAGTTAAGCACAGGGGAAAGACAATTAATTCTGGAATTTTAATTTGCTTTAGTTTGTTATATTTTTAACATGAACTGTGTAGTTTAAAAACCATAAAGCTAAGCAAGTATAATTATATTCAATTTTGGTAGGTAAGATCATCATTATTGTTACTGCTACAATAATTTTCACAGTATTTTTGGAACTGTGTAGGCCATAGTGAGGAATCATTTTCTGTTGTGCTATTTTAATAATGTCTTTAAACAATGTTTTTTATTTGTTTTTCAAGTTTCTGTACAAAATATTTTTATTGAGGAATGTGAGAAAGAAAGTGAAAGGTACAGTAGAATTTGTTTTTTCAATATCGGATGAGTCTATTTATTATACAGTGTACCGTGAATTGAAGTAGCCAAAAAAATCAATTAGCATCATGTGATTTTCATAACTTATAAAATGCATCTAATTGTATTTCTCTTATGAAAATAACTAAAAATATTGTTTTTCGTATATTTTCAGGAAAACAATTTGTTGAAATTAGGCTCATGTTGAGATGAAGTATTTATTTAGGACCATTTGGTCAAATAACCATCAAAAAATAAAATACGTTAACTAATGTGTTGTGTAAAAAGATTAAGCAAACACCAACTTATTATTGAATACAACTAGCTTATATTCATTGTTTATGTTTTTTTGATTTAATGAATATGGTAATTTAGCTACGTGCACTAGATGCCTTATACTTCCATAAATTTGAAAATTATAATATAAATACCTATCATAATGTATTCAATACATCAATTTACTATGCATCAGTTTACAACTTTCATTACTGCACCTTGCGTGTAGATTTGCAATGCATATTTAAAACGACATACTTTTGAACTAAATATTGATGTGATGTGATTTGAAACAGTTCAGGATATATTAAAATAGCTTTTAGTATGTATAAACAGGTCAATATTTGTGTTCCATAGAATTTGATTAGCCACAGACCGAATGGTGAGCCAGTTCCTCACCCACGTTTCTTCCTTCCGTTAAAGGGTTGGACGGTATAACAAAACTTCACTGGGAGCAAAAATTTTTTGAAAGAATCCGGAGCCGGAAACGGAAATTAGATATGTTAATAAGCGCCATTTTGTTTGCAAAAATTAAATTTGGAAACTGGAGGACGTAATCTAATAGAGGCCGCTAAGACCAATCGAAAGAGTTGAAGTCTCTATCTTCAAAATGGTGACCGAACAATTTTTTTAGAAATTTATTCTTTTACTTTACTTAAATGAGTTTGCATTCAATTTTGTTTTATAATTTCTTCTTAAGTATTTTCCAATACCTATTGGCAACACTATCTTTCCTAATTTTACATTTTCATTATTTCAGAATGTCCTGATTTTCCTATGACGACTATGATTTTTTTTTAAATTGTTAAGTTAGTGGTCCTCTATTAGCTTATTTTTTATAAACCGGAGACTACACAATCCGCCTGTACGCTAGATTGATTCAATTAGTCAAAGTAAACATAATTGCAAACTTAATATTGAGATATAGCAATATTTGGAGCATTAATCTTTTCCCTTCTCCTCAATTTTTACCCGATGAATTTTATTTGAATGTTCTTTAATTACAAGCAATTTTTAGCCGCAAAAATTAAAAAATTGAATTTGTCCTGTTATTTTGTATGAAAGGATTTTCACCTTCTAACTACATTTGTATCAGAGCGTGGCGCAGTATAAGCGTCACAATGTGCTATAGCGTTTGTAGCCGTAGTATTAGGAATAAATTCTGATCTTATAGTCACTGTTAGTGTCAGAACTGCACGGTATAAGACGTTTTTGAGAATATGAAACGTCATCTTAATATTTTTTGAATATGAGAAACTCCAGTCGAAGTGCTTCGACCATTTTCTGTTAATAAAACATACGTAAATTTTTATGAAAGTAGTTTTTAAACAGGCAATGTTTGTCCGAAAAATTAGTCCTTAATGTACTATTTAATTTAAACTATATCATTTATGAACTTGGTGCGGTAGTAGGTTCGAATCCTCTACACGTCGGAAAGTTTTCTGAATAAGTTAATTCTGGCGTGTCCGTGGACGTTGTGTGTGGTGTGTATGTTGGGTTGCGTGTCTTTTCAGGGTCGGGCATGTCAGACCGGTGAATAGCGCTAAGTTCGCTGAGCCCGGGTAAGGGGGTGGGACGGGAGCCATGGAGTTGTGCTTACGCATAGCCTTATATTATATATTATAAAAAAATAAAATTATTATTTCATGGAAAGGTCACAAGGTCACAAAAGTAATTGATTTAGGCAATTTGGGAGCCAATGTAGTAATTTGTTAGTACCGTATCGAAAGACAACGGAATTCTGAAAGCCTATGCCGTTTTTGATAGGAACTGGAGATTTTGATCATATATGAAGGTGGTCATTTGAATTAATTTTAGTAGTGCGTTAGAGATAATGGCGAAAATGTGTTTACAGGTCAGTTGTTATTTTTTGCACGATCGAACATTTTCATGCGTTTACTCGCTCTGTTTCCAATGCAGTAAGTTGTTTTTACTATCCAAGCTTTGTTGCTAAGCAATCAAGCAGGCGGAAAATCATACACAAATCGCATAGGTGGTAAGTAAAAAAACAGTAGGTAACGATACCCTTCACAACACAAACTTTTATAATTCACTATCTATACACCACATGTTCACAAGAATCGAAAACTTAGCGTTGTTTTTGTCCATATAGCAACAACAACCAAATCAAAGTTAACTTTATAAAATTAATCAGATGCAATTTTTAAACAATGAGTAATAATATAATGAGCAACTCGGACGTTAAGTGCATTTTGTATCGGTCTCGGATAATATTGGAGACCTCGACTACACTTAGTCTCTAACCTTTTTATCCTTGACCGGTAAATTGCACTTACCGCCCTTGATGCTTAAATAACTATTTTCTGTGACTAGTTCTTTACTATTGTTTATATAAATTTCTCAACCTACTGCAATGTTCTATAAGAAAAATTGAAAAACATAAAATTGGATTATTCTGGAGGGTAAGACGACTCAAGCGCACTTAGGCCACAAAAGGTGAACCCAGTCTACTACATCTAGAGCAGCTCCCCATCACGGAAATCACCTAAGCCAGACAATTCTCTGAATGAACTTAAGGACGTCCGCGATTGTGGTGTTGGATGATGGCCAGCATGGATCTTCTGATTGTTGCTAGAGCAAGGCAGTGGCATAGCGCGTGTCCTGCTATCTTGTCTTCCAAGTTACATCCTCGACAGTTAAGGCTGCTCCATCCTGTGCTTGTGCTTCTTTAGAGTGCAGTCCTCAGTCAGGATTCCTACAAAAAAAGTTCTGTTTCACTGCCTTAGATGCGGTAGAAGAAGCGTTTCATCTGATAATAGGAAGTACATTTTTATAAATTGAGCTGCCATTTTGTAACGGTGAGAGATATCGAAAAACTTTAAATACAAAAATTGTTCAGTTTAATGGGACCTTATGTATCATTTTACTCCTCGTCCTATTTAAGATTTTGAGATAATATCTTTTGAATGATTCCGCTCTTTTCAGGAGAAGAGGGGGTACTAACATTTCTTTTATGTTCTCATCGCTGGAAAGCTTATTTAATGGACTTTAACGATGAGTTCCAATTTTCTTGGTACAATAGTTCATGTGCGGTTAGGAAAAGGTTTATGTAATGGCCGTTTTTTAATATAATTGGCCCATATTGTAAAATGGTTTGACCTATCGACATTTTCTTTTCTGGAAGTTTAGGTTTAAAAATACCTTTTAAATGAGGTATGACATAACCCACCATTGTATTTGAAAATCCCGAGAAACCTCCTAGCCTCCCCTTCCTAAACTACCTTTTCGAGGGCCTTAAAAAATTTTTAAACATTTTTACTGAGTACCTCGCGTACGATTTTTATTACAATTTTTTATCTCATCTATGTAGGTTCAACAGCTTAGCTGTAAAAGATAGTGCGTGGGTGGTCTGTTCCGCCCTGTATATATGGTTTAAAGAACCGAATTCTGATGTAAAAGAATCCCTGAATTATAACTTCTAGAGGAACAAGCTTTTGCGAGTTGCAAAAATATAGAAAATGACATTTTACTAGCGTTTAACGGAATTTCGTCACCAACAGCTTATTAATTAATTGATTAAAGAACATTTTTGTTGAAAATGTTATTTTCTAATTGTAATAATGTCAAATCTCTTTTTGCAATTTTTAATGCAACTTGAGAACTTTAATATTTAAGAAAGATAACACTAACTGATAATTGAAATACACCTTACCTCATTTGCCCGGCGTCAAAGGAAAACGTCACTGGAAAAAAGCCACGGAAAAAGACAGCCGAAGAAAGTCACCAAAGTTTAGACTAGGTGTTTATAGATATGGAATGGGGTAATAAAGTTTTTAAATGTTTTTCGTTAAACTTACACGACCTATAGAAAGCATCTGATTTAACATGCCTCTTTGGGCTCCAAATCTGTTAAACTGAATCCCAAATCAATTTTTTCTCTGCATTTATTTTAACTTGCTCTTTAATTGCAAAGTTGATGCCCCATTTTTTAAACTTCTTCTTCTTTTTCTTCTTCTTTCAACAGCCCCTAATAGTCCACTCCTGGACATAGGCCTCCCCTTGTTTCTTCCATGCTTTTTTATCTTGTGCCAGTTGGTGCCACTTTCTTCCCGCTTTATTTTTGATGTCATCAAGCCAGCGTCTCTGAGGTCTTCCAACGCTCCGCTTATACTGTCGGGGTCTCCACTGTATTATACGTTTTGTCCATCGATATTCGTCCTGTTTTTTAAACACCCAGTATAAATTGCAAATGCCACGAACTATATTTGCCACCTTAAAAAAAATAACGGAGAAATTAGTTGGTTTTGGGAAGAAACAAAGTGATATCTTTATTATGTTACAATGTTAAAACATTTCCACAGCTTTTAAGAAATATTTTTGAAAATATCCAAAATCGTTGAAAATGTCTTTTTGTTTCTTTGCGCACCAATACAATACTTTTAAACGTATTTGTGCATGTTTGTCTGCAAATAGTTACATTAAAAGTTTAATCATTGGTATTTTATCATTAAAATTATTTATTACTCATCTCGTAACCGCATTTTCTTTTCAAAGAAAATTTGCATTGGTGAATCACAGTGCCCACTGATTACTTTCTTAAAATTGCGGGCAAGAATATTTATTAGGAGTATATTCCCTTTTTCGTGCTTATCATATCACTATAGTCACTACTTGAAAATACATATAATCAAATTGTAATGCCGTGCCAAAGGTTTAAATAATTGAAATATTTTGTCTTTGGGTCACTATACTTACGGAACAGTATAAAATAGTTAAAAGAAGGAAAATTTAATTATTTAATGAATAAATTACAACAAACGTATACATATATTTTCTTTTTATTATGCGAAAACATTTACATATTAACAAAATATAAACATAATATGTCGGGTAGGTAAGTAAAATCACAAACTGCACAATATGTAGGCATTACTACTGCGTAACGCAAACATAAAATTAAGGATTCAATTATAGTAAACAATATTAATTAAACGTATAGGATTGCGTTGGCATGTAATCTTACAACATTTTCAACGGTTACAATTGTTCTGAGATTTAAGTGCTGATGCTGATTACGCATTCGGTTGCATTGAATGGAGCTGCGACCATGAAAACGTTTTGCTGTAATTTTCATGTTACACGGTTAGGCAGGTTAAAACAAAAATGCTTTTACACGAAAACATTTATTAAATATTAAATGTCAAAGCTCCTGTTGCTTGTATGCATAATCTGAATGCCGCCACAATTAGGTCTTTGAATTACATATTTAATAAAATTATAATATTTGCCACAGCACGCAAATACATATTTTGATAGCTACATTAAAAATGGCATCACGCATACTGAATAAAGTTAAATCAGTTGCAAGGATGTTTCTGGAATAAATAATTGTTCTAAATGTTCATTCAGACTTTTAAATGTGTGTCCTATGGATCGACGGATAACAGAATTTTCTTGTTTCTGATTTTTTCGATAATTATTTTAAAGTGGTTTTTATTGTTTGTCACTTCACAAGTAAGTTACAAGTTGAATCTCAAATACTCCAGGAATTTGGCGAACGTCAAAAGTATAAAATTTGTTATTGTTCATAAATGAAATGGGGCTTCCCTATTGCATTATAATTTGTTACCTGGTTTAGGACCTTCTAAATAGCCTAAACTACGTCTTTCTGTTAGGGAGTTTGAAACCAAGAAAAAGTTTCATTAAAGAATAAGTTTTCTGAAAATAAAAAAAAAGTTTTCAATCTTCCTGCGTTCATTTGATTGTAAGAATGGGTTACAGGTGGTGCATTAAAAAGGGGACGATACTCGCAATTTTTAATTTTTTTATTTAAAAAGACAAGGTTTGAAAATTAAGAAAACTTTACTATGGGGATGATTTGGAGCTTTAGAGATATTACTGAGTTGCGCAAATTGGCTATTTGATAATAATAGGGGAGTTACTTCGGATTATGGTATATGGTATTTCCGAATTGCGAACAATGTTTATTTTATCTTTTGAAATCGCAAAATCGATTTTTTTTAAGTCTTAAAGTGTTCCAGGTAAGTGATCAAAGCGGAAATTCCTTCTAGCAAAGTCTATATATAGTCCTTGCTTCTAGTCGCTTAACTGAAAAGTTTAATTCAATAATACGAAAAAACTCTATATTGAAAAAACGATTTTGAACATATCTTGATACCTGAGCAGTTTAAGTCCGGATAAAATCATTTTTGGGATTTAATTGAATTACCTGCGATTAGAAAATACCAGATATTATAAAACGAAGTTACTTTTTTAAAATAGGGGGTGGAGGAGCATTCTACTGCAATATAGGTGGACTAGAAAAAAAGCCCTGATTCGTCTTCTACAAATACTAATTTGCCACTCCCACTAGCAATTATTCTTAATTTTGGCTTCAAACTCGTTATTTAAGTTGTCCCTTTGGTCATGATACATTCCCCTTTTGTAAAAATAAATTTTAAACGAATGCGCGAAGCATCCGCGTTTTTAAAGGAACACCTCCAAAGCACCCTCAGGTGCACCACAACCATTAAAAATTGAAAATTTATAAAAAAAAAGAAAATCATTTTTCTTATTAAAGCAAACCACTCTCAGTGCATTCCAACCCCTAAATAGTTAGGAGAATCATCCACTCTGTTAAAGCAATACTTCTAAGCCACCTTGTAGTGTATTGCAATCGAATTTCGGTTTCACACTTGTTATAAATGTGTGCTGTTAGCACAGGAATATGTTTTCTTAAACATATGGAAATTAATGTAATTATATTGAATTGATGAAAAAGAAAAGTTGCTAGCATACGTTAAATTAAAAAAAATTAGAGAATTTTACATCTACAATTTTATACAGTATTATATAATATTAATAGTATATTACACTATTAGGTTGCATTATTTATAACAGAATCGAAGAAAAGTTTGAAAAATCGATACCGGAAGGGTCGAGATTTTTCAATTTTCGAGATTCTGTTAGGCACTTAACAACCGTGTAGAGTATAACGTTTTTCGCACAATCGTATTTACAAAATAAAGGGGTCAAGGGAGTTTGTAAATAAATGAACCCATCTGTTGGTGAAAACTATTACTCAATACTTACAGCATTAGTGCTGTTATGAAATAGAACAACACTATTTTTTCGTTGTTTCTATGAAAACTACCCACGGTGTTGTATATTCAATTTTCGCACAGTCGTATTGTTATACAGAGCGGCTAGGAAAACCCCGGCCACTTTTCTTGCGGCGGTCAAGAGATGGCGCTTTAGTAAAGAAAAATTAAATTAAAATACTGGCAACAACGCAGAATCCAAGACGTTTTACTTATTACATACGCCCCATATTAAACCAAAACAACTAAAACGTCTTGGATTCTGCGTTGTTGCCAGTATTTTAATTTAATTTTTCTTTACTAAATCCATCTCTTGACCGCTGCAAGAAAAGTGGCCGGGGTTTTCCTAGCCACTCTGTACAGTGCGAGTGTAAAGTCTGGAACAAATTCGATAAAATGGAAATTGTCGAATTTTTCTAAAATCCTCGTACCCGTCAACCACGGTGTATACACCGTGCCGTGCCGTCAACGTTATTTTTTAAAAGTGCATCTTTTCTGATAATTGTTATTTTTTGATCGTCTTTTGTTTTCCAACTACGATGTCATCGACAATTTTTTAAATGACACCCCATATTTTTGCCATCATATTATAAAGGATAAAGGTTGAAATTCCGAGTTTAGCCATATGTCAAAGTATGACATTGACATTGACAGTTTTCGAGATAATCAAGTTTAAAGTAAAAATAGCGCATCAAAAATTGAGTTAGCCATGGAATATTGGCAATTAATCATTGTTTCAGAATGCCAACAAATAAAAAAAAATCTGCCAGTGCAACATTATTTTGTGCGTTTCGGTTTGTTACTTCGATATTTTGTTGATTTTTGAATATCTATTGCTCATAAAAATGATGCGATATTTAAGGATAAAACAAAGAATTGAAATTTTGATGATGGTTAGATTTAATTGTTAATTTTAGTTAGTTAATGTTAGTTTATTACATTTAGATCGTTTTCAAACAATTAGTTATTAATATTCCATGGCTGACTTAATTTTTTATGTTTTTTTGCTTACTTTGAACTTGAGCATCTAGAAAACTGTCAATGTCAATTTCCTACTTTGACATATGGCCGAATTCGGAATTTCAACCTCTATCTAAATATGTGGTGCCATTTAAAAAAATTGTCGATAACGTCATAGTTCAAAAACAAAAGACGATCGAAAATGATAATTATCAGAAAAGAAACACTTTTAAGAAATAAGGTTGACGTGTACGAGAATTTTTTGAATAATTCGACAATTTCTATTTTATCGAATTTGTTCCAGACTTTACACTCGCACTGTATGTATTTACTGTCATTGTGGACAAAAGCTGTAAATTGAATATACAACACTGTGGCTAGTCTCCATAGAAACAACGAAAAAACAGTGTTGTTCCATTTCATAACAGCACTAATGCTGTTAAGTATTCAGTAATAGTTTTCACCAACAGATGGCTCATTTGTTTACAAACTCCCTTGACCCCTTTATTTCGCAAAAATGATTGTGCGAAACACGTTATGCTCTACACTGTTGTTAAGTACCTAACAGAATCTCGAAATTTGAAAAATCGAGCCCGAAGGGTCTCGATTTTCTCTAACAGTGAATCTAACAGTGAAATATACTATAACAGCTTATGTCAACAATGACAGTAAATAGATATAACAACACGATTGTGCGAAAATGATTTTAAAGTTGTCTATTGAATTTGCATTGCCATGGAGTGGTTCAATCAGCTTGTAGCTTCGTGCTGATTGGAAGTAGTACCGCAATTAACTTGCTTTTTATATGAAAATACACGGTATTATCATTAACAATTGAATAATAATTGCATTGAGTAATACTTTTATTGCATATATTACTTCAGAAAATAAGATTTAATTACAAGACATTAGTATCGTTGGAATACTTAATTTTCAATTACTCAAATAAGTTATTGCTGTAGCATAATGAAAATCTCCAGGTAATAACTTCTTAGTAGTATTAATCATTAGATATCATTAGTAACCAAGTATTATGTGCTTGATTGCCAACTAAGGCAAAAACAATTTTATCCCACTAAATTTACTAACTATTGGAAATCGGTTTTTATTAAACACATCTCTGAAGAGTCTGGCATAAATTTAGCCAAGACTTCTTCTGTCCAATGATATTGATTTAATTCAACTTATCTGTATCCAAAAATGCTCCATTACGAAGATACAGCCTCCAGAACAGGCGTCAGCTGGGACACACATTAACGAATACTTGGACACCGTTTAATCTATCTTCACAAGGATAGTTACTTCTGGTGTACAAATCTTAGTAAATTTATTTGTTTGAAATTTTGTATATGATTTTCCCAAATGAACCACTACTTTTTGCAAAAGTTTGGTAAAATCTGGAACTAATTCGATAAAATTGAAATTGTCGAATTTTTCTAAAAATCCACGTACACGTCAACCTTATTTTTAAAAGTGCATCTTTTCTGATAATTGTCATTTTTCGATCGTCTTTTGTTTTCGATAATTTTTTTTAAATAGTACACCATATTTTTGCCGTCATATTTGGATAGAGGTTGAAATTCCGAATTCAGCCATATGTCAAAGTATGACATTAACATTGACAGTTTTCTAGATAATCAAGTTTAAAGTCAGCAAAAAAAAACCTAAAAAATTAAGCCACGCAATATTGATAGTTTAATTGTTTGGAAGCGATTTAAATTTTATAAACTAACAATAATTAACTAAAAATAACAATTAAATGCAACCATTATCAAAATTTCAATTCTTTGTTTTTCGCTTACATATTGCACCATTTTAATCAGTAATAAATAATCAATAATCAATAAAATGTCGAAGGAACAAACGGAAACGCACAAAATAATGTTGCCTTGTGAGAATTTTATTTGTTTGCGTTTTGAAACAATATTGTCAATATTCCACAGCTAACTCAGTTTGTGATGCGCTTTTCTACTTTAAACTTGATTATCTCGAAAACTGTCAATGTCAATGTCACACTTTGATATATGGCTGAATTCGGAATTTCAACCCTATCCAATTATGACGGCAAAGATATGGAGTGCAATTTAAAAAAAATGGCGATGACGTCATAGTTCGAAAACAAGAGAAAAATGACAATTATCAGAAAAGATGCACTTTTAAAAAATAAGGTTGACGTGTACGAGGATTTTTGAAAATAGCGCCAGTTTCAATGTTATCGAATTAGTTCCAGACTTTACACTCGCACTTTATAGAGGCCCCTAAGATAATAATTGAAGTGCTTTTATAGACCGAGTGATTATTTAAATTTCAGCTCTAGTTATCTATGGAAATTTAAGTCATAACTTTGATTAATTCACACAAACAATTGAATGTTTTGCATTTCAACTTCAAATTTGCGCGTCAGAATTCTACTTAAAAGTTAAACCTAAAAACACCATACGCAAGATCAGTAGAAAAATATGCCTCAACAATAAAAGCTTTTTGTGCTGTAGTATAAACCATTTTTAATAAAAATACTAAGATAATTAATGTTTACTACTGACAGTTCATAAATTTGACATTTCAATTAATTTTGTTTTTGTGAATTAATCAAAGCCATGACTTAAATTTCCATAGATAACTAGAGCTGAAATTTAAATGATCACTCGGTGTATACATAAGTATACATATAAATACCGCCTAGAGAGTTACATGCATCAGAAGGGACATTGTAGGTTCTGAAAGCTTTGATAGCAATTTCTTAAATGTGATACATACCAAATTTGCTGAAAAATAAAAGAATTTTTAGACGTACCCCTGTGTAAACTTTTTAATTGCTTTTAAGTTCTATATTCGCTGCCAAATGGTTTATCCCAGCCACCAAGAAAACTGTGTTATGTAATTTCGTGTAATTAATTACAGTTTCTTGTTAAACATTACAAAACCCATTGTGCCTTAAATAGTACACTAACAATATTATTAGTCGAGAAATGACCCATTAATTTACATTCATTTTATAGGAAAAGTAGAGCTTCAGTAAAGAGTGTCACACACAAAAATTCAAGAATATAGGTTAAACGGTGTACAAGTGTTCGTATAAAATGTGTGTCATCTCAACTGCCGCTGGGCTGTATCTTCCTAACGAAGCATATTTGAAAATAGGTAAGTTTAGGGGAAGAGTGATGATAGCTCAGAGGGTAGGCGCTTAGCCTCTAACGCTAAAGGTCTAGGGTTCAATTCCTCGCCGAAGTCATGCAGCAATAACATTTACGCCGCAACTCGCCACTCACATTCCCCAATCCAGTGTAGGCATCCGTGGGGTCTTAATGCCTGAAACCTTCTCTGGTACTTAGTCGTTCAGATTCGACGTTACACTGTAGGTCCCCCGTACTCCACCTTAGCGCTAAGGAGAGTACGTGGCAGAGAAGAGTGCCAGTGCCCAGTGGTGGGACGTAAAGGCTGATTGCGAAACGAAGCAAAGTTTAGGTTAAATCAACATAATTTAGTCCCCAGAACTCTTGGTCAAATTTAGGCCAGATTATTAAAACATTATGTAGAAGTATCAATTTCGTATTGTACGTTTTATCTTTCTTATTACAATTTTTAAATTGTTTTAAATGGCACTCGACAGTATTTTCACTGCCAATTGATAAAACTGTTTTGCTCTATCCGATCATTCAATTGGATTACATTTGTGCATTAGGTTAGGTAATTTTCTTAGAAACTGAGGTTGAAAGTTTAATATCTGCTTAATTACAAAAAATCAAAACAAAACCTGTAAAACGTAATAAGCAATCTACAACAAATGTTCTAAGTTGTGTCTATTTACTACCTGTCAATAATCAAGATGATAAGAAAATTCAAACCAATATATATTACATTACATAGGTTGTAACAGAAGTGAATGTTAAATGGAGAATAATATATAATCTTCAATCGACGGTACTAGCAAATTGGTTCTAATCTTTTGTTGTACAGTTAATACTAATACGCAAAAATAACCATAAAACTTATATGAAACAACGCATCTTGTGGCTAAAATAAGCAATATTTGTGATTTTACAGAAAAACTAGCGGAAACCGTGGTCTTAGGCTCACGCTTTTTTTGTTTCTTATTTTTACAATAAACCAGCTTATACCCGGCGTGCGTTGCTATGCCTCAATAAATAAAATATTTTAAATTTTTAGTTGTTGAATACTTAAGCAATAGTATAATATAGACCAAGGTAGAGAAGGCATTTTTCTCAGCCGAGCAGAATTATTTCCCGAGATGCGAAGCATCGAGGGAAATAAGTTGCGAGGCTGATAAGTCTTCTCTACCGTGGTTTATATATTATTTTTTCCACTACTAGCACCTTTATTCCTTTTATAATTAATTGATTTTACATTAATAAAAAATTAAATTACAAATGCAAATATGCACAAAAATAAAGTAGCCTTGCTTGAAAACAAGAGAATAGTTAATTTCAATTGACATTTATGTAAAATATATATTTTATAATAGTGGTTATAAAATGTTCAATTTTGATGATTTGAGTGAAAACTGCACTCCTCCTGAAATTAGGGAAGGTGCAGAAAGTGTTGGTGAACAGTTATTACCAGTAAAATCAAAAGATTTTTACATGAAAGTTTATGGTGAATTTAAAGATTGGTAGCAATTGTTTTTATTATTAACCAGTAGTTAAAAATGAAATATTATTAACCACTAGGAAAGAAATTTATCTTCTTGGCTCTAAAACAAAGTAAATAATGATGTCGTTTAATGGTAGTAGTGGAAAAAAATTATTTTTATTGATATTTTATCTTAATGCGAGTGGATGAACAATATTTAAATATCGCCAGCGCCACCTAGCGGGTCCATTTTTGTTAAAAAAAATAACCTTGTAAAACCTTCCTCTCCTCAAAACACACTTTGTGTCAAAGTTTGAGCTCAATCGGCAGAGTAGTTTCGGAGTCTATAGAGAACATACACACAAACATTCACTTTTATATACACTGTGTCTATAAAGTAACCCCCCCCCCCTACTAACTTTTAAACGACTTGATATTTTACCACAAAATTTGGTGTGCTATAATGGGAAATTAAATACTATTTTCGGCTCATATTAAAATTTTGTATCATTCAAAATGGCGACTGGCCCAAGAGGGGTCGAGTGACACCTCATTTGAAAGGTCTTTTAGTTCTCCGTCTGATCCTAGAGTTTCAAAGAAAAATATTTAGTCATAACAAAATGGCAGATTCTAAACAAAAGGACTCACTCAATTCAAAACTGTTTTGATTTTTTTATCCAGTAGTCCACTTTTTCATGTGCAGGACAAATATTTCCCAGAAATATCTTAGGTGGCTGGAAATAATATTGAAAACGTTATGTTCCAACCAGATGGTGCCCCGCCTCATTATTATAGACCTGTTTCTGACTTTCTCAACAGACATTTTCTGGAAGATGGATTAGTAGGCGGGGGCCTGTAGAATAGCCGGCTAGCTCCCTAGATTTAACTTCCTTAGATTTTTTGCTATGGGAATATCTGAAATCGAAAGTGTACAGAACCCATCCAGAAACAGAAGAACTGGAGCAACGCATTACAGAAGTTTGCAGAAATATCACTCCAGAAACTTATGAAAATGTAAGGCAGGAATGTTATAACCGAATTTTTATGTGCCAAGAAGTGAATGGTAAACATTTCGAACACTTAATTTAATTTCTGTTTACTTTAATTCTTGGTTTTTTTAAATAGACTTCTTTATCTTCAAACATTGTCATTTTGTTATGGCTGAATTTTTTTCTTTGAAACTCTAGGATCAGACGCAGAACTAAAAGACTTTCCAATGAGGCGTCACTCGACCCCCTTTCTATTAAAAAAAATTTTAACTGGCGCCCAGTCGCCATTTTGGATGATAAAAAAGTTTAATATGGGCTGAAACATAGTATTTAATTTCCCATTAAAGCACACCAAATTTTGTGGTAAAATATAAAGTCGTTCAAAAGTTAGTTGGGGGGGGGGGGGTTACTTTATAGACACAGTGTTGATATAGATAAGATACGTAGGTAGGTACTGTGGCGGACCTAGTTTTAGAACTATATAGCGATTTCTGTAATACCACATATTAAATCCGGATCCCTTCTACCTGGCTCAAGTTGAGAGGAATACGGCTGCAGCCTGAGAAGATGCAACCTAAGCGTCGCTCGACTGGTTTTTAACAGTTGTCAAAAAAAACGTAGTGCGTAGCCCCAGTAGAGTTAGTTCTTCTATACGCGCATATGTGTTGGTTCTCCTAGGTGTGGGGGGAGGCTCGCCACTAAAAGTTGACACAGGTGGAATGGATGCGGATTCACTATTATTGATATTAGTTTGGGGGCACTAATACTTATATATTTAAAGTTACCTCAACCGTTTATTCTTTACTTATTTAAGATTATTACGTACACTACCCGTACTTATTTTGTTCATTTGTTTCAGCTGGAAAACGAGCACCATGCAGTAACGAAGGGGAGCCTGTACGAGTAGATCATATTGACAAACAACGTTGTTTTTCTTGTATTTGCAAGGTAATATTTTTAAAAGATTTTACAGAGGAAGAGATAGGTAGGGGTGCAAATATGACTTACTGTAATCCAATTATTAATTATGACTGGCTGAAGACAATGATATAAATCTTGAGGAGTAATTATTCTCTTTTAATTCTTACATATATTATTACGTACACTGTGTTTAAATTTAATCTGTAGTGAGTGATTTTTGTCAGATGATATAGAAGAGAACTATTTAAATTATTATACTTTATTTTCCATGCATATACGAATACAAAATACTACAAAACACGCTTACAAGTTTAACACGTACTAAAACAACATCACGAAACAGCAAGTTGAAACATATTAGACGCGTTAATTGTTTAAGATGTGGAGTATGTATAGGAAAAATTGGTTTATCTACCTTAGTCTTTTGAGTAAAGCTGTAAATGAACAGATAAATATACCAGTACATTTACCCCTACCTTTAAATTACTAGCCGTTTAGAATGCCTTGCTTTGTAGGAACAGAACCATAGAGGGAACCAAGAAGGAAGCTGACAAAGATTGTCATTATACTTCCTCGCTAATCAGAACCCAATTAGCACTACTTAAGCGTATAAATTCTTCTATTTTATATAACGTTTTGTACTGCAAAAAAATGCAAATTTTAAGGTCATTTCAAAGTCACTTGAAATCGTTTACCAACAACTTCGTAATGGTAGACGGTCTATTAATGGTTTTTTTTCAAATAACGCCTAAGCGCCATTTTTTGTATTTATCGATTGTAACTGCGTAGAACAAGATAAAAATATCTGAGTTCTTTTGAACTGTCTTAGATATTCATAAAGTATTTATTAAATACATTTTAGCATCATCCCTATAGTGATTAAATTAACCAACCTAGTAAAAGAAATTTATCTTTAATATTACTTTTTGGTTTTACCAGTATTCACAAACAAGAATTAATTAATGTTACTGCATCCGTACAACGATGCTTTGCTTAACAACTTAGTCGGTATTCATGAAAAGTAAAAAACAGTTGTATCTGCGACGCTCGTTTGAGTAACGTTGTCATTTGTCGATTTCAATTATTCAATATTGAAAATTATTGAACATTTACCGTTTAAGGCTTTCATTCCAATATATCTATAATAATTCGGTCTGGTATAAGTGATAGCGAAGTTAATTAAGTTATAACAATCATCTTGAGTGAATCCGGTAAGATAATAAAATACAAACTCGCGACACGCGAGAGGATAGCTTGGTAGTTTCCGGGTGATTGTCATTTCCGGTTTCAATCGCGGTTTTCTAGCCATCATAACGCGAACTGTATCTTCTTAGAATATTGATTAAACCGCGCGGTCTCTCTTTTAGGATATACGTAATAAAAGATGTGCGTATCACTTTTTATAGAATTTCAACTATGCATACGCACACACAATAAATTTATAGAAAGAAACGAGATTGTTTGCCCAAAATCTTAATAACATATACCACTACAATATTAAAATGAACATAACGTCGTCAAATGTCATGTCGATATTATAGTATAAAAACGAACTCTTCTAAAATAGTGAGATTTCTTAAAGCAGAAAATGTTCTTAATAAATGTCCCGTAATTTAAGTTGGCAATACAATACTATGGGAAATTGAAATTAGATTGATTCAGCTTCTAGTGATTTGAAGTGTTAATATATGAGAAAAAGAAAACTACTAATGATATTAATAAAATTCAGAAACATTCACTTGGTCTTGTCTATACTGTTGTCAAATGTTTTAAATCTTAAGTTGGTAACAAACGTTTTTGGTTAAATTTTGCAGAATACAAGTTGGTCTTTTTTTCGGTAAAAATTTTCTTTAGCGGTGTGTTTGAAAGAGGAGTATTGTGTTCATAAAAACTCCGCAAGTCGACTTTTTGGCGGATAAGCATGTTCTAGGGTGTGAAAGACATTTTCGTTAATAATCTAAAATGTAACTATATTCTAACAATGCTTGAGCAGCATGACTGAAGTTTTCAATTGACGCCAAAATACCGTAATTTCTTATGCACGTGTGCTAGACAGGGTTGCGATAACTTTTGATTTTATTGGACGAAAGAGGTCGTATATTAGGCTAATCGTGAGTTTTGAAAAGCCACCCTATTGTAAGGAATGGAGGGTACCTAATTTCAAAATTTTAGTCGGAATGATTTATAATTTTAGTATTTTTTAATATCCCCGTCAAAATATAGGTACGCCTATTTTTTTTTGATTTTTTTAAAAAACTTTTAGAGAACGTCCGAGTGGTCCAGTGGTAAGAAGATCAGGCTCACAATGCGTGAGCCCTCAGTTCGAATCCCGGAAGAAGCAGAAAATTTTTCAGTAATTCCGTGGATCGGTATCGAGCTCGGCAACCATTCGGCGTTGGGTTACAATTAACGGCGCTTACATTGATTACTGACTGACCAGGATAAGTAACAAAGTCATAAACAACATAAAAACATACAATTAAACACAGGTGTGTGAATGACATTGAATGAATGGGCATGAAGGGTGGCATAAGCTTCAGGAGCGTACCGGTCTAAAGGCCAAAGACCCCACTACCTCCTATTACACAAGCAAGAGCCTACCCGGAGTGAAAGTCCTCGACACCTTAGGGTATAAGAGGTGAAAGATAAAGAAGAAGAAGAAGAAAAAACGTTTAGTATCTCTAATGAATGCGGGGAGGAGGATAAAAAGTTATAAATATTAAAAAGCGTAACCTGTCGTAACAAGGTTAGTTGTTTTTATATTTAAATGTGCCTACTAAAAATACACAACATTAGATTAATCAAAATTCAATTAGAGTGAAAAATGTACAAAATTTCATCTCCACATTCATTCGGGGTTATAAAGGTACATTTTTCACCCTTATTAAATTATGCTTGATCGAATTCTAACCGCTTATTTTTATTAAGCACGTTTGAAATGAATACCGGATTTTTATATTTACAGAATTTCATCCCCTCAATTATTAAGGACAGTAAAGGTTTTTTAAAAAATCTGCATCTATTTTGATGTGGATAGTAAAAGAATATTAAAAAGTATAATTCGTTCAATTTAAAAATTTGAAGTTACCTCCATTTCTTAAAATAGGCTGGGTTTTTAAAACTCACTATTAGGTTAATGTACGAGGCCTTCCGCCCCAAAAATAAAAAAATAAATGTTATTCAATATTTTTCAATGTTGTAGATATCAGGTTGTATAACACTGCAATTTTGTTTTCGCATATGACAATACCTGCTTTTTAAGTAGGTATACATCGTATACTACCAGCTAGGAAGGTAAAAGCGATACCCGTCATATGCAAGAAAGGTCTCATGACGTTTTTTTAACAGGTTTTTAAATATGTGAAACTCATGTAATACTAATAAGAAGAGATTATTTGCGGTAAAATTGTTTCATATTGTTTGTAAGTCAGCTCTTGAACTATCTATCGTATGTAGGTTAAATATGTCTAAATATGTCTGGCCCTGCGAAATTTAGCTTGGTTTCTTTTAAAGGCTGTAATAATCAGCAGTGGCGTTCCGTGGGTTTAAAATTTGGGTAGGCAATGGCAAAAATTATAACGATAAGATTAATAAGTAAAAAAATTACACCAACTCCAATTTACTAATGCCTGTTTTGAAATGAATTAATCTACGCTTAAAAACCCTATTAAATTTCACTTGTCATTTTTAATTTGATAACGTAAATTTACGTTATGAACAATGCCTCGTAAGAATATATGTGCTAAAGATAAGAGTGGTTATTGTTTGCGTTATTTTTACACAGTAATTAATTAAGGAAGCAGTTTCTACTAAAGTTGTTTTTGTTCGAGGGGTTTTCGTTTGGAGTGAGTATTGATTGACGTGGTTTTTGTTCGCGTGATTTTAACCAGAGGGTATTTTAGCGGGGTTGGCCTTTATCGCCCTCTTGGACAGTCCACGGATATACTCCATCGCATTGTGTCACAGTTACTCTGACAGGTATTTCAATTTTAACACTTCACCGTGCCTGCGTTGCAACTATACGCTGCCAAAAGTTAGTATAAATATTTTCATATCGTCTTAATGTTTCGGTAAGAAAAACCATCCACAAGCAGCGAGTTTAAACAGGAGCAACCTGTGTAGCTTAACAATAAAGCTGTCGAAATGTAAACTATTGGTTTTAATAACTGAATGATGATTTATTAAAGTACGTATAATTTTGCATTCACTATTTCCAAGATGTAAAGATTAAATTCTTGTAATTTCGCCCACTTATAGAACATAAATCATTTATATTTAATCTATTCGTAGAGCATCAGTAACAAATTAAAGGTATTGAAAAAATGTAAATGATAACCTCTGATAAGCTCAATAAGTTTACCAAATTAAAATATAATCGTGTGGTCACTGTTTCAGAAATATATTTCTTTCAAATTTTATTTAAAACAGGTTTGGCTTCCTAGATGCCCCCGATGAGCGTTCGTTATTCTGGGAATCTAAAATTTTCTTAAAGTTGGTCTAATCATTTCTGAAATTGTTACACGCTTACAAGCTCATACTAACGTACACATTTTATAAACCAATTTTTGGGTTCTTAGAAGTCACAATATATTTTTCCTTCAAAATCTTATAAACGATATTTTTCACGATCGGAATACATTCCTATACTAAAAGCACAGGAAAGTAAAAATTATTTAATGAAAAATATTTTACTCGGCTTTAGATATCCTAATTATAAAATCGGAGAACAGGCCTAATAATTAATTAATAAACTTGGCGCGGTTTTTTTTGGAAAGGGATGGCTTACAAGATGCAAAGTGGTCTTACTGTAGGATATGACGAAAGTCATTCACTTCCTGATAACTTCCCGTTCATGCGGGAATACTCTACAGCAGTAGATAATAAACCAACTAATCGAATGAAAGATATTTTACGCATTTAATTGTTGAATAGAACAAGTTTTTCAGCTGGTTTTACGACGTACGTACATTTGTAACAATTCTGGTAACAGTGAGGTCTATACAAACATATCATTATCAGAATTTGAAATATTTAAACATTACATAGAAAAACTCTTGCAGTAACTTCTAACAGAAACAAATTTGAGAAAAACTGTTGATTAATTGCTGAATAGCAAAAAGGTAAAACAGATTTTCTAAAGACATATTTTGAACTGTTAGGTAGGTGTTTATTTCGTAGATAATAGATGTTTATTGCACTAATCGAATTATTATCACTACTGATAGACTGTATCTGACTCTAGTTAAGAAGTAATAAATAGAATTTTTAGAAAGTAGGAATAGAATTCATTATTATTTTTGAACCAGAATACCATTGTTAGTTATTACGTCACTAGGCAGTATTAAGACTACTCTGCATGTTTAATTCTTAAATTAAATGTTTCACGGCGGAAATAACACCACAATTCAGCTTTAGTGTAAACAGTGTTATTTTCTACGAATTTTTAGTTGCAAAGAAAAATATAATCTGATTGCAGTTTTGAACATCTTTTAATATCAAACAGACTTCGCGCTTTGTAAACTTAACTTAAACTATTTTTAGGAAGTTTACCGTTCAGTAAATTTTAATTTGCTATAAAATCTTCAATAATCACATAAACATTTCGACGACTGTTGCAGACTAAACTGTCAAGGATACTGACATATAAACGAAGAAAAAATAACCCTTTATAAACAACAGTTTTTGGAAAGTAAATGTAGAAAAAGCAGACTAATGTATTAAAAAATAATGATAGAGTTTAATCTAGATTAAGCAGGTTGAGTTCCCAAAACCATGTAAGTCTATAAATCTACGTTTACTTCTGCCTCAGCTTCTTTTTTTAACAAAACGAATCTTGCGAAACGATTTATTGAACTATTGATTATGAGAATGCAACTGATAAATATAATTTCATAAAAAACACTAGATACGAGAGAACAAATCTAAGATCAAAAATTTTGTTGCAGATGCTATTTTTAAACTTTTGGATTTTTTTCTAACAGTAATAACCGATAGTGAAGGTAAGTAGAGTTTCCGTGTTTGAATAAATTAACTAATTTTACATCATTGAACACGAATTCGAGTTTATATTGAAACCGCTAATTTTAAGAGGGGATTCCATCGCTCCCGCTAATTTGTTGGCATTCCATCCTACCTAGTACTAGGAAAAACGAAAAATTACTATCAAAAATTAATTCGAGCAGTTATGGAATGTATCAAGCATTTCAATACTATAATTCGACAAGACGGATATCATCTTAAAAGCGGATGAAAACGGCTGTTGGCAAATAATGATCAGATCAATGTGGCGGAACAGGGAACAGATATAAATACAAACAACATGGCAAGGGTAGTCAGTTTCATATAAACTAAAAACACTCGAACTGTGAGTAAGCGGAAAAAAAGTCACCCGAAAAAAAGCCGCCGGATAAAAGCCATCCGGAAAAAAGTCACTCGGAAAAAAGTCACCCGGAGAAAAGTCACCCGGGAAAAAAGTCACCGGAAAAAAAGTCATCGGTAAAAATTGTCTCCCAGAAACAAGTAACTGACATATCTCGAAAGCAATTAACCTGCTATCTCATAGAACTTTTACCTAGTCATAAACCAACCAGAAAAAAATATTGTCTTGAAGCTTGTTTCAAAAATCGTACCTTTTTATATCTTTTATGTTTTCGCAAATTGCGTAACAAAAATGAGGCAAGAACTAGCTGTTGATTCTACAGAGGTATTAGAAAATAAAGCTGGTATACCAACTACAAGAATAAGGATTTTATTGCCAACTACAAGTGTGTCTTTTTTCCTAGTGATTTTTTTCCGAGTGACTTTTCGGGTTGACTGTTTTCCGGGTGGTTTTATTTCCGGTGATTTTTTGCGGGGTGGCTTTTTTCTGGGTTTTTTTTTCGATGACTTTTTCGGTGGCTTTTCTTCAGAAGTCATTTTTTCCGTGACTTTTTTACCGGTGGCTTTTATCCGGAATTTTGAACTGTGGAATAACAACAATACAGCACTCTTCTACTCTTCCGAGTAACTAAATACCAGATACGTATTTCGACAGCAAAGCTGTCATCATCAGCGGTAAACTTACGCTGAGGAACTAGACTAACTACCTAATATATATATTTCGTTTTTAAAAATTTTTAAACTTGCATAACAATTTAATTCCCTTTTATTATTAGCGTAGCGTATTAATTCTATTTTGTCTACCTTGTGGTGGTTTTCAAGCATATGTAGGGCTACACTGGATTTGTCGAATCTACCAAATTTAATACGAGCCAAGTGTTCTTTATATCTAACTTGTAATGACCTTTTTGTTTGCCCTATATATGTTTGATTGCAGTATTTAGAGGAAGTTCTATATATGCCCGATTTATTTATGTTATCTATTCGGTCATTGGGGTTTCCGAAAAGGTTTCTTATGCTATTCTAACTTGAATATACGGTTTTAAGTTCTTGTTTAGCAAACAATTTGTTTAAATCTTTCGTGTAAGATGGATAAAATGGCAATTTTACAACACGTTTGAGATCCTTTTAATGCTATTTTTCTCTAATGTAACGAAATTACTAATTCCTATTTTTAGTAAATGCTTCCTAATAAATATTATAGACTACATCGGCTAAAAATCTGTTAAATGCAGCAATTTTTTTAAATTTTTCTTTATACATTTACATAACGTTCTTTAGATAAGGGAAAATTCAATAACCCATGAACCAAAAATTGAGGACAGAAAATTTTTGTTCTAAAAGGTGATTGGAGTCAGCCGTTATAAATCTATCTATATTACCAAATTTCCTATATATGTCTATTTCAAACTTATTATGACTCCTAATGACTAACATATCTAAAAACGAAATTATATTGTTAATCTCCTTTTCATAGGTAAATATAATGGTGGGAAATTTAGGTGTAGTAAGAAGATTTCCAAGGTAGTTTTACTTGTGTCAAAAATACAAAAAATGTCGTCTACATATCTATACCAAACCTTAAGGAAACAATCTAAATCTTGTGTAAGAGAAGTAATAATTTTGTTTCATACAAAGGTTAACCAACTTTACGAAATTATCTATTTCTTTCTCGTCTAAATCGTTATCCGCTATTTTTTTAATAAATAATACAAAGTTATATCAACTGATATACTAGGAAACAAGGAAGTAACGTCGGAAGATAGAAGAATTCCTTTCTCTGTTAGTTCAATGCTCTTAATATTTTCTAAAAACTCGGAAGAATTTTTATTCGAAACGTTGGGAGATTATCTAGGAAGACTACTAAAAATAGGAGATAACCGTTTAGCCAACAAATAAGTGGGTGAATTGGTACAGGCCACAATGGGTCGCATATTGCTGCCTAGCTTATGTACCTTAGGCAAACAATACATTCTAGGAATAACAGAGTTGGAAACAGTTAACTTAAAATGTAGAGATAATTTTGAATAAAAAACTTGAATTAGCATATTGTTTGCTCGGCCGAAATAATCCCTTTTATCTAAAATTGCTACCTTATTACCCTTATCGGCTTTAAGATAAAAACAGTCTTTATTTTGAAGTCCTTTGATTATTTGAAACTCCTTATGGGAACAGCAATGTATAACAGTTGGTCGCCGTTGATCGCAAACCTTTTTATGGCATTTTTTGTATTTTTGACACGAATAAAAGCACTTTGGAAAATTTCTTACTACAACTAAATTCTAAATTTTCCACCATTAAATTTACTTATGAAAAGGAGATTAAATATAATTTAGTTTTTAGATATGTTAGTCATTAGGAATAATAATAAGTTCGAAATAGACTTCTATAGGAAACCTAGTAGTATAGACAGATTTACATCGGATGACTCTAATCACCCTTTAGAATAACAATTATCTGCCCTGAAATTTTTGGCTGACAGGTCATTGAATTTTTCTTTATCTAAAAAACGTTATGAAAATGAATTAAAAGAAATTGATTCAGTTAACGAATTTTCAGCTGATATAGTCTATAATATCATTTGGAAACGTTTACTAACAATAGAAGTATGTTAGGGAAGAATAACATTAAAATAATTTTAAGCGTGTTGTAAAAATGCCATTTTATCCATGTTACACGAAAGGTTAAGACAAAATGTTTGCTAAACAAGATCTTAAAACCGTATATTCAAAGTCAGAATAGCATGAAAAATCTTTTAGGAAACCCCAAATACCGAGTAGATAACATGGATGAATCGGGCATATACGAGGGTAACGCCATAATTATTGAGAAGAAGAAACAAGGTTAACGTTTTTTAGGATTTTATTTTAGATATGTTCAAAGTCATTCCCTTCAGCAATAATGCACTTCACCATTCTTTCTTTCCACTTCTTGAAAACCCCCAACCAATCTTCTTTTGGAATACCTTCAACATGGTCGTTAATTGCGGTATCAATTTATTCCTCAGACGAAAATCTTCTACCCCGTAGATTTCTTTTAAGCCCATAGAATATCCAAAAGTCGCACATGGCTAAATCAGGCGAATAAAAAAATTTTGTGTCCGCCATTGTTGAAGAAATTTAATGTTTCGTGGCAAATTCTCACACGCTCTGCTTTTTGGAACTCCGACAGGTGATGGGGCACAAAACGACTGACAACTTTTTTTAAATGCAAGTGATCGTGTATGATTGTTTTAACAGCTGAGGATCCAATCTTCAATTGATGCTCTTTTACTACATAAGTGGTTTTATTGTCCTCTTCCATTATCTTCTTAACAGCAGCAATATTTTTCTCCGTAACAGCCGTATGAGGACGCCCTGCTCCTTTTAGATGTTGAACAGAACTTCTTCCACGCTCAAACTCCGTATACCACCGGTATATTGTAGCCAAGGAAGGTGCTTCTTCACTAAAAGCCGAATCTAAACTTTCTTTGCACTCATAAGCGCTTAAATCCTTTTTGAAATCATAATATATCATTATTCTAAAATGTTCTTTGCTTAATTCCATTTTTCAGCAAACAACACTACTTAAAAACTGAATAGGGTTCCAACTATCGTAACTTTGCAAACTAAACGTCAACTGACAGCTAGAGAAATATGTAAAATAAATGTGTAAATTTTGTTTTTCTTGACCTACTAGATTTTTGATTCTCAATAATTTTAGCGTTACCCTCGTATAAAATACTTTCTGTATTCTGTATATAATCAGGTATAAAGAGGGCAAACAAAAAGATCATTAAAACTTAGGTATAAAGGACAACATAGAATTAATGTGCAACGTTAATGATAAAGGGGCCGGGGGGCGGCGTTTCACTTGGAATAACAACAATTAACGCGCTGTGCAATACAGAAGAATAATTCTATTATGGATTACGGTTGTGAATATTTGCTGTGTGATAATTTTATTTACACGTGCTCAGTAAAACTATCCATGATCATTATATTGGTAGATTTCCAAGGATAAACTTATTTAAAAATGAAGATATTTCTCAAACAGATGGAAGCGGAGTTAATGTAACGTTGTCAGTATGTATTTCATTCTCCAGAAAATTGCTCACAATTATAAAAGTACGGGCCACTTAAAACTTCGCGACTTTGTATTAAGTCTATATTTAAACTGAAATATTTAAATTCCTTTTACATTCTGTTGGCACAACTGAAAATTGCAAGTTAATGTGATAGCAAACCTGAAAACAATTACCACACTACGGAGACGGAACTGCTTGCTATGCTAAACTTTAATCGTTATAGTATGTTAGAAAGAAATTTGGTACCGTGCGGTGAGCGATCAACTTGCAACTTCAAAATCCCTAACGGTTAGCTAACAGCGTCGCTGAAGCGACTCCAACAATGTAACTTCTGAGATTTTGATATCCTATTTATTAGAACGCCATGTTCGAAAGTAAGCGAATGTTGTAGGCGCTTGGAAGATCGATCGACGTCGCCTACCGATTCTCGATTGATTATAAAATGTAGAACACTTTATGCATAAATTAAGAAAATGTTGACGCTAAAGATTAGATTAGCTAACGTGTATATTATGACAACGACGACGAAATTAGGGCCGGATACGTTGAAGTAAATAAAACAGTGCAATGGAAACGTTTACCGAAACGTGGACATTTGATGTCAGTGGGATAGGAAGCGCCCGAAGATGAAACGGAGTCGAATTGGCAGGATCGGATCGGATTGGAGGCTGGTTCCTGGTATGGCACGGTATGGTAAATCCCGAGAGATCTGGTCGGCTTGTCCGGAGAAGGTACCTCGAAGCTACAGTCTGCATGGGATTATAATATGGTTGGGATTCACTTCTCTGTGGTGCGAACTTTGCGATATGCGCTTTTGCAGCACTGGTGATGTGGGTTGTAACTCAAACTTTGTTGTCGAATTGATAGCTGGGACTCGACCCTATTTTGTTGTTGCTGCGTAAGTCGAAAGTGACGTCCAACCGTGTATGGAGTTCTCAGGCAAAGGTCAGATTTCCAGCGGGCCAGTGAGAGCGTGTCGGTAAATACATTTGCTGGTTCGGGCGCATATTCAATGTGAAGGCTTTCCGTTCGCGTTTCCTGTAGGTTGGGTTTACACGGTTTACCGCGTTCAGCGTGTTTATAGGTAAGGACAGAGCTGAGGGCTTCCTTAAGTGCGTTTGCAAGCTTATTCTTGGGCCGGCTTTTAAAGCATCTTTCTTAGTCACCTGAATAAATAAGCGGTCGACTCTGGAAAATGTTTGGAGAAAAGACTTTGACGTGTTTTAGGCTCCAGAGTAGCGGCATGTGGGTGATGGCGGTCGTCATTTTTCTGGGTGAGATCTGGATTCCTTGGGGTGTGATGCTATGCCCAAGATATGTTACGTTTTAACATCTAAAGTGGAATTTCTGACGATGCATGCTCAGTCTGAATTGATGCATGCAGGCAAAGGTGCGGCCAAGGTTTTCAAGGTGTTGGTCAATACTACGCGACAACAAGATGAGGCTGAAGAGGTAAGCTAAGCAGTTGAATACCGTTGATGCCAAGCTTTAAACGGCTTATTAGCCGCTGGAGTGAGGTCGGTACGTTGTGTGAGCCGAACGGAAGCCGCAAGAACCAATAAGTTTTAAACGGCGTGATAAATACCGCCTTTTCGTGGTCTTCGGGGTGGACCTGGATTTGGCAATATGAATGTACATCGGGATTAGTTACATCGTTTAGGCATTTGTAGTCGATGCAGATGCGCATACTTTTTCCTTGCTTGGGTTAGAGTACTACAATCGCGGCGTTTGGACTGCGGTAGTCGATACAGAGACGGAGACCTTCCATTTGCTCGGGTACGAGTACTTCAGGCACGAGCCTATACATTATTGCATTTCTTAATCATCTTGAAAGTTATAACTTGACAAACATCGGATGGCATCTCATACCTCAGAAAAAAACTAGGTGCATCGCAGACTGTCTATTCCTCTGAACTCAGCAAACTATCCTTATTGTTGGTGCTTTGTGATTGTATTGCAGGTTCGCATCTGCCTGTGATGTTAACTTTGTCAAATTGTAGTAGCTGCTGCTTTAGGTGAACGTTTTGACAAGGGCATGTTGGCACCCTGTCGACGGGCGATAGAGTGGCTTGGTAATGAGTTCATGGTTTCCGGAGATGAAGAGATGCTTATCATAAGGAGTGACAAGACTATGAGAAGTTATTCTTTTAAAATAACGTTGCCACGCACGATTAATAAACATTTCGTGAGAATGTTTGTTTTGTATATTTGTTTTGTTAAATTTAATTAAAAAGTACTAACAAAAATAGGAAAGTTTAATAATTGTACTATTTAAGTTTGTCAAAACTCTTTGCGTTATGTAACGACCTTAACAAATGCGATTATAGTCAATCCGACCTTTACCCAATATAAATACGCATTACTAGTTGCAACTGCTCTAAAATGGTTACTCTATAGTAAAAGCGTTGAGTGCCTTATGTTTAGACTACAAAATATCGATCGTTGTAAGCTGTATGTACGACGTACGTGCTGTAATCATATACATATTATACATTTCGCTAGTTAATTTTTCATGAAAATAAGAATCAGAGATTCTTTTTGAGTGAGCAGGCTGTTTGCCTAATTGTAATTATCGGAATGCCAACGCATTTTGTTTTCATAACAAACACAATTGAAAGTGTGTCTAAACACTAACCTTTGCTTTTAATATCGTGATCCACGGTTATTAAAATTTTACGGTTGCTGTATTGTAGACCAATTTTAAAAGAAATACTACCCAATCACGCCATGAAACTCTCATGAAACCTATTTATAATCAAACAATAATATCAATATATTCCGATGTAAGTTCGATAATTGCGGAATTTCAATTGTCAAATATACCTAGGAAGAAATGCGCAAAGCGTGATATTTTTATGCAGACTGCATTTCAATGGCGATGGTACCCACGGTCTCCATGGGTTACGAGCCTATGCATCTGACGTTACGAACTTCCGGATAGCTTACTGATAGGAACAATCTAAAAAATTTTGGATTATTCGATTGTTAGCAACTGTTCGAATAATTCGATAGTAAAAAATATTCGAATTGTTCGATTGTAGAAAAGTATTCTAATGAAACCCGTGAGTTTAGTACATTTTTACTAAGCAAGATTAACTCTTATTTCTAAGACGATTTAGACGGAGATCTTTCATTAAGTTGTGCTGTATATTTATTATTCAGTGGCGTAACAAGACTACTCAGCGCTGGTGTGCAAGCAAATGCAGGCTCCTTTTATTAGCACTGTTAATAAAAATAATTTGGATGAGGTATTCTAAAGAAAAGTTATTTTGATATTTTGATATTATTGAAAGTGCATTTGATAAAATGAAAAATGAACATATATCAGTTAATATTAACAACAAACAATAAAACTACATATAAAAAAATAATAAACATATAGGCGTATGTAAGTTATCATATAATAACCTATACTTGGCTATCTATACAGGGTGTCCAAGATAAGGAGTGCATGCATGGAGATCTCGTAAACGATAAGAGATAGAGATTCGGTTAAAGAAGAAGAATTGTTCAGCATCTCAAGTACTACTATGATCCACATTCAAATCCTACAATTTTTGCTTAATTTTCAGTACAGACTGAAAAAACTAAAATTTTCTGTTTTCGTTTTTTGTGTATAATTTAGTTATTATCACAGATAGCGCAAAGCGGTTTTGACATTATTAAGACACTTTCTTACACAGATTTCGAATATCAAATTAAAATTTTTATAGGTCATAAATTTTCAAGATATTGACATGCGACAAAGGCGGCTATGTCATCATTAGATAGAGCTCTTTTTTTTTCTTTTCTCTGATATAAGGTTTAAAGGGTTTATTTTTACAAATAACGGAGTTAAAGCTAGAAACCTTTTTTAAAGTAGGCTGTGAAAAACTGTTTTCTGAACATTAACAAAAAAAAACAAGAAAACAAAAAACAATAAGCTGCATTTGTTTCCGTTGAGAATTGATCAGTTTATCTTCCCAAATAATAAAGTTATAAGCGAGAAATTGTTTGCTCATGGTAGCCTGTGAAAAACAAAAAAAAACCTCCATGTTTCAGGGAATAAAACTATTAAAAACGTATGATCGTATGATAATCAGAGATGAGTACTATTTGTGTTGGCAATATCTGCATCTTTACACCAGTTTATTTATTATTATATATATTTATTCTAAATTCATCTTCTTTTTTGGGTTTTATTACTTAGCAGGAGTATTTAAAAGTTAAACGTCTTGTGATTGTTATACGAACATACATTTTTAATAGTTGTATTCCCTGAAACATTCAGGTGCTTTTTTTCATTTTCTTACAGTTTACCACGAGAAAACAATTTCTCACTTATAAATTATAACTTCATTATTTGGGAAGATAAAGTGATTAAACATCAATGGAAACAAATGCAGCCTTGTTCTTTGTTTTTTTTTAAATATTTGTTTATTTTTAGCCTACTACAAGTTTTTCACAGCACACTATTAAAAAACAGTTTTTTGCTTATAACTCCGTTATTTGTGAAAATAAACCCCTTATACCTTATATCAGAGAAAAGGATAAAAAGAGCTCTATTTAATGACGACATGACCGCTTTTGACGCATATTTAAAACAGCGAAGTTAATGTCAATATCTTAAAAATTTAACGACCTATAAAAATTTTAATTTGATATTTGAAATCTGTGTAAAAAAGTGTCTTTATAATGTCAAAACCGCTTTGCGCTATCTGTGATAATAACTAAATTATACACAAAAAACGAAAATTGAAAATTTTAGTTTTTTAAGACTGTACTGAAAATTAAGCAAAAATTGTAGGATTTGAATGTAGATCATAGTAGTACTTGAGATGCTAAATAATTCTCATTTAACCGAATGTCTATCTCTTACCGTTTACGAGATCCCCATGCACGTACTCGTTATCTTGGACACCCTGTATACTAAATCTCTAATTGTTTCATCATAACCACTAAATCTTGCATCCCGGAACGATTTATCATTATAACACAGAGGCTGTCTTTTTCTATTCGGTTCAGTTTATTGATTGTTTTTAGCGGAAGTTGAGCTTGCTGTCACTTTTGTTGTAATTTGATTATTAATGGCTTACTTTAATTCTAGCTTATTGGAAATGTGTATTTATTGCGCTGACAACAAACAAATACATACCAGAAGAATTCCACCCTTTATTGGCGTGAGAAAATTTAAAATGTAAAGTTGAAGGACAAAGTGCTGTTGTTTTCTATTTTTCTTGACAATTGCAACTCGCTTTAACAAACCAGAAGAGAAGATGCAATTTTTTCTGTTATTAAGCTGTTTTGGTTGTTGATGTATTTAAATTGGATTTAGTTGTCACTAAAGCATAAACGATCAAATTGAAATAGTCTCCAACTATGTGTACCTCGGACAAATAATAACAATCGGGAAAGGAAATCAGGACTAAAATAGATAAAAGAATCGACAGAGCTGTACAACGTATTGGCTAGGAAAATTCATATATACTTAAAGTCGGAACTTTATAATCAATATATACTGCCAGTAGTAACGTATGGAGCCATGACCTAAGTCTTCACAAAAGAAATACTTAACAACCTAAAAGTTCACCAAAGTGCAATATAGAGGAAGATATTAGAAATCGCATTTAAAGAATATAAGACAAACTTATGGATAAGACAAAGAACAAAAGTAGAGGATGTCATTAGCAGCGTCAGTAAAATGGGAATGGTCAAGACAGCCAGAGGAGAAGACAAATGGAGTAGAAAGGTAATGAGATGGAGGCTATGGGAAGAAAAACGAAAAGTAGGAACACCCCAGATGAGATGGAGCAACGATATTAAAAGAACAGCAGGGCTAAACTGGTACATAGTCGCACAAAACAGGGAAAACTAGAAGGAGGGAGGCCTATATCCAAAGGATAGAAAACAGTAAAACGAAGAAGAGAAGAAGAAGTATTTAAATTTGCTAAGAAATAATGGTTTAAATATCAGAAACTAATCGTATTTGCATTTCCATAGTGGGGCATGGACAAATTTGCATACTTTAATGACAACTAAACGCAATTTAAAAACAGCAACAACCAAAACACAATTTAATGAAAGCAAAAGTAGTATCATCTCTTTTGTTTTACTGAAGTGAGTTGCAAGTCAAGAAAAGCAGGAAACAACAGCACTCTAACCCTAAATTTAGTTTTTAATTTTTTTCAAAAATTGCTTACGCAACCACTTGAAAGTAATACATTATTAAAAATAGAATTAAAAAATCTATTAATTGAGACGAAAAAACAAATACTCATACTTTAGGCGCAACCTGTATTATTGTCTAATATTGAAATAAAAGATGTGCAGGAATAAATGTTTACATGTCTTGTCTCACATAATATATGATGTTTGTGGGCTCTATATCCGCGTTATATTTGTCGAGGTTACAATAATAAACACGGATGTAGCAAAGTAACTTCCGTAGGTGATAAGGTGTTTTCCAAATGTTTATCTTGTTTCCTAGCCAGAAAGCCGCCAGGCCACTGCCTTCATTTTTAAAAAACATACAATGGTAATAATAAATGGGTATACGTAACAGGTGTTCTAAGAATAAATAAACGTCCTATTATTTTCACATCTCTCTTATTACTATGTCGCATATACAAAGGCAGTGGCGTAGCTAAATTGTGTTTAGGTTATCATGGAAATTGAACGTATAATAAAAATAAATGACCGAAGCCCTTTGTAAAAATATGAGCAAAACCATTCGCCTGGATTTTTCTGTACTTTAAATATTGTTACTTATCATATATTCAAAAGTATCTTATTATTAATGTGTTACTGCCCAACATTGACTAAAAATAGAGAATAGTGAAGCAAAGGTCGACAGATAGCCTTGTGTGTGTTCGGTTACGCGCCGAAAGACTTAGGTAAATATGGTACAAATTCGTTCGCCAAAAATTGGGAGGGAGAGGGAAAATTAACGCCCCTTTCCTAAGTATTACCTTATTTAAAAATTACGCTGACAACTTTATTCTACTATCACTCATGAATAATTTAACCTGAACAGAAATTTTTTATTGGCGTTCGTTTATTAAATAACGGGGTAGGAATTACCGATTTTTAAAAATTCATAGAAGGTGTCACAAAAAAGTTACTGACTGGGACACGAACCAAATTGTAGGTGATCTATAGTTCTATAACTCTATAAAATTAAAAATTCGTGTGGCCAGTTTTTGAGCAGTATGTTTTTGAAAAAATCACAATATTAATTTCTTTTTTATTTCACAGTTTTAGTAGTTCCAACAGTTTTAGTATCTTGTAGCACTCTGTACCCTTAGTGCATTTTTAATATCGAATGTTATCCCCATTTGATAACTCGTTTTTGAGTAAGGACGCGTTAAAACTCAAATGTTTAAAAATTCATAGAAGGCGTCAGAGAGAAATTTGAACTGGGACACCAACCAAATTATAGTCCATTTTCAGCTCTATAAGCTTACAATATTTAAAAACCGGTTGCCAGTTTGTGAGCAATATTTTATTGAATATTTCCGAAACTGGAAATTTTTTTTACTTTATAGCTTTTCATGTTTGTAAAATTTTTGTATACAGTAACATTGTGTCCTTATAGAGCTATTACGATAAAATATTTGAACGCGATCTGTCAACCCATTTTAGAGTAAAAGGCGCTAAAGTGAAAATTTTCAAAACTTTTCGTAGCGGTGGCCATTTAATAGCTAGAAAGTTCGGAAAAGGGCGTTGGATTTGTTCTAAAGTCTCATATCTCTTAAATTTATGAAATTTGTTTTAGGAGAAAAATGCTACCAAAAAACATGTCTAACTTCCGCTTCCGCTTCCGGTTGCGGATTTTTTTATAAAAGCTTATTTTTGGCGGTGCAATTTAAATATACCTCAGACTCCAAACCTTATCAAAATCCGACCGTCCGTTCGATAGTTATGATGCACCACAAACAAGTACAAAACTAAATTTTGAAAACATTGGAAATTTTGACTTCAACGCGTTTTTACTCAAAGTCGAGTTGGCAGATTGCAATGAAATTTGGTATACTATTAGTCCTAGGGACACAATATTACGGTAAAAAATTTCAAAATTCTGTAAATTTACAAAAAAAAATATGTTTTAGATAGAGCTACTGCTAGCGATAGAGCTAAAGATGGATATAAAGTGAGTTTTGCCCTGATGCGGTAACTTTACCGCGATGCTTTATAAGATATTGGTATTTGAAAATTAATGCCTCAACTTAATAAACGGGGGATGTTTAAACATTTCTGTTTAAGCTAAATTGGATATCAGTACTAATAGTAGAATGAGATACTATACTTAATTTTTAAACACAGTAATATTTACATCTTCTCCCTCTCTCCTGCTCTATGTTGTGCAATTTTGTTGAAAACAATCTTTACCGAAAATATAAGAATTCGATTTGTTGCCTTTATTACGAAGAGAAGCTTTGAAAACATTTACTAACTGTGCTTGTATTCCTATGACCGTACGCTGACTATAAACGGGGGTTGACATGTGAAAAAAACTAGTGCAGCCGATCGTGTCAGACGTATCCTACTAATGTCTTGTAGTAACTGTTGCGGCTAGATGAAGTGTATATAAAATGTATTTGAAAATAATAAACGTAATATTTTAAACAGGATTTAGTCGTTTGGAAACCAAAAGCAGATTACTATTTATTAGTTGGAGGGGGATTCATAGGGGCTGTAAGAAGGAATGACCGTAACTATAACAATTCCGAAATTATTGAACCGTTCTGGGTCAGTGAAAGTTTATACAAGCGCGAAATATGTGGTTCAGAAATACATTTCTTAGAAAATTGATTTAAATAACGTTTTACATTCTTTATCCATTATGTGCATGTTGTATTTGTAACTTTCGTACTAGTTAAAAAAAATAATCAAAATTAAAAATATAAGGCAAGGTAAAGCACACCTGGAACGCTAGACAAGCTTCTTTGATGTTAATGTAAATATTTTCAGTATTCTGATGTGTTCCAAGTATATCACGTTAAAAGATGAGAAAATGTATAAAGCCTTTGAGTGTTATAATCAGCTAATTTTGCATCTACAGTACTTGAAAAATAGAGCAAAATAAAATGAAGTAAAAATTATATGACTACTAATTCTACTCAAATGCAAATAAGCACAATGGTTGATTGCGTTATAATTATTTTGCTGGTTTGTATAAATGCCCTCTTCATGAAATTATTTTAAATTCTTGCCACTTCTATACTCGACAGTTTTTTCTGCGCGCTTTGAAGGTGCTAGAAACATTATGAATTTACTTATTTTAGTAAAGGGGGGTAACTTTCAATATAATAAAATGTAATTGTAACATGTTCTAAAGATTGTTGATAACAAACGTAATAAAAATATATTTGTTTCGAAAAATTATTTTTAAAATTATATAGTTTATCTGTAAAATGTAACATTCTAATTATGTATATCGTATTAAATTTAGAAATACAAGAAACTCAAAATATCATCTTATAATATCATCGTAGGTATTCGTTTTAGTACACTAGATAGACTCTATTATTGGACCGTAACAATTAAAAAAAACAAAATCATTATTAGTTTATATCCCATTCTTAAATTTATGTAGATTTAAAACCAGCGCGATACCCATACCCTTAACAGTACAAGTGAAGACGTTTAAAAACTGGAAATCACAGCTTCCGTACTGAACGTACAGTGGTCTCTAAAAGATGTGACATAAATTTAACCAATATTTTTCGATCATATTGAGTTATCTGTATCTTATAACACTTCTTTACCTTGTCCCAGACACAGTTCGTAGAAGAGGAGGCATGCAGCTGGGTTGCGTTTTAGACGTATATTTGCTATTTATATAATATTATATTGGTTGGGTATGTATTACTATAAGTTTGTAATTAAAAAAATAAAACAGGTGACGTACAAGCGTCACGAGACCTTCCTCGTATATGCTGGCTGCGTTGTCATAGAAACTGCTCGGGTCAAATAAACTTTACAAGTCAGCTGCAAAAAGGAATTCTCCTAGAAGTTTTTTTGCCAATGAGATGTTTTGCTATGGTAATGTTTTCACCTTTATACCAAGTTTGAAGTCAAAATTCAAATATTTGTTAATAACGAAAAATCTAGATTTTTGTGCGGTGACAGGTATATCGGGCTTACGCAGACGGTAATTTTGTAGGAAAAGGGTATGATTCTCAGTTTATTTTTATAGCATTCCTATATTAAAGTAAAGCACCCTTTCCCACTTCCCTTCTTTAAAGACATTATCTAGCTTTGATATCTGTTATTTTCTAATTGCAATGTTATTTGTTGAAATTTCAAAATGTATGTTTGAATCGGAACCCAATTAAACTGTTCAGGTAGGCGACCAAAAGAAAGCCATTCAGAGGATTTTTCTTAATAGAAAGATTTCACTTAACACGTTCATACTGCTTTTGAAATCGAAAATTCATTCATTTTTGAAAAAAAAAACGAGAAATAGATTGTGAGGCTGATTGAAGAATTGCAAGGTTGTTGCGCTGCCGCAGATGGATTTGATATGCGTAGAATACAAATTTTAGATTCATACACGCACGCATAAGCGCACGCACTCACACGCATACGCGCTCGTACACGTATACGCCCTCACACACACGCACGCCCGCGAACTTAAACACCACCAACGCGTCGGACGGTTAGAAGTCTAAGTTGCGTGGTAAAGCGCATTTACATTAACTGGAGGATTTATCGGGCAGTTATTGTATCTGGTGGATAGACTAACTGGCATTTTAACTGGATAAGGAAAGACCGGGGAGTGTATACGTAAAATTTAGACTCTATCTGGACTGGACATAACACTTGAAATACCGAAGTAAACTGTCAAAACTCACGTGTGAAGCTTTTTTAAACCATTCGGGTAAGATTTAATTTTTTCACCAGCAAAATAAAAACCGCAGTTGTCGATCTAAAATTGAACATGCTCTTTATTCGGCACACACAGAAACGCGCAACACGTACATGCTGCTTCTAATTCTGACGGCCTTGGAAGTTACACATCTATATCGGTGGTCATTTTACTCTGCGGACAACAGAAAAAGATATGGACCCCAATATAAAAGGCTCTAGAAGAGCTCTTTAATTTGAAATAACGTTTGATTATCGAATGGTTTCCAGTGGTGGAGATAAGTCGTATACTACATCCGAAGTTAGTGTAGTTGGGAGCACTCAATCTATTATTATGTAAATAATTCGGTCTGGGTCTATGTGTATTTTCGCCTAGCATATATCCACAAGAACGTCAACTTCGCCCATGAAGGTTAAGGTTGAAGGCCTCTGCCATTCCTCATGCCGCTCATCAACTAATTTCAATGAAAGATACAACTCTATAAGCTATAAAGTCTGTAAAGACATTTAATATGTCTCTCTAATAGATAAAATTTTATGGCTCTTTAATAGCTGTTAAAATTTAAGTAGTTCTAAACGCATTAAATTGTTAACATATTGAATAAATTAATGGAATTTAAACTTCTTCTAATTAATTACACTAATTAACAGTTAGCGACAAGTAGTTAAATTTAAATCTTCAACTTTTTAAAACCATTTTATTGTTCAATACTAAATATTTAAATTCTAACAGATGCTATAGCAAAACTGTGGACATTTCATGATCACTGCGTCAATTTGGCCAAATGAAAATGCGCAAAAGAAGAAGAGCTCAACCAACCAAAAACTAAGGTCATTAACTTTTCAATCTTTTGGGTCATAATTTGATTGTTCCACAACTACCCCATAATATATATGCAAATGCTAAGAAAAACGCAAACAATAGCCACTAATTGTTTGCATTAATTAAAGAAGGAATTGGAGCTTTTATATTTTTTCATTGTAACGATAATTTTACATTTTGGGATACATATTTCAATTTAACATTAGATTATACAAAAATATTAGTCTATTTGATTTGTTCTTAAAGAAATGTATTCTTATCAGTTGAAAACGTGGGAGATGATAAGTACAAAAAGTTTGAATAGCCATTGAACAAATTCCTATGTCTTACATTTTTATTAAATGAAAGTTAAATTTTCAAAGCAAGAAAAATAATTTAACAGTCCACGAATAAGGAATATTATATTATTACTTTATCCGTACCAATTTATCATTTTGTATGTATGTAATAAATAAACCATCACTCGTGATACACCAAGAACTGTTTTCTTTCAGTGAATAAACCTGATTTTCTGATAGAGGTAATATTTATTAACAATTAATTCAACAATTACAGACGCACAGCGTCGACTGAAATTTTCTTAAGCGAAACAAACCCGATTTGTTATGCAGGAAGTTTGATAATTTACCACGATTATTTTTTTAATTCACGAAGGGTATATTATTGAAAATCTCGAATAAAATATCAAATCGCTAAATTAATTTTATTACCGCACTCTTTTTCAGCGGGCAAGTAGCTCATTAGAGGACTCAGTAGAGTAATAAATCATTACAGTACTATTTTGAAATAACAATGCTGGTTTTTAGATATTACCTTGGAGACACACACATATGTCTACCTAACATACTTGATTACACCTTGTCACTGTCAGTAATAACTGTCAGTCGAAATCATGAAATGATCACTTAAATTTTTAATGAATTAAAGCGATTGCAAAAAAAATAGTATACGTAACACAGTGTATTTACAGGACTACGGGGCTTAAAGTAATCGGCTTACGGCATCGTACTTCAACAAACCTCCTATTGACTGTTAATTAAACTGTCAAATAAATCATATGAGTGTTTTGTTTAAATTATACGGCGATTATTTTATTTATGCACATTACAGCCAATCAAAATGCACCATTAACCTACCTACATGAAAATTAGATCAATAAGTTTTCGTGTAGATTATTTACAGTTGGTTATCCTGACGAAGCCTAGTTACGCTCTAGTTGCTTCATGGTTACGCTAATAAACAAAGTCCGCAATAGGTTGATTTTGCATTCATAAAATAATCTTTTTGGGTACTACTCAAGCGTTTGAATATTTCTTAATTAACTCAAATTTCGTGCAGATCGACTAAAATCGTACAAATTTACAATTTTGTTGCTTGCCAAATTTGCACTCTTTTCGTTGATCAGCAACAGATTATCAAAAATTAACCAATAAATTCAAAGCGTGTATAGTATTACTATTGATTAATACACTTCTATAATATAAATTAATGATAGTAGTTGTTTTGAAAACTGCCGTCAAATAAAACGACAATTCTTGCAAAAAAACTAGGTAGGTCTTAAATAAGTGTATTAAGCCTAAAATACATTCAAGGATGATTAGTTATTTGTATAAACTTATTTTCTATACTCTCGTGGTTGGTTATTATGTGGTAATAACTCAAATGTTCTTGATTTTCGAGTCATTACCATGACAACCACACAATCGTATAAAATAATTTTGTCTGTATTAATTACACAAGAGCTTTTTCTTTATCGGATAACATTCTATTTTATCAAAAAATTGTTACCCAGTAATTACTTAAAGGTAACCAAGTTTGAGTAGTTGAACTGGAATTTTAATAAGAAAAAATAAAAAGCTGGAGTGGAATTTGATGAAATAGTTTCACGACGAAAATAATGGAAAATAAACCTAAAATTAGTAGTGCCAATAGATTTTATTATTTAATTATACAGTAACTAAAAATACAATTATTATAAATATTTCTATTTGATGAAGATTGCTGAAGATTGGTAGTAATATTCTCTATTTCTCAAAATTTATGATCAAAGAAGACCGTGGACTTGTATTTTCTTTTCTTAAACTGTTTAATAAAATTGTGTGATGTTCAGCATTTAGTTGCAAAAGCGGTTTACAGAATATGAACTGGAGTCTGCTTGCGTAGGGATCAAACCGTCCGTACTATTCAGACACTCGTTAAACTGTGTTGTGTTCTGCACTAAAGCAAGATGCAACACTAACAAAAGAATGAGCATTACTATGGTTGCTTATAATGCATAAAACTACATGTCAACGAAATACCTAGATAGTTGAATTTAGAAATAATTAGTTCAGTTTCGGTTTCAACAAAAATTAACAGTTTCTGCATCTAACAGTAGAAAGCTTGATTGTACATAATCAAGGGTGGAAGTGAATTTTCTGAATCTGCTGGTGTCAGTGATGTGGATAAACCAAATGAAATTGTTGAAGTACAAAATCAAGCTGCAACAGAAAACATACATGCCTGTTTATGGAAATGCAGTAATTGACGGTGGAATTGTTGGAGCGAGCTTAAGGTATCTTGCCGCTCGGGGCTAACTTTTTAATTTGCCAAAAACAAAATTGGAGGTAGGGGTGAGGGTCTATTATAAAAGTTTGCTGGGGGGAGGGGTCACGGTTTGCGCTATGCCACTGAAGGCGTCCAGTCACCATTTTTATCGCTAATAATAAACTTTAGAACAAAATAAATTTTTATAACAATAGATGTTTGGGGGGTTTTAGGGCGGCTAATTACGAATTAAGGATCTAAATTATAAAATTCAAGAAGGCGAATTCAATATGGTGTAAATTGTAATATTCAAAATGGCGGATGCAATATGGTGGACGTATTTCATAAAGGTATTTGTTTTTTATAAAAATTAATATTTGAAGGATTTTAGGGCTGCTAATTACAAATTCAAAATCTATTTAAAAAAATTCAAGATGGGGGATTCAATACGTCTGAAATAATTCATAAAGTTATCGGATTATCATAAAAATTGGTATTTGGGGGGTTTTAACCTGGCTGATTATTCCGAATTTAAGATCTACATTATAAACTTTAATGTGGCGTAATTAAATATGGCGAAATAAATATATCGGAAGTGCTTCATAAGTTTTTATTGCGTTTCCTACAGCTAACTAGAACATGACATAACTGTTTTCGGTTTCTGTTAAATTGTAGAATTCAAAGAACCCTATGAGTGAGAACACGCTAAGCAGTGTCACTTAGAACTTGCGTGCTCGGCACACATTTCGTTTTTTTTACGTGCCAACATTCAATTTGAAATTACGAACTAAATCGAACATCGTGTACATCCGTCTAAATATACTTTATTAGAAAATAAAGTAAGCTTATTCAAAAACATAGCAAATGGCAGTTTTCTTCAACGACTTTTGATAAAAATCAATAGTTCAAAAATACCTAATTTTAAATGTTCATTTGTAGATGAATCATTGCAAAGGAATATGAATTTATGCATCGTTGGATAACAACAAATTTGAAATAAATAACACGTGAATTGTTTTATAAAATTTAGAACTAAGTATCTTCAAATGTGACAATTTTTTGATTAGTGTCAAAGTCAATTTTGATTGTTGTTTCCTGTATATTGATTTTAGATTCAAAATGTTGCATTTTTGCGTTAACATTGTGCACGGTTTTAACTATGAATCACAACATTTTAACTAGTAAGAAAGTATGCGTTTTTGTGTGAAACAAGCTATGATGCGACATACAATTTTCAGTATAAACTAGATTAGTTATTTATTTTTATTTTATTGTTATAAAGTTATACCTATTTGTATTCTTTGAGGTTTTCGCGGTTTGTCGAACTGTCAATATTACAATATGCTTTCGGCTTAGACCGCGTCGTCATGTGGGGACTACACCCAGCATAATCAGGTAAGGACCGACCTGTAGCTTGGCTGCCTTTACAAGCATTTGCTCTAGAAGTTTGAGCAATATTTGTTCGTAGGCGCTGCCTGCCTAAACAGGGTCGTGTGCTTAATAGTGATCCAAACCTTATCAGTCAATCTTTGACAAAAAAAATAGTGCTCTGAATTCCTCTTGAAAAGAGCTGTCAAATGAGCCGTCACACGGCATACTGTCCATTAAAAAGAAAGGATCAAGTGACTGCGCCGTGTCAGCAACAGCATTATGCTTAAAATGTGGCTGGGATAAAACTGAAGTTTAAGTGTCCGAGCGTTTTTACTGAAATATAATATTTCGGGAGATATTGAATTTGTTTCAGACTTTATTTACACACTGCATATATGCTTAAAGGCCAAAGCCAAATTTTGTTATAAAATAATTTGCATTCGACAAAACATATATGCTGATTTGTAATTTCAATTTCGTACTGAGATTTTAGCATCGATTTATACGGATTATATCACACACATTTTATTTGCCCAATGAGAGTGCTCGATTTCCGCATTAACAACCAATCAAATAAATTTGTGGCTGAAACAGTCACTAGTGGATTTCAATAAGTGAAAACACCACTACAAAATTACAATAGAAGCACTGGCTGCGTTTGTTAGCGACAAGGGCAACAAGTTAAGATTGTAGCTACGGTAGAGCACGCTAACAACGACGAACATTTCCGATACGATATGTTCAAGGTTCGTTGATGTTAGCATAATTGGACTTGAGAAATCTTGGATCCGTTAGTTTAAAATACGTTGTAATTAATTTTATGTCATATAGTCGTTACAAATACAACACGTGACCGCGTTTTTTGTGTGGTCAACTTGTAGCAAACAAGTTAACGTCATTAATCTGTCCCTAACCTCTTGTGGTTTTCTTACAAATTTAACTTATGATAAGCTTATCATTGCAGAAGAAAAAGTCGGAATTCTATAAATCTGCTGGCCAATATACTGTGAAATGTTAACATTCAGCGAACTATAAAAACACGTATTATACAAGACGATACATATTCACGTTAACAAATTTAACTTTTATTGTTATGATTACTCAAAACAAGAAGACGTACCGACGTACCTATCCCAATATATTGTAATAGTTGGCTGCCTTTTACTTAGGACACACCACAAAAATATAATTTTGACGAATCTTGTAAATGTTGACAAAAAGTTTTCAACGAAAAACTATATTTTTTGTTTCAGAATGGCTTTGTGGAATGCAAGAACGAATATTATTGCCCTCCAATAGATGGATGCCACATGCTCGTTGAAAAAACTGACGACGGATGTTGCCAGAAATGCAAAGGTACAAATCGTACATTAAATTTTAGCACCAAATACCTAGGGTGTTGAGAGCACGTACCGAAATTTGTTTCAAATAAAATGCTGCATTCTATATTGCCTATAGAGGATGTAATAGGATTTATCTCTTATTTCAGCCGAATTAAAACTCTAAATTCAAATAAAAGCCATATCGCAACGGTAATACCACAGATAATATTGTGAAGTAGTCAAAACGCTACGATTCTTTATTATTTAGGCATGATTTAAGTTTGTGGATTCGGATAGTTACATTTTCGTTACATTCCAATATCGGTTTTTGAGATAATCCGCTCCATATACCTTGATCATTTCAACTGTATTTCAACGATGTAAATATAGATGTTTATTTTAGATTTGCTAGAAATAAACGTTTTCCAACTTTGCCATAATTTGACAAAATATTGAATACTTGGTTTTTGGTTATTGTTGAAGTTACCTTCTGAGGACCATGTAAGACAGTTAGTTAGTTGCAGTGGGTAACGCGCCCGCTTCTCAACCGGTCGCTTCATGTTCGATATCTAGTGAGCCCTAGGTATTTTTGAATGTCCTTAGGTTTAAAGTAACAATTAGACTTACTTTTGAAGCAAATGAACTACAATATCAATAGATAAGCGTTGCGGTTTTATAAAATTTAAATTTTTTGATAATTTTCTTTTTTTTTGACCAGCGGAAATTAAATAATTTTTCTTTCAGGTTGCATGTACAATGGTGTCTATCACGAAAGCCACACAGAGTGGACAGAACCTAACGAACCCTGCAAAATAATTCGTTGCGAAGCAGGCGTTGTCACAGTATCCAGCTTACAATGTCATACTCCCTGTGCAAACCCTCAACCACCCGTTGCTGGAAAATGTTGTCCTACTTGTTCAGGCAGGTATTTTTATTTAGTTGTAGCTAAGTATAACAAGAACAGTTATTTCCCTGAAGTTGTTTACTTGTTCATATTTTAGTCAATACATGCTTTGGCCAGTAACTAATTCTAAAGGAGAAAAAATTCGTTAGCGCCTGAATATGTATAATTTATGCCTGTGAAATACTCATGCAATATCAATTATGATTATGGTTTGCATTTTGTACTTGTACAAAAAAAAACACAGTCAAATAACTGTAAATAAAGCTGAAGCATACACTACTCCCCACTCCTCTTACTACAAACATATCTAGTTTTATAATTTATGGTATTTTCTAATGCAAAATGCTGTAAATTGAATTACCAAAAAGAAACTCCGTATAGGTATTTTCTCAAAAGGAGGTTGTTTCTATTATCATTCAGCATGTTCACGCCGATTTTGAAGTAGAAATTTGTACATTTTTGTAAAATCAAAAAAGAACAAAAATTGTTGGAGGAGGTGATAGGGGGGTGTTAGGAACATTGCGATTGCGCAGATCGGCTTATCAACATGCATAGAATAGAAATCTAACGTTCTTTTTCGAGTGGGTCTATATAGAAGCAGAGCATCCTCCTCTTTATTTTTAGAAACAGATATCTAGTTTTATGATTTCTGGTGGTTTCTAAACAAAATGTTTATTTGCTGAGAGCTGAAAATTGATTTTTTAAACGAAAGTTAATGAGTCGTTTTTTTGGCACTGCTTTAAACTGTTCAGGTAAATGACCAAAAGGAAACCTTATATAGGTATTTCCACAATGGAAGGTTGTTCCTATTACTATTTAATATGTTCATACCAATTTTTAAGTAGGAAAAAATCGTCGGTGGGGGAGACCGGGAGCAGGTAGTAAGATCGCGATTGCGCACATCGGCTATTCAACATGTGTAGAATTCGAATCTAAGCTTCTTCTTCGAGCATGTTTATATTTAAGTACAACACCTCTTCCCACTTCCTCCTTTTTTGGACGGACCATACTCGCTACTTTGCGGTTTCATCGCACTGTGATTACCAATATTTTAAACCTAAATTGCGTTTTTTGTATTAATGCGTCTAGGCTGTAAAGTGTATACAGGCACACACACAGACACCACGGCGAAACCTGTTTTTTTTTCGGTATTCACGGACCCTAAAACGTGTATATCCGTCAAAATCTCAAGGTTTGAAATTTTGACGATAACATTAATAAGGATGATAGGAGTATTTTTTAAAATTATCAGGGCAAAATATAGTTTTATGAATGTAAATTGGAATATACAACATAATTTCTAAATATTGTCGCACAGTACTACGAGGGTAACGCCATAATAATTGAGAATAAGAAACACGGTTAATGTTTTTTAGGATGTTATTTTAAATATGTTCAAAGTAATTCCCTTCAGTAATAATGCACTTCACCATGCTTTCTTTCCACTTTTTGAAAGTCCCCAACCAATCTTCTTCTGGAATACTTTCAAAATGGTCGTCAATTGCGGTATCAATTTCTTCCACGAAAATCTTCTACCCCGTAGATTTCTTTTAAGCCCATAAAATAGCCAAAGGTCGCACATAGCTAAATCAGGCGAATAAGGTGGATGCTCTATTACTTTTATGTTTTTTCTTGCCAAAATGATTCTAAAATGTTCTTTGCTTAATTCCATTTTTTCGGCAGCAACACTACTAAATAGCTTCGGTTCCAACTATCGTAACTTCGCAAACTAAACGTCAACTGACAGCTAGAGAAATATGTAAAATAAATGTGTAAATTTTGTTTTTCTTGGCCTACTAGATTTTTTGATTCTCAATAATTTTAGCGTTACTCTCGTACTAATTAAAATTTTAATTATTAATTTCAAAAATTGGCTTAGTTAGTTAAAAAAATAGAGGGGAGTTTAGTACGTTTTTAAAGATGTCAAATAATATTAAAGAAAAATGTAGAAAATAATATGCCTGTTCATTATCCCAAAAAAATATTTCAAACGGCTCGAATGAATTTTAAACAAAGTCTGTCTGAATTTCAATCAGTTTAAATTTTTTAGATTATTTCAAAAATTAATAGTTTTGTCTGTCTCACATTAGGCCCATTACTAATAAAATTTTGCATATAATATTTTTAAAACAAGTTTTCAAATACATAAAAGAAATATTTTGTTATACTCAAATTCTTAAAAGTTATTTCACCTGTTAGAGAACGATATGTATCTGCAAAGTATACTCAATTAAATCAAGGAATTTCATGCAGGTGTTTGGAGAACATTCAAGCCAATTTCGAACGTCCTTCACCGATAAAATTTAAACTACTAGTAATAAATTAGCTGAGTTAAATAATTCCATTTGGTCTTGGATACACATATAACCTGTTGTACCTCTCGACCAATCTTTACCAACATAAAATATTACGAAAACTTTCACCTAACTTGTTTATACGAATGCTCTGCTGATTATATCTCTAGCAATTAATTACTGGTTTGCCTTTTGATTTTATTCATTATTTAACGTTCGGATGCATGAAGTTTTGTTTTACACAACTGTATTGAAAACAAGGTTATATTCCGGAAAAAATTATTCGATCAAATTTCCAAGCTGAAGTCCGACTTGTTATTCAAATACTATAATTAATAACATTAGGAGTGGTATCTTTAGTCCAAGGAGGTTCATGCGGAGAGAATTAAAGCAGCAGTGGCCACACACACAAACCACTTAATCACAGAGCTCTACATCTCTAACTAACTATTCATTAAATAACTGTAATGATGTTTACCAAGAACTAACCAAGCTAAGTTTTTGAAATGTTATATCTTAATTAAGGGCATGTAAAAAAATCCCTACCCCACAAAACACATGAATATTTTTAAATTAAATTATAAAACAAAAAAACGTTTTTAAATTTGTTTTGGAACAATATGTTATTATATTATCATAATTACATAAAATTTGTTTCTCGTAATATTAAATGTAATTTAAAAACAGGATAGACTTTTGAAAGAGGGCAAAATTAATCGACCGTATTGTATGTATCGAAAATGGCGTATTTTAGAAGAAATCATCGTAATACAGCAATATCAACAATATTTTAGATATCAGTTAGGCATGGAAAGCAAAACATGTCGCAACTTCGGTCATTTAGTGAACTGCAGTTAGCTGCAAACTCCCATACTTAATTATTTATTAAAAAAAACAAATATGTGCAGCACTTGCTAATATCACGTTGACAATTTATCTCTGGATGTTTTCACAGACACAATGCAAAATATCTCTCGTGCATAGAGCAATGCTCGTTTTACTTGAAAAATAAGTAAAATTCAGAGAATTTTAAAAATCTTTAGAATACAATTTAATGTCATTAAGGTTAGGTGGAGTATCATGATTCAAAATTTCAAACATTTTTGCTTAAATGTTTTGTTGATTAATTGTTTAAGCTTTGAGAGCATCTCCATTATTAATAATTGCCATAAAACAAAGAAAGAAACAGATTCTTAAAATATAAACTATGACTTATTTTCAAATAATTATTTTTTATTAACTTTTCAAAACACCTATTTAGGAAAATATTTTTGATAAATTATATTAGAAACAGTTTTTCGTACAATTTCTTAAGATTGCTTATGGCTTTTTACATCTAGACATTTGATGGAAATGATAAAAACAACGGAAGCGCATATTTTTGCTTTTCAGTTGTTTTCTACCATTGCATGCAAGTAATTGTTTATTAATTTTTGTTTTAAAGTATAGTAAGGTACAAGCATGTAGACGCTTGAAATCATTTGCATATTATTACATTTGACGTCTAAACAAACTTAGCATAGTAATTGCCATTCTATAATAGTAGTATTTATGTTACTTGTGCGATAAAGACGTTATTATAACACGAGTTTGAAAAATGCACGACGAGGTCGTAGACCGAGTCGTGTAATCAAACGAGTGCCAATATAATGCATTATCCCACGTGTGAGATACAAAATTTTATCTACGGCTGCTCAAAATTTGTTAAAAATTGAATTTTGTTTGCTTGAAATGATATTTGAGATTTCGGATTAATTTATTTGCAAATGTTAACTCGCTTTTGTTTTTAAATCCAAGGAACGAGATAGATTCGATTTGTTCAATACTATAGCAATCAGCCAGTTTTCTTATAAAAAAAAGCTTCACTTTTGTTTGTATAAATAAAATGACTTGAGTAATGATGTCATTAGCTAACTCATTTTACATTAGTGCAATAATGAACTTCATTACCTAACGCAAATGAATGACATAATAAGTCCTTATCCAAGCAGTCTTAGTTAAAAAAATAACAATTTTACTAGTTTCCGAATAAGGCAAGCGCCCTATCACCTTCAATGAATCCCGGTACGTATAATTGAGAAGCTCGGCATCGAAAAGTAAAATAAGGGAATGATTATCACAATAATGATTCTGTTCAAAACAATCAGTAGTTATTTTTGTTAGGAAAGTCTTTCCGACTGATTGTCACACAGCGCACTACTTCAGGGAGCGTTTTTAATCCATGTCTTCTTTGAATTCAAAAATGAAATATATCAAACCATATATCGTTTAAAAGAATTTAAAAACAATGGGGCTAAAATAAAATATGGGTTTATGTACTGTATGTTTATGTTATATCTTGAAAACTAAGCAAAACACAATCGTGAACATATTTAACCTTCATACAACTTCAACAGACCTATACCTTTTTCTTTTTGATTTTTTTCTATTTTTACTGAACAGCTATATTCTAATTTAAAGCTATGTAACTTTTTCGGTTTGTCGTTCATATCTAGTAATCCATGGACAATTAAGGAAGAATAAAGTCACCATTACATTACTTCTCTAATTTAGCACCTTTTATCGTATTTAATCAACTTTGTATCTCCTACCCTTTCGGAGATTTCTGTAGTGTACCTGATAAAATAGACAGTCTGTATATGAAAAATTTGCTGTCTGCGTTGATATTTGAGAATTGACATTTGCTACAAATCTACGCAGACGGAAAGTTTATTTTGTATATGGTCACATGCGTTTTGTTTTTCATGGTCAAACCTTATCATCAATTTTATTGATCATGCTTTAGAAACCTTGTAGTTTTGGATTTTTATACAAACATTTACAGAATTTTACTAAAATAAGGTGGTAGAGAAAACGAAGAAGCAGACACTTAGAGCCAAAACATAGGTATATTGATGCAAAATTCTTAATATATTTTGACAATGAAAATCAAATAAACGTATCTATTATTGCATACATTATTATTCCACCATAAAATATATCAAAAGTAATGTTCATTGGGATCTTGGGCTTACATCTAACCTCCGAATAAATCCTAAATCCATACGTATCAACAACTTTAGCCAAGTATCTATTCTATTTTTAAAATATATGTATAATGTTTTGCTATCAAATTAATTTCTTCCAGAATGCAAAATAAATGGTCAAACGGCAACGGACGATAGAGATGTCACGTCGGATGACCCTTGCCTAAAATGCCGTTGTGTAGAAGGGAGATTAACATGCTCGAAGAAAGCTTGTCCTGTACTCCAATGCAGTACTGACCGTCAACACCAACCTCCAGGAGAGTGTTGTCCAAAATGCACGGGAACAAGAAGTCTTTACACCTATCCGAAAACATGTACACTAGGAAGCCGGTTGCATCGAGAAGGAGAACGATTTGACATCGGTCGTTGTACTCACTGTAGTTGTTATAATGAGACTGCCATATGTCATAGGGATTCTTGTCCCATCCTAAATTGTTCTCCAGAGTTTCAGAAGAAGATGCCTGGAAGTTGTTGTAAACATTGTGTCATGCCCGAGGAGGTTAGAACACAGTGCAGCTATGGAGGAATTATTTACGAGGCGAGTTTAGTTTTTAAGTGACTACTACGCCATTGATGATCTGTAAATCAATATGGTATTTTAATGTAGTTGGGTTGCTATCAACTTGTGATACGTTACAGCAATATTTTTCAAAATCAAAGGTGTGAAAAAATGACAAGAAATCTAATCTGCTAACAGCAACGAAAACTGTTAGCACAGATTAAACATTTTTGTAACGCTGTTTGAATATGTAACGTCAGTAATCTTTTAGTCACTTTTTAAGGTTGCAGATTAATTTACCGAAGTTTATGTATGTTACAACGACGAAATTCTGAAAACCAAGCACGAGAGATTTTATAAACTGTGAATGATTTTTTATATAACGTCCATGGAAATGTTATTTTTATTTAATTTTATATTATTATACTTTATATATTCTTTGAGGCTTTCGCGGTTTCTCGAACTGTATATATTACAATTTACTTTCGGCTTAGACCGCGTCGTCATTTGGAAACTACACCCAGCATAATCGGGTAAGGACCGACCTTTAGCTTGTCTGCCTTTACAAGCATTTGCTCTAGAAGTCTGAGCAATATTTGTTCGTAGGCCCTGCCTGCCTAAACAGGGCCGTATGCTTAGTATGCTTAGGCAGACAAGCTACAGGTAGGTCCTTACCTGATTATGCTGGGTGTAGTTCCCAAATGACGATGCGGTCTAAGCCGAAAGTAAATTGTAATATATTATACTTTAATTATAAAAATATGCATAACAAATATTCAGTAATTTTTAGTACCTATCAGAAAACTTTTATTATTATAATACCGTAAAAATTTAAATTGTAATTTCATTTAAAAATTACGAGTTTTGAACATCTAATTCAGAATCATAAATTAGTAGTATACGGTGGCTAAAAGTTTTTAAACAACGTTGTATCAATTGATAAGCCAGAAATAGCAATATCAACATCAAGGACACGGAACATTTATTTTAAAATTTATCTAAATCTAGGAAGTACTGAAAGAGCTTCAGTTATCTGCCGGCTTTCAAGGTTCTCTAAAATCACATATCCGTATAATGGCAAGGTCTTGTTATGTTGTCTAATTTCTCTTGTTAAATTGACTGTCATTATCTTATCAAGCGTTGAATCTAAGGTATATATTTTTAAGTGAAAAATCTTTTTTTATTATTATCGAAGCATTTTACATAGCTGGTCAGACTCGTTTCAGATTTCACATGTACACAATTTAGCTGGATGCCTTTCACATTTAAAAGAAAAGATCGTTTTTTTTATTGTAAAAAGATCTAGTTTGTTTCATTTTAGTTTCATACCTTTTCTTCTTCATCTTCGTTTTCTATATGTTACGATTGTTGAGGTTACATGAAAAATTTGTATTACTATCAAATATTTTTGTATTTTATTTTATGTGTAACGACGAATTCATTCAATTATTTTTAGTTTTCTTAATTCTTTTACTAGCATTTATACGATTTGCATGTTGCGTTGCAATAATCATTTCGACTTCGTTCCAATACTACCCTCCAAATTGATGTTATGAGCATTTGGATTTTGAATATAATAGTCACTTAAAGAAAAACACTTGTATGAATATGACCCGAATCAACTTACTACGAAATTATAAGTTATTAACTAGACTCTATTTTGGGAAAATTATAAGCCACCATTAATGTATTTTTTCCACTACTAGCATTAAACGATATCATTATTTACTTTGTTTTAGAGCCAAGAAGATGAATTTCTTTCCTAGTGGTTACTAATATTTCATTATTAACTACTGGAAATAATGAAAACAATTGCTACCAATCTTTAAATTCACCATAAACTTTCATGTAAAAATCTTTTGATTTTACTGGTAATAACTGTTCACCAAGACTTTCTGCACCTTTCCTAATTTCAGGAGGAGTGCAGTTTTCACTCAAATCATCAAAATTGGACATTTTATAACCACTATTATAAAATATATATTTTACATAAATGTCAATTGAAATTAACTATTCTCTTGTTTTCAAGCAAGGCTACTTTATTTTTGTGCATATTTGCATTTGTAATTTTATTTTTTATTAATGTAAAATTAATTAATTATAAAAGGAATAAGGGTGCTAGTAGTGGAAAAAATAATATATAAACCACGGTAGAGAAGACTTATCAGCCTCGCAACTTATTTCCCTCGATGCTTCGCATCTCGGGAATTAATTCTGCTCGGCTGAGGAAAATGTCTTCTCTACCTTGGTCTATAATATACTATTATTGTATATAAAATGATTCTACCATTAATGTATTTGGATTGCAACAACATGTTCCAACATGTTCTGTACTCAGTGTTTTTATCTTGGCATTGATTAACTGGAATTGCTTAACTTAAATAGCTCTTCTTTCTTGTTTAGTATCACATATTGTGCTGTGTAATTTAGATGCTGTAAATTGGGAAGTAAACTTTTGGGTGAAATAGATAAGCAAGTAGCGTTTTAATTAGAATCTTGGGAGTTATCATGTCAGCACTTACTCGCTGACCACCCATAATGTATGATGTTTGCTACGTCATGTATGATTTACTGGCGTTGTTATATGAGTGTTCAAAAGTCTTTCAGTCCTGGGCGGCTATAGATTTTAAACGCATGTCTTTACTATCTTGATACAATGTAACCTCAAACAAAACATCATTTAAGATGACATAATTGCTGTTTTGTTATGGTTACATGAAAATTTTTTCAGTTTTGTGTTTATTAATTTACATACCCAGTTAGGTGAAATCACGCTCCGTCAGTATAAACTGTTTTTCGTGAAACCACTGGCAATATCTAACTTTCTTTAAATAACCTGGCGTATTGGTATATTTAAAGTTTATAAGGGCGCATTTGAAGGTTTTCTGAGAGACGAGTATGACAAGTTCCTCTACTTAAGTTTAATTGTTGAAATAGCCGTCTTACCGAAATTTTCGGTTCTTTGTGAACTACATTTCTTGCATGTTCGACAACATTTTCATTTCTACGGTGATGTCTTCCTGTTCTTGGTCTGTGATTTACAGAACCCGTTTCTTCAAAACACGCATTCTCAAAACTTCAACAAAAAATGTATTATTACGTAAAATTACTTTTGGCTTATGTCAAAAAAGTTACTTTTTTTTTTTTTTAAAAGAATCATGAAGCCGTGCGTGAGCACGACCCCATGATTCCCATCCCACCCCCTTACCCGGGCTCAGCGGACTTGCGCTCTTTCACCGGTCTATCATGCACCCCACCCCTGAAGACATGCAACCCAACATACACACCTACATACACCATCCATGGACCCGTCGGATTTAACTTGTTCAGAAAAATTACCGCCGAGCAGTGGATTCGAACCAGCTGCCATTGAGAGTCTAGTTTCAAAGCCTGGGACTTTAACCACTAGACCACCCGCCGGCCCAAAAAAGTTACTTAAATATGACTGAAAAGAAACCTGCGTTATACAATCCATAGCCAGCCAGGAATGAAAGACTTTTTGGACACTCGTTAAAAACGAGTGGGGCTGGATTAATTTAACAAAACAAATTCACAATGAGGTCATTTACTGAACTGAAGTTAGGTGCATACTTTCCTACCGTATTTGTTTAAAAAACCAAATATTTGCAGGAAGACACAATGTAAAACATCTCACGTACGAGAAACATATCTTTTACTGGAAACCGTTAATAGATGTGTAGGGAATTTTAGAAATCTTTAAACTAGGATATAACTTACTTAAGGTTAATTATAGTACAGTCACATGATTCAATATTCTGAATATTGTCACCTAAATATGTTTAGTGTACTGTTCAAATATGTCACAGTGTTTTTGGTAAATAGGGAAGTAATTCTCATCATTACTAAACGATTCCATTGAAAGATCTTTAAACCGCGTAAACTAATAACTAATTTGACAGTTCATTATTTATTCTTTTCTATAATAGCATCCAATAACTTTGAACTAATGAATAAACTTTATTCTATTATTTCAGTTGTGCCTGTGTCTAGGATAAATAATAGTATATTATACACCAAGGTTGAAAAGACTACTATTATAGCCAAGCGCCAAGATTGTATCCCGAGGTGCGAAGCGCCGAGGGCTATAATAGTAGTCTCAGCCGTGGTGTATGTAATATTTTTTCACTACTAGCACTTTTTATTTAACGATTTTTTTATTGATCATAATAAAGTAAACACTTTGATATGAGTACTTGTTCATTAATACCAAGTAGCCTGAATTTTTAATTAAAGTATTCTTTTGTTTTATGATTGACATTTTGACAAAGACATAAGTACATAATTTAATCTGACGTTTTGTTGCAGGTTTTCATTTAGGTTTTTAATAATGTGTACTGAAAGAGGAAGAATAGTTAATAAAAGGGCTTTTCTTGCGTTTATTAAGTGAAATTTCGAGGCTTTAGTGAAGCGACAGTTGACAGTTTACATTATTGACCTCGGCCAATAATGACTCCATTATTGACCTATTCTAAGCAAGCGGTTGTGATAAACAAATTTAACAGCTCAAAAATAGGTCAATAATGGTAGGTCTTTAGGCTAGCAGTAAAAAAGAGATTATGTTACCTTGGCATTAAAAAAATTTAAAATATAAAAACTTTGAATCTATTAATACAACTTGACTAGACTAGACTAGATAAAGGCCAGGGGGCTTTTTTTCGTATGCGTATATGAGTCATTGCGTTTAACTTTATATGCAATGACTTTATATAAGTATACGAAAAATTGTACGCAGGAGTCTAGAATAGGCCACCTGGAATTTACCAACCCCGTAATAGTCGAGCGTACATATCTGTTTCAGTATAGTTTTAAAATCGATTTTTTCCTTGAATATAGTATAGGGCCATTGTTTGAAAAACAAAGCAATGTTATACTTACGATGTTATTTTGAATAGTTTATTCAGTCAGAAGTATTAATGTATAATTACACACTTAAAATCTAAAGTCAACCAAAGTAGAACACGTGATTTTTTATTAATTCAAACAGAACATTCAAAACATGATCAAAATATTAATGGTGACATATTATAGGGAAATGCTATGAGAAAACTAATTAAAGTCGCAAAACTTAGCATTCAATGTAATGGCGCCAATTTAAAAATATTGTGTTAAAACATCTATTTGTTGGGGAGCGGGCGGTTAGAGCAGCTGGCTTTGGCACTGCTCTATCAAATGTGCTCCAGTTCGAGTTCCAAGCTAATTGACCCTGTGTGTACGTGCGTGCGTGAGTGCATATGGTAGTAGTAGGTATGCAGTGATGGGCACTTGGTAAATAAAAATTTGGGTAAATACCAAAAGAATTGACTCGGTATTTACCGAAAAGAGGGTAAATAACAGATAAATTTTTATTTATTATTTAATTATAAATCTAGTAAGTAGTATACTACTAATAAAAGCATGAAAACTGGTAACATTTTACGTAAAAATAACAAATTGCTGTTAAGGGGTATTTATTACAAAAACAAATATATAGTAATAGTAATAGACAGTACATGTACTACTACAACAGTACTACAGTACAGTCTGCAGCTTTTAAAAATATTTGAAGTCAACCATAAACTTCGTAGAATGTTTAGTAACACAACACCTACTCCAACAATTAACACGCATTACACTGTTACGCAACACTGCCCGTACCGTTCAAAACTGTTCTGTACTCAAGAATGTCGAGAATATACTGTACTTTTACTGTTTAGGTAATGGCAATATAGAAGGGAATATGTGTTAAATAAGTAAATCCCCTAATAGTCAAATTTTTATATTAAAATAAATGGAGAAATCCCATTATATCAATATTTCGTAGTTACCCTAATTTGGGGTAAATATAATTGCTTCGGGTATATACCCGATACTTACCCAATTTATATTTACTATTGGGGAAATACTCGGTCTTTTTTATTAGACACACCTGGCCATTAATTTTGGTTAGTTACTCGGGCTATGGTTTTAGCTATACCTATCTGCCCTGCGGTACATTGCGATTATCTTCGGACACTCTCTAAATATTGTCGTAAACATACGATATAACTTAATTTTTAATAGAATAACTGGAACGATCGTCGGGTGCTTCGGTATACTGCCGTTGATACCATGACCAATCAGATAAGTTTGTAGAACACACTTCTTGAACGGAAATCGGTTCATCATTGACAGGTAACGGTTCTCGAAACAAAGTATCGGCCACGTGTTTGAGTATTTCTTTTCGGTACTTAATCTTAAAGTTGGATTGCTAAAGAAAAATATTCTATCGTCCAATACTCCAGTCAGATGTAGCTAACAGAGAGTTTAATGATCGGAAACTTTGTTGAAATGATAGCATTTTAAGTATGGTCATATGTTTTCCATTCCTCAAACAATTGCCAAACATCTCGCTGATGGAGTTATTATTTTGAGTCGGTGACAAGGTACGACTGGCGTATGCTATCATGTCGTTAACATCAATGCGCTTAGCCGCAGCTTTAGACAGGGGCGTCGCTTTGCAGAATAAACAGTTCAGTAAATCCGCATAAGCACGAAGGTGAGATGGACTTTTAACTGGTTAAAAGCAACCTGCCGAGTTTATGTCCACCATTGATTTTTACGGAGTAGTCGAACAGCAGTGTAATTATCTCGAAGAATGACGGCACAAAATATCGATATATTGACACTACTCTTAGGAAACTTCCGAGCCTCGAATATTTGTCAGAAGAGGTACGTCGTCGCCAACAGTAAATGCGGTGATCGGTTTACTGTCTTTTGTCAGTGGTATCTGCCCGTAACGTTGGTTTAGTTGTATGCTTGCAGGAAACGTAACGAGCCTACCTTAGTTTGTTTATGAATATACATTTTCATATATGTAAAGAAAGCATCATTCCTAGACACCTTCTTAACCTTGCGGTAATCAGTACGGAATCGGTGCTTTCCATAGTTTTTCTGCAGAAGAAGAAAATCCATGCGTAATAAAACATCCAACATTATATCCGGTATATATAACAAAGCGTATGTATATTCTCCTGGCTGTCGGCTTATACCTGGACTCTATAATATTTAGTGATACCGATGTACACTCAATTACAACTGCATGTTGGTGATCGGCGGCTATGCAGGTATAGTTCAGTTCTGGAATATTTCCACCACTCGTGCATCGATGTACAACATACCGGCACCGATGCCTACTGATACTAAGAACTGGGCACCACGCAGTTTCACTGGTATGAACGGTCACTTGTCTATACGATGGAAGGCGATGTTTGTCGAGAGCGTTTCAGGCTTTTATGCTGAGCTGCTCTCATCTAGTTTTTTCGATGCTTACGCCTACAGTCGCTGAAGAGTACACTTTTCTATACATGCTTGGTTGAACACTAGTTCTTGTAGGTTGTCTTTAGGTTGTTTCGGGATAGCGGTTGTAGTTATTTTTGAGCTTACTAATGATGAAGTAAGATGAAGTATTCTGAAAGTAACTTGATGTAGCCAGTACAATTCTTGGTCTGGTGACATAGCTCTATGTCGTCTAATTAGAGGTTGGCTATGTAGTCTATGGCCTTTTCCTGATTTTTCTGATGCTTTTGTCTGTTTTGCGTTTATAGGTAATCAAGTAGTCGGTCGGGAGATGGAATGCGCAGAAATTGTAGAAAAATCTTTGTAACACTTCCAACGGTTATGGCTATTTCGGTACCATAACCAGCAAGGCGGTGCTGGTTAATTTCTCTCGGTCGAAACATTATAGCGCAGAGTGGCGGTTATTGCAGTTTAGGCTGATATAACCAATATCTGTGGCAGAGATGCGGACGCAGACATCGCCGTAATGGAGAACAACGATGACGGTGGGTATGCGGACGGTAGTGTGACCAGCGGTATCTTCAGTCCTTGGAGTTGCGTGTCCATTGCGAAGGAAATTAACAAGACTATGCCGTAACACAATTAGGCATTCTTCGTGACCTAAATCAAAGTTTTCCAGCTCCTCAATTAGCTGATGTTTCTTCAGTAAGTATACGCAACCCACTTGGACGTCGGCGACTTCTAAGCCCATATTTTCCTCTTTTTATTATTCGTAGTTTGTTGAATACGAAAATGCGGTCGCTGTTTGGGCGCCAATTACGCGCTATTTTACGTATTCTATGATGCGGTAGAGATTGTATTCGTATGTCGGGTTACACGTAAAACTTCGCTGAAGTTATGTAGCGTCAGTTTTCTGGATGGAGCTTATACGATTCGCTGAGACCTCACTGTTTGCTCGTAGCTAGCAACGACCTGGGCAACTGCAGTGAAAATGACATTAACTAGGGGTCTCAATCGGGCTCTTACCAAACTGTGCGTCTTGTAAGCGGTACCAAATATGGCCAAACGACAATAGTAAGAATAAAACACCGATATCATCAAAACATATATTGTTAATAAAAGCAAAGTAACATTATATAATTACAAATGGTTTAACTATAAAACTTGATAACTTTTGACCTCAGGAACAAGCAGGAATCTTGAAGGGATACAGAACAGCGGAACATCTCCTAACTATGAAAATACTAATAGCAAAATGTAACGAATATGGCTTCTCCATATACTTAAGATTTGTAAATTTTTAAAAAGCATTTTACTTCCATTGAGTATTAGGAGTACGTAAATCTGCAGAGTGGATTAAACAGAACATATACCAAAACAAGTAACGGCAACATGTAACTTACATACAACGATCAGTCCAGTACAATTATCAAGAGGCATCAAACAAGGAGACCGCTTACTGAAACTATTCACCCTCACCATGAAGGATGTATTTTAGAAGTTGAACTGGGAAAACCAAGGAATTTGGACTAATGGCAAATATCCCAATAACCACAGAATAAAGGTAGAGAAGAAAAACGTTAATATGCTTTTAACAACACAGCAGTCAATGCTGAGAGAGTTGGGCAATCACTAAGAGGCAGAAAAACCAATGAATGGGTAAGAACTGTAGTGTACGTTTGGACACCCCAGTTCTATCAATTATTATTTTACTATTACTAGTAAAAAAAATCAGTAAGGATCATACTGTAAACTCAAAAAATCAAAAAACTGACTGAGCCAGGTTGTAGAGCACCCTTCGGAACATATGCATACCAAAAATGGGAGGTATTGGCAGCCAGCCATTTTGGAGGTGTGGAGGCGGCGCCAAATTCAAAAATGCATGTTAGGTGCTATGTTCCTGACAACATAAAGTTATATTTTCTGCGAAACCTGTATTATTATACACATATATCCACATATTTTTTTTCTGTATTAGGCTGAAATAATAACGACAATTAAACAAACGCGGAATATTCAGTTAATATACAGTTAAAACACAATGGAATTTCAAGCAAATTACAAACACAAACGAGATAGCAGTTTACTATGTTTTATCTGACAGGTATCCACTATTAAATTGTTTAATAAAACTACAACTACAAACCAGATATGGAATAAGATATAAGTATACAACTCTTATTAAAGTCACAACAATTAAAAGATCAAATGTCAAACAACTGTAATATAGTACCAACAATCAATTTGTATGAAACCTATTTTCCTAAATTTCTAGTGGATAATTAACCACTTTTAGAGACAACTGTCAAAAGTTGGTAATATAGTCGATATTTTGGAGGTACTGCATTCAAAGAATGGAGTGCCAATAGCTCCCTTTATATGGAATACCTTAATCGCTGCTAATAATATAATCTTAGACGTCAAAATTTTGAAAATGATTAATAATTTCATAGAAATAAACATTTTAAAACATTAATTTACAATGTTCCAATTAAAGCATAAACTTTCAATTCTTCTCAATGAGTCAGTGAACACGAGGTGCGTTAGTTTGCTAGTTTTATCGCATTTCTTCGGAGACAATAGCCAGATTTCAATTACACATAGGAAATACAATATAACAAATTAGGCAAATAATTTGAAACCGAAAGCGAACTTTAAATAAAAGTATAAAACATTCAATTGATTTAACGTATGTTAAATCAATTAAATGTTTCATATTTCCTATGTGTAATTGAAATCTGGCTATTGTCTCCGAAGAAATGCGATAAAACTAGCAAACTAACGCACCTCGTGTTACACCAGTATTGGTGTAACACCCTACCCCCAATCTTATTTTACCGAGATAGTGGAGATAATGGAGACATTTATATTTTCTTCTCCATCGCATTTTGTACTTTCAGTAAATAAATTTTATTGCTTTAAGCTGATGACAAATTACAAATTATCTATCTAACAGCTTATTCTGATTACATTGTGTCGCATAATAAGAAATACTCTAGTAGCTAAACGGTGCGCAATATCTGAACTTTTCGTTCTGAAAATTTTTATAATTTTCATTGTACCTATTTAATGTATTGTTTCATTTACACAATTTGAAAGTATTCTACCTATGTACTAATGAATTGATTTTATAGCGTTATACCTGTGGAACTTATTATTATTGCTTTTATTAAAATGCGTTACGTTATGAACTAAAACATGTTTTTCGTTCGTCTTCTTTTGATAAAACTTTGTCATTGATTTTGTAAATACAAACTTAGTCAGCTTAAAGTCAGATCCTTAATCTAAGTTAATTGTGCCAGGCAGGATGGTCAATCTTGGAAACTGGATTCATGCAGTTCATGTAAATGTATACAAGGTATGCCCAGCTGTGCCATGACGAGATGTAACGTCACATTACCGTGTGCTCCAGGTTCTCGACTTGTCCATCCTGTTGGAGAGTGCTGTGAATATTGTGAAGAAAGTAAGTTACTTCGCTTGCTTCCCTTTTACGTAGAACGATTTTAACAAAACTTTTCCAGGTGAAGGTGTCTGTATGGCATTTGGCGATCCGCACTATAAAACTTTTGATGGAAAAATTTATAGCTTCCAAGGCGTTGGACGCTACCAACTTGTATCCGACTGTGAACACCAAAATTTTTCCGTACGTGTCGCTAATGCTTATCAGAATAAAAATACAAAGGCATCAACTCTAACCAAGCGAGTTGCAATAAAGTCAGGAAAACTTCGAATTAATCTAGGGCAAAACTTCAGAACGAAGGTGAACGGACAGAAAGTAAATCTACCGTACAAAATCGAACGAAAACTACTTATCAGTAAATCTAAGGAGGACATTATTGTTAATTTACAAAACGGTGTAAAAATTTTATGGACTGGAAGAAGCTTTCTAGAAGTCACAGTTTCGGCCTCCTACAGGAACAAACTTTGCGGTCTTTGTGGAAATTTCAACTCCAACGTCCAAGATGATCTCAAATTACGAAGGGGCGGCGTTGTCAAGGATTCTGAAGTTTTAGCTTTTGGTTCGTCATGGTGTGTAGGACCGAAATCTGTGTGTGCTAAACAAACAAAGCAAACCTCTAAAATCCGACCGTGCAAAACTCGCCGGCTAGAGAAAAATCCTTGTAAGTACCTTACAAGTACAGAGTTATTTGGCGGGTGCGATTCAAAATTAAATTACAATAAATACTATAAGGCTTGCGTGGTGGACATGTGCGATTGCCCGAACGGGAAATGCTATTGCGAGAGTCTTATGGCATACGCAAGAGAATGTGAGCGTTTGGGTGTAGAGGTGCAGAACTGGAAAAAACAAAGCTATTGCTTAGCAAGCAAAACCAAACGGAAGAAAACCAATAAGGTACCTTATACCAAGGAAGAGATCGAAGTTCTTTTAAAGCAGAGAAGGATCAACAGAACGAGAAGTGAACAACCACCACTTCTTATTCATTAAGCTATAATAATTTTTGAAACTAGTCATTGTCAGTATTCATCACAATACAACAACACGTGAACTAAGTGATGTGTTGATAATTATTTATGTTGTACATAATTATTTAAAAGTAAGTATTACGTATAATTTAACAATGTTTGCAAACTGCACGAGATCCTTTGATGGAAAGAATAATCTTTTTAATACTGCGACCCAAATGTACAAAACCCAGGGTTACTTTCCCATATTTTCATTAAAATGTTCGTTCTTCTTTCATAGCTCCCCATCTGCTACATTAAAGATAAATATTTATCATGTTTACAAAAAGTTTAACATGGTTATGCTTGGAAACAAAATAAATGAGTTCATAAATTATTTATTATTATTGCCAAATTTTATTCATAATTTAGAAACATTGTGACTTATTATTATATTAAATAAAATAAAGATGAATTTATTGTTATATATAGTGAAATAAAACTCTACCAATTCTCCGATTCAGAGATTTCTGTTTGAACTGTAAACCAAGTGACTGCGGTATCTATAAATAAAATAAATTTTTGAAAATTTTGTTTTGATATAATTAATTGTTGATGTTTTATCACAGGCTTTACATAATTGACAATTAGTAAATAAATAGTTAGCTGCAAACTATAACGTTTGAGAATGTTTTAGTCTAAATCGAAGAAAAATTTTAAATTTAACAACGGGTTGCAGTTTACTAAATTTTTGGTAAAGTTTAGCAAAGCAACGAAGCATGCCATACTTTTATTGTGATTTGCATTTAATTATCCTTTTAATTTTTAAGACGCTATCCCAAACAGCTTTTAATTTGGAGGATAAAGAAATGAACATAATTATTTTCTTCATAAACAGTTTCGAATTTTTCATTTTCAGAGTTATTTGGATTAATTATCTTTTATATATATATATATATATATATATATATATATATATATATATATATATATATATATATATATATATAACACAAAATGAAAATTTCGTACTTTTATGTATATTAGCTTTAATAGGAAACGTGCAAAAACAACATGAAAGTTGTAGTTTTGACCAATTTTAATCATTTAACTTGAATTTTATCAAATTACATATATGTAAACCAATAAAAGGAAAGTGTTATTTTGATCAATAAAAACGGTTGCTATTCAGAAACAAGGAAGGTAATTGCAAAGAAACAAAGATTTGTACCAAAGACGTTACTGCACTTTTTGTCTTCTAAGGATTCTCGTCTGAATTGTTTTTTTAACAATTTGTCACAAGTATATACGTTTTAGTATCTTATTTATTCAGCATGTGACATCACAAATTAATGTTTTGCGTTTTGTCATAATAATAACACACTTCAGAATTCGGCTTTAAAGTGTTTCTTTAAGGATTTCAGATTAATAACTGTAACATTGTTAAGTGATGTCACAACAATCATGATAGGATACTGTGTTTGTTTACCTGCTGGTATCAAATCCGATTCTATTGTGATTAAAAAAGGCTGATTTTATTATTATAGATCTCCTCAGCAATGCATTTAGCAGAATTTTTTCACATTAGCTAATTAACGTAGCAATCAATTTGAACAAACGAATTTAATTATTTGTTCCTAGTTTTTATTATTAAGCAACGCAAATTAAAAGCTTACATTTAATCGTCGAGACTTTGTAGAATGTATAGCTTTTATTTATAATAGAAAGCGTAGATCTATATCTTATTATGAGTTTTGATACACTGTAGTATAACATGTAGGTACATATTGTAAAAGAATGTTGGTAATTATTTCAACGAAAATATAATAGGTGTACCAGCATAAAATATTCTCTATTTGAAGAGATACAGTCATGAAGATTCTTGTTCAACATTTTAAACGTTCAACGCTTAATACATTTCAACAACATAATGTTTAAGGTGTATTGCCGTTTTTAAATTACACCATTTTTAAATTTTGTTGTTTTGTTTTCGTTTTTGCCGTGGAAAGGCGTTTTATTTCTCTTTTAAATGATGTAGTGTTTTATATACTTGCATTACAAACTTTTCTAACAAAAGCGATTTTTGTGAAAATCTTAAAATTACTAAATACAATTAAAAAGAATAAAAATCGTAAATAATTTATTGTTAGTAGTATGTTTTAATTAGTGTGGTTTAAATTCATTCAATAAAATATAATGACAATATTATGCTTTGAATTAGTTCGCAATGCTGTTGAACATATTTACATTGATTCATTAGGTAGCGTAAGATTTTTATTGCAAACTAAATTATAGCATAATACTGTCATAAACTATTTTAATGCACGCACTTTAACCAAATTGATTAAAACAGATTGCTACTGATAATAATATTTACAATTAGGTTTTTACTTTTCACAAAAAATGCTGTTTTTAGAAAAATTTGTTACGCAAACATATGAAAATGAAACATCATTTGAAAAAGAAAAACATTCTTTTTCCAGGGTGTTTAAAAATATGCGTTTTATTTGGAAAAACAAAAAAAAATTGAAAACAATATTTCTAAATGGCGTAATTTAAAACATTTTAAACTGTTTTATTGTTGATTTAGATCAAGTTTTGAACGCTTAAAATATTTTGTAATAAAACCTTTAAAATAAAGAAGTTATAAGGTTGGGCAGTTTTGGCTGAGACACCTTGTATAGCTTTCTTTTCGCTGGAAATTTTTTCAACATTTTGAACTTAGGAATGAAAACAATTAAAAATATTTGATATTTTGATGTTATTACTACATTAGCGAATTATTTTGTATTAAAGCTTAATTACATTAGAAAACTTTCTTATGGTATTGGTTGTCAAACTTGATTTTGTTGTTAATGAAATATGCTTTAATAACATCACATAGTCTAATAATACCTTACAGTAATAATAATAAAGACTACCAAAAATCATGGTGTACTAAGTTTCTTCATATTTTTGTTAGACTACTTAATTTTATTTATGGTTTAACATACATGTTATTTTAATTTAATTATTCAACCTTTTCTCAAAAATGGAATCTCTGAAAATGAAATAAAATATTTTGCGTTTTTTGTTTTAACTATTCTTTAAATAAGCATAGGTACTAGTTTTATATCTTGGTTTTTTTCAAAATTAGAAAAAATCAAGAACAAAGCGCAATCGATGAATTCATACCCACCAACTGGAAATGAAGGCATTTTCATTTGACAAAAGTATTGTTAAATCTTCAAATTTTAAATTAATAGTTTAGAAAAATTTATCAAATATTCATTAATGCATTTAGGTATACTTTTTGACAACTTATGTTATTGAAAATGAAACCATTTAAAAATGTGCTGACTTTTATAATTTATTTCTAGCACACTGGATGCAATTTTAGATTTAATGTAGCTTTTATCTTATTTAGTAATAAAAATTGCGTAGGCAATAACTAAACTGTGTGTTTTTAATTGTAAGGTGTAATTGTCATAAGAAAGTTTCTAATTTTACAACTTAAACGTTTAAACTACTTATTATATATTTGAGATATATTGTAATTGTAATGCACATGTGAAAAATTTTAAGATTTATTATTAAATGTATATTTCTCTATTTACTGTGCCTTTATATCCACAGCAAAACACGGACTATCATAATCTATACTATTGTGTTTTTAGATGCAGGCGAAGTAGAATTACGTGAAACACATTTATTTATTTCTTCTTCACAAATACACAGTACCTATTTTGTAATAGGCAAAGTAAAAATTACTTATTGATCCACATACATTTTGTTCAATTCTTAATTTTATTGCATTATTTTATTTTGATTTGTTTAGTGAAACTTAAAGAATCAAAGTTTTATGACATGTACGTGAACTTCTGTGTAACTTTTATTACAAAATATTTTAATAATATCAACGATATAAAAAGGAATTACTTTTTACCCATATTAGTGCACATATTTAACAGTGAAAATTATGCTATAAAATACATGTAAACTTTAAATTAGCAACAAGGTAAGTATTTACTATTTCTTTATATGCAACTACAACTTCTCTTTGAAACTTGATAAATTATTTTGACAGTTTTTATTTCAAAAAAAAAGGAAAAACTACATAATCTTTTTTTGTTATTATAAAACTGTTTTATAATTATCTAACGTTAATTGACCCAACTGGCCTTAACAAAAATATCTTCTCTGAACTATTTATAGGTAACACGATAACAACTATAAATTCTCTTATAGTTATTGTATTTGGTAATGTAACTGTACAAAGAAAAGCTACTATAGAAGGAACGAGTTTGTAAAAACATCTTCAAAATTTTGCAGAATATACAACATACAGTATAGGTTTAACATTTAAAAGTTTATTATAATAGACCAGAGATAGTAATACAGAGAAAGATGAGAAAATAGAATTAGCGTCATGTACTACTTACACAGAATACTACAATTTAGAATTGAATTAAGTATTTATATTCTGTTATTTACAGATTAAAAAATGACGTAAACGTAGGAATCTTTTACATTCTATAGAAGATAAATAGGTAGGTTTAGTTACTGATTGTTATTTAATACTATGGGTATGCATTGAGAATTTTTCTCTAACTCTCTCTATTTTTCAAAAACGTTATTGTCTGAAATAGCCCATAATCTGTAGAGATGATTCTTAAGGAAAGCAACCTCAAGTTTTACTGACTGTAGGTATGGTTCTACAGTTTTGTATACAACTGTATCAGACAACGACGTATGTTTTTTCTTACGAAATATGATCGTTAAACTAAAACTAATTTGATTTTCTAGTGCAAACTAGAAATTTTTAAATATTTTATATGTTTACATTTTTATGTATTTTATCTCTTTTTATAAATTACCTAATGAATTGTATTTGCTTTACATGGTTTATTATTTAATTATGTATAATTCAACATATACATTTGACTACAAACAGTTCTGTAAAATAACTAAAAAAAAAACATCTAGGCAAATGCAAACGCTCGAAATGTTTCAAATATAAAACTTCATTTTTGTCATGGCAAATTTGCCACTTATAGCGCAAGGCAGTATCTCATGGGCAAATATTAAATTTCTTAAGTTTCCCAATATTAATATTACAAAATCACAAACTGCCGTTTTATTCATTAATTTTGACTTCTTACCTAAGTATTAAATAATTAATTTAGGAAAAAAATTGTTAACTAAATATTTCTGAACAAAAATATACATGATCTACTCATAGCAGCACTTCCATCAAACATACAAAACAACATTTGAAAAAATTTGCAACTATAATTGATTGTAAGTTCAAAACAACAATGGTCTAGTACAAATGTGATATACTGTAGCCAATACGTCCTATATTTTATATCTTACATTAATTTTTGTAAGAGTAGTTAGAGAAATTTAGACGTACATACAAAATACAACAGCCACACAGCAATTATAAAATCTAAAAACAGTTAGTATTACACTGATATTAGACATAAGTATAATAGATATGTATAATTAATCACATTTTGATATGTATAATTTACTTAATTTTGTTACCACTTTGATATGTATGCACACATTTCTTATACCACGTAATAGTATTCTCTACCAGTTGATAGGTAAACGTTAGTTACATTTTATAGATATGTAATTGATATGTAATAATCACTTGTCCTTTTCACCAATGTATTTTTTTTATTCTTTAATTAATTATTATGTTACCCAAGCCTCCGTTTGGTTTACTAACATTTAGAAACAGCATAAAAATATTAAATAGTTTTATACTTAAAAATAATATTGCTTTTCTTCCCATTGTAAATATAAAATTTTTGTGCAGCTATGGCCCAGCTGAGGTAGCATATTTAACGTATTTTCAATATACCTAAAAAATGTGCCTCTTCTGCTGGACCAAACTAATTTAAGTAGTGTTTCTGCGCATACACATGGAAACTTATTAGGACAAAAGTATAATTTTATATGCGTAATTTTATCTACTTAAAAGAATGAACAGTTTTTTCATGAAAATAAAGCCTTAGTACTCATAAGTAAACAATTTTAGTAATCCTAAGTAATAAGTAGCAGATAGGTACAGCATCTTTCACAATTCTGTATTATTTAAAATGGTTACTTTAATGTATTTATCACATTTACTTTAGGTGTACAGCATTTTCACAAGATATGCCTTTTTCAAAAAATAAAGTTCATGACTTATTTGTTTTCGTGGCAGCGCAGAAATACATACTCATTCCAACAACGTCCAATATGGAATACAGTTTGTAACTAAAATCAGACTGATCAATATGATCTAACCTTTGCCAGGTCGATAAAAAGCAAGTAAAAATTTGAGATGCACAAGTTCCTGTTGATATGTATATGGAAAAGGTATATAACATTTACTAAAATTATTACAACTGTAATACGGTAAGGTCGTTTATAATAATTATAAACGTACTCTTTTATAAGTATGCAAACTATTTGCAACATTTAGACTGTTGCTTTCTTGTAAAACTGGAAAAGAATTTTAATAATAGGTACTAAAATAGACACCTGCAAACGCTTAAGTATAGCAATGAATAAAAAAAAAGCTGTTTTGCTTTAAAAATATTAATTACGGATGGTTTAAATTTTTATTCGTTAAACCTCTACTTTTTACTACTTTTTAAATATCTGATGATACTAAAACAACCTTTGATAAAAGTTCGAAAAGCTCGTAATTTTAATTTTTTTGCGGTAGCAATACTCGTACAACTATGCCGTTAATTTGTTATAACTTCCTAATTTCACGGCATTGTTCTTTTCTTAGCTGACTTTAGAGTCCAGTTTTTCTTTTGTGTTTTCTATTTTTACCAGTAACGTTATTAGAAATTAGTATTTAAGCGTGTAACTAATAGGAACAAGTTTAATATAAATTATATAACACTTTAAAATAGGTTTATATCTTCAGATCAGGCGTAGACTGACCCATCGCTGATTTGTAAGATTTTAAGTGTTTGAAAATAAGGTTTTTATTCCGTATTTTTTATTCAAAATTTATTAAAAAATATTCTTAGCAGATATTCATTTTAGACCAGTTTAAAATTCTTTTCCTTCCATAACCTAAAAATACCTACTCTCAATATTACTAAATGTACAGAAACAAATATAAATCAGGACCTACGGAGTAACGCTAGCATGTATAAAATTTAAGCTTTAATGGTTTCATCGTAAGAATACCAACTTTGAGCAAAAGCGTTATCGCATTGTAATTACAAAAGTAAATACATCGAACTTTTAGTAGAAAATTTACCGAACTTACACACAGAATAGATTAAAAACCGGAAGAGAAGCATCACATACTTAAATAATTCGCATATTTTCTACGAGAACGAAGTAAGGGTGAATCCAGAGTCGCAAAGCAACAAGACGATTTTTACGAAATCATAAAAATAAAGTGATAAACATGACGTATACTGTATACACTTGCAAAAGTTATGTGCGTGGTGTCAAATTTTTACTGTGGTTGCAGGAAAAATAAAATATTATGAGATACCCTCATAAAATAATCAATAAGAGTAGGTGTAAAAAACACCCACAGAAGCTGACAATTTCGAAGATAAAAGGCAGTAAGCTCGTCTTACATTTAAAAGAATAACAAATAAATGAAGCTCTTCCTCTGGACTTTGCCATACTTAAAAAAACGTTTTTAAACTTTCACAAATATTCTATAGGATGAAGTCGTAACTGCAATAATTACCTGTCAGATCAGAATTCTCCTTATACGATCGACTGTTGTTAGCTTTTAACTTGTTATATCCTCGTTTAACGTCGTTTGGAACAGAAAATTTTCGTTCCCCGATTACACGAAACTAAAGCATCGTTTTATTATATTTTATATTTTTTAATCTAGCTTGCGGTTAGGTAATGAACACCAATTTTATTCAACATCGGGCAGTAAAAGAAAACATGCTCGTGGATCTTTAGCACTTTAAATGATTAACTTTAAATAAAGCAGAAAAACAGATACTTACCCATATTATTCATTTATCGGGACGTTAGAATTGGTCATAATCTATTCTGAAATCGTTAGTAAACCCGGAATGTTAATGTTTTTGGGAAATATAAAACTGTAACGTTGAATGTAGTTACGACACCTTTGTGAAAGTTTTTATAGAAAATCGTTTGGAACGGAATGAATATCTCCACATTCTTCAATACAAAATCAGAAAAAAAAAATTGTGCGCAAATAGAAATGGAATGTAATGAAGAAGAGCTTATGTTAAATTCACTTATTGCGCATGACCCAGCACAAATAATAAAATATATCCTAACAAATTTAAATACTTATTCTAAAGAAAAACTAGCGTTACTCTTCAGGCCAACCCAAATCCTCTCCGATTAGCTCATAAAATTTTTGGTTGTGTTCCCCAAAATACTTTCTAAGTTTAGAAATAACGAAAGGATCGACCCTAGGATGTCGCCTTCCTTTACTTTCTCGCAAGCACCTATCAGAAGTCTCATTTCTTAGGCAATAAAACCCTTTAGTTTCATTAAAATAAAAGTTGTGCGTCCCAATTCTGGGTTCTAACCCTAAAAACTTCTCAATCTTCTGCAGCTGCGGAACAGGATCTTCGATCAGTGAATCCCCATTCACTACAAGAATTTGCTCCCTTGGGAAAACTTCTAACCATCTGTAAACGTAGTTGTGATATACTGAAATAGCTAAAGGTCTGTACTGCTCGTTGATGGACCCGTTTGAGATCAGTACAAGCTGTTCAAAAGCTCTAGGTGGTAAAGTTGGAGTTGCTGTAGATGCTGTAGCTGCTGCATGAGTTCGCAGTTGTGTATAATCAGAGACTGCCCTCGTCACTGGTTCTCTAACTATTAGTAGAAGCTTGATGCTAGCGTTCATAGCTCGTATTCTTTCGGGTACCTTAAAGATCAAGTCTGTTAAAATCGAATTACAATAATTTTATATAATAAACTCTAAATATCTACTTAATCAAAATAATGTAATTCGTATCAAAGAATTTTAATGGAAAAGAATGTAAAAATTCTTTTCCAGCAAATTCGTTGCATACCTGCATTCGATATCTGCCTAATTTATCTTTCATTATATTTGCATCACACATGATCTACATCAGCCAAACTTCAATGTGTTTAGGAAGCAAAGCTAATATTGGAAAATATTATTGTTTAAAAACTTTACTAAAGTAATACTGGATGGAGAATACTAGCATATAAATTATTACATTAAATTAATCACATGTAAAAAGTGAAATAATGAGATATGTAAAAATTCTTGTAGTGATTAGCGGCAAGTATTTTTCTATATTACTAAAAATCTTTTAAATTACGTTAGATTTCATATTAAAATTAGAAAGAAAGTGTTTTAAGTTTAGTAAGGCAGAACTATCTATAGTATTATCACCAAAACATGGAGATAGATAATTTATCTAGTACACATTTAAAATTAAAAGTCACCTCTGAGCTTGTTTCATACAAGAGTAACAATTTTTACTTGTTAAACAGTTGCAATTCATAATGGAAAAAAACAAAATGCGACAGGAACAATCAGCCTAATGTGTCATACAGTTAAAATATTCCTGAGAATAATACACACAAGAATATATCGGAAATGCGAAGAAAGAATAACTGAAACACAATTTGGCTTCAGAAATAATTTAGGATCAAGAGAAGCTCTTTTCAGTATGCAACTTCTTACACAAAGGTGCAGGGATGTAAATAGAGATGTGTTCCTATGTTTTATTGATTATAATAAAGCTTTTGACACAGTACAACACAGCAAGCTTATTAATATTTTGAACAATATTGACATAAATGAAAAAGACACCCGAATTATTAAAAATTTATATTAGAATGAGAAGGCTGCAGTTAAAGTAGAAGACCAGTTGACAGATTATGTAGACATTGAAAAGGTGTCCGCCAAGGATGTGGGTTGTCACCGCTTCTTTTCAACATCTATTCAGAAACGATATTTACAGAGGCTCTGTACGAAGTGGAAGAAAGAATAAAAGTTGGAGAAGAATTAATAAATAACATCCAGTATGCAGATGACACTGTCTTAATAACTGACAGCGAGAATGATATGCAAACACGGTTAAACAAGGTAGTAGAAGTAAGCGGTCAATATGGACTAACAATTAACATCAGTACCACCAAAATAATGACAGTCTCTAAAGAACAGCTACCACCTACCAACACTAATATAGGCAACACACGAGTAGACACCGTAACATCTTTCAAATAGTTAGGGTGTACACTCAACAACAACTGCGAGAACACACAGGAAATTAAAGCACGAATTGCACAAGCAAGGAGTGCTTTCATCACAATGAAAAAAACTGTTGTGTAATAATGGAATTAATCTGGACTTGAGAATCAGAATGACCAAATGCTACGTTTTTCAGTGTTTACTATATGGATTAGAAAGTTGGACACTCACAAAAGATATGTGTAAGAAGATCGAGGCTTTTGAGTTATAGGTATATCGGAGGATGATAAAGGTGCCATGGATAGATAGAATTACCAGTATGGAAATACTTCGACGAGTAAATAAAGACCCCGAAATCTTAAAAACTATAAAAAACGCAAATTAGAATATTTTGGACATATCATGCGGCACGAAAGATACCGAATCCTACAGCTGATAATGCAAGGGAAGATCCAGGGTAGAAGAAGTAGAGGAAGAAGAAGAATGTCCTGGCTTAGAAATCTCCGGGAGTGGTATGGAAAAAGCACCACAACACTGTTTAGATCTGCAGTATTGAAAGTGCGGATAGCCCTAATGATAGCTGACCTCCACTAGAAGAAGCAACAGAAGAAGAAGACTTTTGCTTTATAAAACCAACTTTGTTTTAATTTTTCTGATTCTACTAGCAACCGCCCTATTAGAAGAAAATGGCAAATGTAAAAGACAATTTACTTACAATATAACAGAAATACGTAAGTTGCAAGATGATGAAGATCAAATGTCAACCAGGTTAGGATCGAATAACAGTAATAGAGGAAGGAAGAGAAAAATAGAGAGCTACTTAAAATGCTTTTGAAGGCTTAACAAACAGAAAAGTACCAAATGATTAAAGATATGAAATCATTATTTTACTGTGCAAAAAGAGCCACAAAACTAAAAAAATTAGAGACTAAGTTTTAATAAGTTAGAACTGTATAAAACATTACATACAAATATCAACCCAAGTAAGAAACATGATCACATTACTCAAGGTGCGATGTTATACCGTCAAAGCTATTTACCGCTCTACTCCAAAATGTTTTTAAAATGTTAAATCGAATAGTAAATAGGTTAAAGAACTAAACAATTTAAAATTTTCTTACAATGTAATTCTTATATCAGATAATTTGCAAAGTATTTAATATATCTTGGAAGACTTTTACGACAACAATCAAAACGTGCTTTAACTTAAAAAAAATATTGATAAAAAAAAAATTATGACGAGAGCTTATCTTAACAACATCCAAAGGAATATCATATGGATAGAAGTGTAATAGAAATAGCAGACAAATACGTTTACCAAGACCAACACACAAAAAATGACAAAAAACACCCTGCAAATACTAATACAAGAATAAACTAAATTGGAGAGCCTTTTACAAGTTGTGCTATATATTTAAAAATGACAATATAGGAAACTCTTAGATATATCTTTAAAAGATCGAAAAAGAAAGGAATGGTTGAGACAAAAATTACTAACCTAACTGAACTAGTAAGGCGATTAAAAAGACTTTGCGCGGGAGATTTAACTAAATAAATAAAAAAGAATAGTGATGAAATAAAGACCATGGAATCGAAAAAAGGAGTTACTATTTACTAATGAAGAGGAAAGATGATATTGTCGAAAATGCAATGTATAAAAAAAACCTAATAGTGGAGCGGATAGAGCGTTGTAGCTCATCAAAAAATATTTATGGAGTAGAAAGATATGGGATCATAACCATCTTGTTTAGAAATGTTTAACGCATCAGAATCTCATTTTACGAAAATTTTGGGTGGTACTGAAAAAATATATGAGCGATTGAATCTGGAAAATGCCTATTTTCGTACGGGCCTCCTCCGCAAACTGATGTTTTTTTTTCTCCATAAACAAGTAACGTAGGTCACTAATTTTTGTTTCACTGATGTACTATTGGGTATTGAACAAGGATATAATTTTTAATGTAGAAAGGACCTTCAATTTTAGTTGTAGTTAATTTTTTTACCGAGCGGAACATGGCAGAATTGGGAAAGGTCCGACTTCAGTAGTGCTTAACTTTTTTTTTCACGATATGGTTTTCAGATTTTTTTCCATGTTTGGCTAAATTGAAGTAATACTAACATATTCCCTCGCATAACATATCGTCGTGTTTCAAAAATAAAGTTTTTAGAGCCAAATTTATAACGCCGTGTATAGCGAGCTGTTCTGCTCACTGGGAGTGCGAGAGTGAGCGAGTTATAGAGTGCATACGAGCATTGGAAAAGAAGAGTGTATTAGTTGATATATTCACAACCAGTGCAGTATAATATTGACTTGATCAGTTTGTTTCTGTCTTGCGACATGCAACTACATGACATTAAATGTGAGAGTGATTATGTGCTCGAATAATTAGGTAAGTAAAGTTTACTATGAAGAAAGGGGTTATAGTTATTTATTATATCAGTGGGATAAAGGCATTATTAACATACGAATGCGTTGAGTTGTTGAGTAAGAGCATGAGTATGTTAATGGCCTTTATCACACGTATATACTACAACTTTTTATCTACGACTGCACAAAATTGAAATTATTACATAATTTTCAAAATTGAAAAAAGTACATAATTTTGACAGACCATCTTTTTTATTTAAAATCAGAGTAGCATGGTATTTTATTTAAAAACAGAGTAGCACTGTATCTACATAATTTATTATGGTCAGCAACCAAACATTTTTTGTCAATAATTTTGTTGTTTTTTATTGTCTTATCCCAGTGGGATAAGTGATTCTTATCCCACTGAGTTGGATAATAAACTTCATTATGCAACTCAAATGAATGATATAACAGGTTCTTATGCTAACAGATGTAGATAAATATTCTTATTGTGAAGTTTAAAGTTTTGGATTTTCACGAATAGTATGAAACTATTATTTATTTATTACTTAAGAAAACAATGGACAAAGAGGCTTGTCTTATATGCGAGAATAGGCTCGATGATCAATCACTTGGACCAATAATTAAAAGACCTCGATCTACTGGCATTCGTTCTCTGTTGAATTCCGCGGAAGACAGAAAAGATGATGTATATTTTAGATTAATATGTCATAAAAACCTGCTTGAATCAATGAAACATTGTTTACCTACCATCTGACATGCTTTAAAAACTACACCAGTTCCCAGAATGTACAGTGTGTATCAAGAGCTAATATATTCGCGGCCTTAGATTCTTCAGCCAGCAGCAGTGTTACTAAAGTAACAGAAAGACGATCAATAAAAAGAAAGCATGAAAAATTCGACATACGAAACATGTGTTTTATCTGCAAAAAGCCGGGAACTAGAAAGAAGAAAAAACTTGTTCCAATAAGTACTGGTACTGGCGAGAAAACCAGAGCAAAGGTGCGATGATGAACATTTAGTTTTACTGACTGAAGACCTCAGTCGTATAGTAAAAGATGTGAATGCTGGCAAATATATTGATTTTACGACTATAGAAGAGACTGTGATAGAAACTGAAGACTCATTAAAAAAGTTCATTGAATATGGACGGAAATCTTCTCCTACTTTCTACTATTGGAACATGTGTCTTGAAGGTAAGTATAATATAGTGAGCCAGGCTGTGACTTTTAGATTTGTAATTGTATCTACATTTATAGGTATTAGAATCCTTTGGAATTACCTGAGGTCAGAAAGAAACGGCGAATTTGAAAACCATTTATCAGCCGTGGCTGAAATGGTTCCTTTCCTGCGAGCTTGTTGGAGATATAACTATGCTAAATATGTTCCAGTATATCTATCAGACATGCGAAGTTTAAAGGAAAACCATCCAGAAATGTACACTTTCCTCGAAGAAGGCAACTTTGTTGTGAAGAAAACCGAAGAGAAAAAATTCAATTGTGTTGCCTCGGATATGGCTCTGGAACAAAGTATAAATAGGGATTGTAAGAGTTATGGTGGAGTGGTTGGGTTTTCACAAAAACCACAAACGTTATTGAGATGGTTGGTTAGTGAGTACGTAACCAAATTCGAGAACCTGCTGACCGAACGTGATTCCCGAACACGACATCAATGTATAACTAGGAATAATCGAGACGAGGCTGATGTTTCACTCTTGTGGAGATGTTTGCAAGCCAATGGATAAATCCTTTTGACCCTGAATTGCCCCTGCCGCATTTGATAAACATTACAACAGGAAAAATTGTATCAAAGGAAGTCGAAGATAATTTGTTGTCATGTTTAGAAGTAGCAGAAAAGAATAACCAGGATTTTGTCAACAGGAGATTCATTAGCGAATCGAGGAGCAGTTTTTGGCTGAGCACCAAAAAAGAAAAACTAAAGAAATTCTTAGAACCTACTAAAAGCAAAACAACCACATCAGAAAAAAAAAGATGGTGTCTGTAGGGTCTGAGATAATGTTCAGAAGAGTAGTGAGTGTTGCCAAATTGAAAGATACGAATATGACAAATTTAATGTCATATGAATTATCCTCAGTTCCCTTATCTCTATTTCACGATGACTTTACTATGCGCAAATGTGTGAAAGCTGACTTAAAAAGTAAGCTGGAAGCTTATTCAGATGTATCATATGAGTTTCCAGTTGGCACGCAAAGTATTATTATAGATGGCATGGGATTAATTCAAGAGATTAAAGAAGAAAAGCGCACATTTGATGACTTGGGAGAAGTTCTGTTCAAGAAAATTGTGTATATATAATGGGCTTTCATGCGATTAGAAATGTTGTTTTAGTTTTTGATAGATACGATAAGAACTATTCTATTAAAGAAATGGAAAGACAGAGACGTGGCAATGAAAATGACACTTGTACGTATTCCATACAGGGAAATCGTAGCATTCCTAAATATAGGGAATTTCTTAAAAGTTCCGAAAATAAGCAGAATTTGGTCATATTTCTGTGTGAGTATTTATGCCGGAACATTGGACCTAAACTTCAAGAAAATGCCAAGTTAACGATTGGAGGAGGATTTCATGTTGGTGAAGAATGTAGAATAGTTACAAGCACTGATGTGACAGTCCCGATTCATTTAAGATGTAACCATGAGGAGGCTGACACGCGCCTTATTGTGCATCTCATCGAGGAAGCAAAATATACGAGAAATATTGTAATTAAAAGTGACGATACGGATGTGCTTGTGGTAGTTCTGCACTACATTTCGACAATGGAAATTCTACAACACAAGAAGATATATATAAAAACCGGCCATTCTAATTCATCGACTAATAAAACTAGGTTTATTAACGTTGGTTCGATAATAATGAAACTGGGTATACCCATTTGCCAATGCCTTCCAACAGTACATGCTTTGACAGGTTCAGACTCAACGAGTTCATTTTATAAAATTGGCAAGAAAACAGTGTTTGACACTTTAATAAAAAAACCTGAAATATTCGAAAATTTACAATTTCTTGAAGTGCTGCCTACAAACGAAGCTGTTGACGCTGCGAGACATTTCGTAGGACAATTGTACAAGCAAAAGAGTTGTACCAACTTGGACGAGCTTCGTTATAACATGACGATGAAAACCAAGAAATCTGCAGCAGAACTTCCTCCGACTGAAGACGCTTTTTTGCAACACGTTTTAAGGTATGTACTTCTTACTTATCAAAGTGAGCATATTCAAAAACCGAACTTACAGGTGTCTACTGCAAACCAAGATTTGGAAAAGTAGTCATATTCCCATCACGGAGGAACTTGATATATTTTCCTATGGTTGGCAGAAGCATGAAAATGTCTTGAAATCCGTGTGGATGACGAAAGCTGCCATACCAGATGAAATAAGAGAGGTACTCAATATTTACTGTAAAGATAAGACATGCTCTACTCAGAAATGTGACTGTTTCAAAGAGAATCTTAAGTGCTCTGAACTGTGCAAATGTAAAGAATGCAAAAATGCTGATACCGAGCCCCAGTATGATTCAGAAGATTCAGACTTTTAGTTTTGCACTAGGTATATATTGTTTTTATGTTAGGTAAAACTTTGTTTTATCAATTTTTGTTATGTTTACTAATCGTTCGATTTGTGTTCTCTCCGTTCAATATTATTATTATTACTACTATTAGCATACTTATACAAATATTAATAAAAACATATTTTCAGTTCTCAAAGCAAAAGATTATTTTAGTGTACATTTGCGGTTCTAACTATATTGCACAAGTTTCAATTATTTCTACCCCAAAAACATTTCATTTTTAAAAATAAGCGGCCGATGAGTCCTACAATATTTATGGTATAATGCGCTCCTTTTCCAATGCTCGTATGCAGTCTGTAACTCGCTCACTGTCGCACTCCCAGTAAGCAGAACAGCTCGCTATACACGGCGTTATAAATTTGGCTCTAAAACTTTATTTTTGAAACACGACCATATGTTATGCGAGGGAATATGTTGGTATTACTTCAATTTAGCCAACCATGGAAAAAAATCTGAAATCCATATCGTGAAAAAAAAAGTTAAGCACTACTGAAGTCGGACCTTTCCCAATTCTGCCATGTTCTGCTCGGGAAAAAAATTAACTACAACTAAAATTGAAGGTCCTTTCTACATTAAAAATTATATCCTTGTTCAATACCCAATAGTACATCAGTGAAACAAAAATTAGTGATCTACGTTACTTGTGTATGGAGAAAAAAAACATCAGTTTGCGGAGGAGGCCCGTACGAAAATAGGCATTTTCCAGATTCAATCGCTCATATCTTTTTCCAATACCACCCAAAATTTTCGTAAAAAGAGATTCTGATGCGTTAAACATTTCTGAACAAGATGGTTATGATCCCATATCTTTCTACTCCGAAAAATTTATCTCCTCAAATCGGCGAGTTTCAGAGCTCTATCCGCTCCACTATAACTATGATACAGAATAGTATATTCTGTAACAAGTTTGGAATATGGCAAATTCCGCACGAGTGGAAAGATTGTCACCCGAGCCGAAAGGCGAGGGGGACGGTCCACGAGTGCGCGATTGCCATTCCAAACATATTCAGACTATCTTTTTCTACGACTATAAACTAATTAAGTCATTGAATTTAGAAAATAAGAAAATTTTAAGTTTCTTATCTAAAATACGCTTTGTTTGTAACTCAATAAAACAAAAAACAGTTGGTAGCCGAGAGACGCAACCTTTATTACTCAGAACAGTGTTAGAACGAAATAAACAGTGTTAGAATAAAATATACAGTGCTAGAATGAAATATTCTATAACAAGTGTAAGAATGTAGTTATTCCGTAATTAAAAATTGTATCATAATGCTTATATTCTGAAATAGTCGTAGAAAAACTGTTTTCTGAATATGGTTGCATATGAGCCGAATGGAAAAGAATAATACACCTTATTAGGTATGTTATTTTGCATTCGGCTCATTTTTACAATTTACATAGTTTTATTTATAAGCTCGACCTTTACTTCGTTGAAGTCCATATTCATTGAGAATACATAAAATACTTTATTACTTCAACAATATTTATTTATTTTATGTAACCTTATACGAATTTCGCCATGTTTATATGCCATTGTCAAAGGTTATATTAAAACGAAAACAGTTAGTGTTGTTACAGCAACAATAAAACTTGGTAACTTGATATTGGTAATTGTTTGCAGATCACTTGATTTCATATTCCAAAATGTGCAATAGAGGTGCATTTAAAACATCAATTTGCTCGTTCATTAACGGTACAGTTTTTCACATGTTTGCAAATTTAAAAGTTTCTGGTATATTTAATTTACGTTTATCGTCACAAAAGTGTAAACATTTTATAGTGTTATTAGATGTCATTAAACGATTGCACTCCAGTAAGTGTTTAGCGTAAATGGATTTATGTGGGTGTTTGTATTTGAAAGAATATGCTCTTTATACCTAATATCAAAATTTCTAATAGTCTGGCGTATACAAACCGAATTAATGCGAACAATTAATATTATATATGCCCGATTTTAGCAAGTTATCTGTTTCTGATTTTCCAATAAACAAAGTGTTAGAAATCTCAAATATTAAGTACCCATTTACATTTTTTATAGCAGCCAACCAAAACCTAAATATAAATGTATTGAAAAACCAACATTATATTTTGGCTCTACTGGTCATGATGAGCAATTCTACTTAAAAAAATTTATTATCGGACCCCGTTTAGTAAGTAAAGGAGTACCGATTTTTGATTTTCAAAAATGCAGAGAAAACGCCACAGTGAAATTGTATCTTTCAGCAAAAAAACAAATTGTATCCAATCTTCGGTTCTAGCAGTCAAACAGAGTTAAAAAAAAATCATGTGCAGTGTTTGAAAAATACTTTTTTGAAAATTTTCAAAACTGTGGAAAATCGCCAACACAATCGTTTTCAGATTTTCGAAATTAATTTCTTTGCATCGTTTACTACCCACAAAGAGCTTTCAAACAATTGTAGTTGATCCCAATCAGACAAGTACATTTTTTAGGAAATGAGCGTTAAAGTCGCGGTTTTCAAAAAGTTGTAGCGGCCGCCATTTTGAAGCTAGAGAGTTCGGTAAAAACGTTTTCAATTTGCCTTAAGCTGTTCTTTCATATCACCATATGTTAGATTTATACGAAAACTATTTTTAGACAACCCTACGATGTCGCATACCTTATCAGAGTAGTAAGAACGGAACCGCCCGCCCTACAGCTGATTAGATGCGTTTCGGATTTTGGACTAAAAATCGGTGTAAATAGTTTATTTAAAAAGTCATCAAAAATATGCAAAGAAGGAAAACTATATTTTTTAAGTAGTGCTAATTGATAGGTGTGGTTAAAATTACGTAACTGCCGGAAAACCTGTTGTTAATACTAAAAAGTATCGTTTCTTTTGTAATTTGAAAATAGTTCAAAATTCTTTTGAATTCTAATAAAGTACTTCCAATAATAATCTAAGGAACTAATAATAGTATACTATAATACAAGTGTATAAGCAAGCCTTTAAAGCACGCGCGACGGGTTTAACGGAGCAGTGCTTTAAAGGCTCTTATACACGTGTAGTATACGTTATTTTTTATTATACCTGCATCATAATCTAGAAAATAAGAAGAATATAGCTAGGAAGCAGCATTTTGATTTTGATTCATCTTAAATAGTAGTCTATGATGTGACGTCATATCATTTACCTGGAGATTGGTTAGCATTTTTTGTTGTTTATGTTGCTATGTGAATTCGATTTTTTTTTCGCGTGTTTGTAATTTGTTGCTTCAAAATTGATGACGTCATTGTTGCTTGGCAACTTTAAAACATCGGTCGGGCACGCTTTTTGGTTTGTTTTACAAGGATTATGATGCAGGTATAATAAAAAAGTTTATAATGATCGGCGTTTGCGTTTTTGAATAAATAATTAATCAATTTCAATTTTTTTCTATTCCTAATAGGCGTCAGAGTAAAATTTGGGAGATTGGTACAAAAAAAATTGTAGTTTTCTACAAGTTCTATTAGCACAAAAAGTTTAAAAAAAATCGTGTGGGCAGTTTTAGGAAATGTTTTTTTGGAAGTTTCCAAAGTTTTGAAACAGCGCCATTGCGATCGTTTTCGCATTCACAAAATTAATTTGACTTCATCGTACACTGCTTACAAAGAGCTCTCAAACAAGTTGTAGCTGATTCCAATCAGACAAGTACTTTTAAAATGTTTGAAACGTTCAATTTAAATTCTTATTTTGTTTCGTTTAATGAATTGAACAATTTTATTAAATTTCTCTTTTTATGCGAAGTCTGTAATTTCAAGTTTGTTTTTATTATATTATTAAACTGTAACACCGAATTCTAATTTTAAACAACGATCATTGTCATTAATAGTGTTTGTATCAATCAACTTCTTACATCAACTACTTTAATTTTTGATTGCCACCCTTTATTGCTTTTTACTTTCCCATACCTTCGGTATAGGGAAGTATTGATTTCATGAAAATTTTTGAAATCTAGATTTTAATGGAAATATACGTTTTGGGGCTCAAGAAATCAAAAATTGTGGTTTAAAAAATGTCTGGCTGTGGGTGTGTGGGTGGGTGTGTGGTTGTGTGACGCCTCTAAAGGCGAAAGAACTAAAACCGATTTTGATGAAATTTTAAATCAAGAAGTATATTGAAAATTGTAGTTCTAGTTCTTTTTTACCGTACTCTCTAGCTTCAACATGACAGCCGCTACAACTTTTTGAAAATTTCGGCTTTAACGCCCAGTTACTCAATTTAATTATTTACTACTTTTGGGTTAGAATTTAAATTCTATGCCAGAATAATGTTCACGCCTCCTTTTGTTTTGCTTATTATGGTATATGCAATTTTAAATCCTACAGCCTCTAAGGTATTATAAGGAATCAACAAGAACTTTATAAAGTATTTTATGAAACTTTCTAGAAAGTTATGTAAACAGTTAAAATGTATAAAAGTTGCAATGGTAAAAACTTTTTTTTAAATACCATGAGGCCGTTCGTGAGCACGACTCCATGATTCCCATCCCACCCTCTTACCCGGGCTCAGCGGACTTGCGCTATACACCGGTCTAACATGCCCCACCCCTGAAAGACATGCAACCCAACAAACAAACCACACACACCATCCATGGACACGCCGGATTTAACTTAAAATTTCCGACGGGCAGAGGACTCGAACCTACTGCCGTTGGGAGTCTAGTTTCAAAGCCTGTGACTTTAACCATTAGACCACCCACTGGCCCTGCAGTGGTAAAAACTATAACTTACTATAACGGAAACACGACAATTAATTGTTTAAGTACTTCTAACAAAATTGTACAAACCTCAGGTGTGACGAAATAACTAGGGCTTTTTTCAATGGTAATTTGTCCAGGATAGGAATGAGGCATTTTCATACGGTACCATTCTAAACCCCTGTTGTAATTTTCGTCTCTGTCGAAAAAGTGTACCTCACCAGCAGCCTTTTGTACCATTGGATGCAAATACAGCATCTCCAGAAGTGCCCTTGTACCACACTTTCTCACACCAATGATAATAGCTTGGGGTAATCTTCTTGCAGCTGCAGGATAGAGTCGTCTAGATAATAACAACAGCGGCGGGCGGGGATGCTCTAGGTTTGAAGCTTGAAAACTATGGAGAGCACTATCGTAGAGCATATGGAAAGTCAGGAAGAGAGACAGTAACATCACTGCAAGTATTGCTAAGGCCATCTTTGGGCGGGATACCCCGACTACCAAGACGCAGTCCGATGGGTCACCTTCCACAGAACGCATCGCTGCTCTAGGTAACCATCTAAATAAATTTAAAAAAATCTAATAGAAAATTCAATGTTTCGCATTAGTTCAATTTATTTAAAACTATTGGATTATTTGCGTAACTAGTTCTGCAGTGTTTTAACCATGCTGTTCTTTAACAAGAAATTGGGAAAGTCTTTTTTGGCATTTAACAATTATAATAACTAGTGTTTACGCTACCCTGTTGCTTAACCCTAGTATAGTAGTTCAGTTGTAATGTTTGTTATAAGTTATTTTCCTAGATGGCATAGATAAAATATATTTGTGCATGTTTTTTGGGTTGTTAGTGACCATCTGGGAAAAAGAATTTAATGCTCAGATATATTTCGTATTTTATGGTTGTTGGTTTTTATTTTTCGTTTTGTTAGTGAACAAGTGGAAAATAACATTCGTAAAGTAGTTTATACAACAAATTAATTATTCTAAGAAGCTTTCAGGTTCGTGTATGGTTCTATCTATCATCCTTACATCCACGTTTACTCCTTATCTCAATCCGAAAACCCACAAGAAAGGGAAAGTGCCAGGAAACCGGTAAGTTTTATTCAATGCCTTATTATTGTAGTATACAGTCCACAACTAACGTGAAATATTAAACAACTAGACTAACTTAAAAAGATACCGTATTCTAGAACGTTAATCTTGAGACATAAGAATAGAAGATCTGTATTAACGATAGGACATTGCCACATCCTAGCATTTTTCTATGATTGGATGTCGTCGTTACAATAGCGTGGGAGTATTGAAAAATTTCTTTACAAAAATGTCTTTTTTATAAATGAATCCAAAATGTAGATGTATCTATAGCATTTGAACAAAATTCGGTTGCTGAATTATGTAAATTTCTTTGTGGGTCAGTGAAAAGAATATAGAAGAAGCACCAATAGTGTAAACCGTATAAACTTAAAATATTGCAATGACTCTATGTTGGTGATTGACAGAGACGTTTACTATCTCGCCACTGTTTTTTTCCAAAAGCAGAATTTGTCCGGAGTATTTTGTCGACTAATAAAGCAAACTTCAATAACACGAGAATTACGAATAGAAAAAAATCAATCACTTATGGATAACAGAAAATTCAAAAAATTACTAGGCCAACAACATCAATTTAGCGTAAAAGTATGCATTGTTATTTTTGACACTAACATTATCGTCCTATTCTTTTACCACGGTAGTGTGACCGGAGAAAGGTACTTAGCGTTCTTGACAGCATACGTGGAAGATCTTTTAGATAAGCTTCCTTTAAATCTACGACTGAGTGTGTACTATCAACAGGATTGATACCCATTGTCCAGTAGGATGACATCGTAGATCACCTGACCACTTTTTGATTTTTATCTACGGGGTTATGTGAAAAATTAAATCTATACCTAAACATCGTGTTCAAAATGTAGACGAATTACGTGAGAAGATTGTGGAGGTGATAGCGGGAATCGATACCATTCCCCTACAACCCGGGGCTATAAATTTTCTTGTTGATTGTGTTGAACCTATAATTAATTCTTAATTTTTATTTAAAAAAAATTTAAAATGTCCTAACCTCTAGTGTGATGTGGCAGTTCTTCGAGCCCATTGATGAAATTCATGCATGTTACAATATTTGTAGAGCAAAAATATCTTACAAAACATCTATATCTAATTTTAAAAAACACATGAAAAATAAACATCCAACAGTAAATATCTTTAACATGAATCACTGTAACACATAAAGCAAGAACTAGTGAAAAGTGAAATACGCCTAGCAGTTTCAGCAGGTAAGTTATCGTTCTAAACCGTGATCACAGTAACGCTTTAAAATCATCGTGACTGAAAAGTAACGGTAACCAATAACTGCGTTACTAAAAAATCACGGGATCGCCCATCTCTAAGGTCGATTTAGTTCAAGTTACCTATATACAAAAACGATTCGTTACGGAGATGCATCTCCAGAAGTGGCGACGACTGCAACGTTATAAACGAGTACTTACTCTTGGACACCGTCTAATCTATTTACTGGAAATTTTGTGTGCGGTCCCGGATAATGAAGCTGTAGTTTTCATACAATTTCCATGTAAATTGGTGTATCAGGGCTTCCCTATCTAGTAATGTTTGGTTTATTTCTTATCTTTCTCCAATAAGAAAGTCCAGTGAGTTACACAAAATCACATAAAAAATATATTTGTCTGACAAAATGCTAGAGTTTTAGAAATAATTAAACAATGGTATTTAAGTGGGTTATTCTCAGGTAGCTAGACTGAAATTTAAAGTTTCAATACAGTAGTCGTACAGTGTGACAGTAGAGGTTTCTATAATTGGGGTATGTCTAAAAATGCCATCATAAGGAAAGGGCATTCTTGATTTTCCAATTTACATAAGAAATACACGAAAATATGATCTGCATTAATCAGGACTCTACACCAAATTTAAAATAAAAGATTAAACGGTGTCTAAATATTCGTTAAAAACATATCTTAGCAGCCGCCTCTTCCAGGAGCTGTATCTCTCTAACGAAAATTTTTTGCTCCTATAGAATTAGTGCTGAAATTTATGACAGATTTTTTAGACAACCTTTATATATCATTTTTGTAAAAATTACATTTAATTATAATACTTACAGGATATCGAGGTGTGGTGGCCGAACACACGCTCGCCGCTGATCTGTTTTGGTGGGCCCCATTACTGCTCTGCTTATTTTGACTTCATTGACAACTATTCTGTAAACAATAATACCGTTAGAATTTAAACTTCAAAATAATAAAAATGTTTAGCAGATATTTAAGGGTTCAATGCATTTGTAACGTAGGTTGAGATTTACTAGTGCGCAAACAAATCAAAAATAATTATCTAACACTGAATCAAAAACTTTAAAATTATAAAGTTCCAAATCACAATGAGAAATAAACGCAGAACTTTATCTGAAATTTTTCGAATATATAAACCAAGTATTTCCTAACAAAAGAATTGGACGCAGGGAACTATTAAATGGCCTTCTAGATCTCCGGAGTTCACTCCCCTTGATTACTTTTTATAGGGTTATTTAAAGAGCAAAGTCTATTTCAATAAACCAACTACCATTGACGAACTGAAGGATAAAAATCGCAATGATATTCGGGCAGTTTAACCCGATACGATTGGTAAGGTTCTGCAGAAGTTTCAGTGGCGGATAGGATATTGTCAAAAAGTAATTGGAGGTCACTTCGAATATTACTTTGATTTTCTTGTTTATCTATCTACTTTAATTATCCATTATTTGTGCAGAAACATTAACTTGTTTTCATTTATTAAAGTCGTTGATTTACTACTTTTACAAATATGTGAAGTGAAGTGAAATTATTTTCATAGTTGTAGAAATTTTAGAAATATTTTGCTTAAAAACTGGCTATGCAATATTTTTTATATAAAAATACGAAAAAATGTAACTTCATCTGACTCTAAATACGCACATGCGTAGGACTACTTATTAGTGTTTTTTGTTGCCGAGGGCTGTTAGCATCACGGCCTGCTATTAACACGTGACCTCGCACGTGGCTGTGATCAGCGTTTTTGGCTGACGACGTATAGTTTATTGTTGTGTCATAAAAACGTTTATTTGTCCACTATTTCTATATTTCCACTTGCAAAACAGTATAAAGTATGTATTAATGAACTTTCTAGAATAATATACTGTAATCAATTATGTTTTAGTAGTGTTATCCGTGCTGTCACTTTACTGCCTAATGACGTTATATTACTTTTAAAAATCCACTTTCAAATTAGTATAATAAATTAAACTATATTTTGTAATTATTACAATTTACTTTTGGCTTAGACCGCGTCATCATTTGGGGATTAGCATAATGAGGCATAAAGGGCCGACCTGTAGCTTATCTGCCTTTACAAGCCTTTGCTCTAAAAGCAAAATTTGTTAGTAGGCCCTGCCTGCCTAAACAGGGCCGTGTGTTTAGATTATTTAAACCTTGGGGCGGACAATGATTTGATCTTAATGTATTTTGTTTGTCAGGACAATAATACTTAATCGGCTTACCTGTTAGCTGTTTGTGAACCCATACTAACTAACGTTGCGCAAGACAATTGAAGCTTGCATCTTTAGAGTGATCAGAGCAATTTAACCCTGTGATCTTATAATAAATTTTGAGGCTACAACATTAATACAAAAATACTTTTAAAACTATGACAAGCAGGGTATGCTTGATTTAAATCAATGGATTAAACTGCGATTTAAATCAAGTTTTTGAATCACTACACAAACTACAAAACAGAAACCTACACTCTACAAACACGCCATGACGACATGCATAACTGGCGCCGCTTAGCTCAAATCTCAGCTAATCACCACGCACTCTTGTAGATACAGACAGTACCCCTTATTTTGGTAGATCTATGATCTAAACAGAAATCAGTGAACACTACATACCGCTTACGTATGATCATGAGTCCACGGCCGCGATAAAGTAGTTTCACGCCCTATTTTGTGCCGCCCTTAAAGCGCCACAAGAAAAATATATTTTACTTCAAGGTCATTGATCGTATAGCTAATTTCAGCTGTAGATACAGAATTATTCATAGTTGAACATTTATATTTGGAAAAGAATAAATTTAGTGAAAATAATAATACGTTTAAATTGTATTGTAAAGTGTAAGGTTTAATCAGAAGTAAACTAAAGTTAATAAAAAGTCAATCGTGAATAATATAGTAAATACCTACATAGTGTTTGATAATGACATGTAAACCTGTCGAAATGCGTATAAGGTTAAAATAAATAATTATCTTGAAGTAAAATACATCAAATAAATAAGTTCTTACTGTTTAGAGGGTTATGGAGAGTTACTATGTTGTGCTACATGTATTCAGGGATGCAAGGCGCCGGCCGCGGCTAAGAATTTCTCCACCACGCAACGGTCAACCGGCCGTTGAAACGCAGAATCGTGCATATACATTTCGTATTTCATTGCTATTATTATAAAGATTAAAACACCCTGCATCATATCGCGCGTTTTCCTACACACGTAGTATGTTTGCCGCCCCTAAAATATTGCCGCTCTAGTTCAGTGACTATGACGCCTAATGGTTAATACGGCCCTGATGACTTGGCACTTTGGCAACTTTAAACATACATAACCTCACGATGAAGAATTATGTTCAATTCATTTAATGCGTATGAGATACCTACTAGAAGAATAGGAACAATGTAGTAATGCAATTTATCTGAGTTTAGGGCACTCGTTTTGCGCATTTTCTTAATCCCGCGATTTTTTTTCTGATCTTACATTGTAGACGAATACTTACAGGAAACGGTTTAACCTTCGCATTTCGTGAATCCTTAATAGATTAATTTGAGTAAGCCGAGAGTTTTAATATTCCCGAGATAATTTACATTTGAATTTTATTTCAGACGCCGATTTTACCACCTATTCGTTTTCGGTTTTGTTTCCATTTACGGTGTTCACAAAGAGAGGGTGTGATTAAAAGTACTTGCTAAAAGGAAATATATATTATACAATCAATCTACCTGTCGGTGCTTTGAAAATCTTGGTATGCACTTCAGTTTAGAAAGAAGATTAAAAACAATTTTGCTTTTACATTGAGATAAAATATCTCTTAATGTAATGCGATATTTTAGTTGTTTTTTCGTAGCACAGCTTACTTTCATAAAATCTAAGTAAGCAAAATTGCAAGAGGTATCCACAATATTTCAACGTTATATTTCGTGACGAGACATCGTTAGATGTTCTCAAATGAGTTAATAACAAAATTGGAATTAATAATATGTAGGTTTAGAAATATTTCACAAATATAAAAATGCACGTAACTGTTTTATCAAACGGTTATTAGAAATTAAATACATACTTGTAATACACACTGAACTCAGCCCAGGAGCTTTTCTGACATTTAAAGTCTGTATCATCAGATGCTGGAAATGTGTGGGATTTTGAACACAACAGGCAATTACTTGAATTCACTGTATTTTACCACATCATTGTTTCCGTTGGCCAAGGCATTTTTATATTATGAAAACATTACTTTTAATTCAAAAATTCCGTTTATCAGATAATTAAGTAAGATAAATACTAGCAAATAATAATGTATTATGATAATCAAGTACTTACTAGAACTACTAAATACAACTATTGGAAAACTATGCGCAACTGTGCTTAACTAGAGAGATACATATACGCAGAAATATGCCATAAGTTACGGCCGTTAATCGTTGCGTCGGAAAATTGTAAAATATAAATAGGAAAAAGATTGAAATCGCATTTTGAGGTAAATTATGGGTTGCATACAGCATTATAATGTATATTGAGAATTGACTCTGTATTCATTAAGTTTATACACTTTTCGCACAATCGCGTTTGCGTCGAGAGTCGTAACATCATATCCAGTTCAGGTTCGCGTCGCTAGTGCAGGTTTCAAAAGTGAAAAACAAATTGCTCTACCTTTTGTACTTACCGTTGGGCAAGCACAGAAAATACAAATTACAATAATTCACTTGATTGACTAATCAAAACAGAGTTTTTCGCAACGTCAACTCGGTAGAGGTGCTTACAAAAAAGTATGTTACTATTTGCGTAGGGTAAAAAAACTGATATTTGACAATTGAATAAAATATTAAAGAGAGGTGGTTGCTTTTAGTTTCATTTGCTTAATGTTGTGTTTTAAGCACATTCTAAGTATAGTTTACTAACAATTGTGTCTATCTAATAAAAACAATTATTGAAGTACCTAGTATGGAGCTTAATTTACATAAAAATCCTAAACCAATAGTGGTTCCCCTTGATCTTGCTCCTGATGGGAATTTCAAAAGTAAACAAAACGCTGTCGAGCAACCGCTACGGGACCTTCTTCGCATCTGTTAAATTTTTAAAAAGTTTTAAAATATTTCGAGACTTTCAACGATTTTATGGAAATTTAGAGAACTTATATAATATAATATATTTTATACCATGTTTAACACAAATTGTTATAAATTCTTTGAAAATTTTAACTAGGTACTATGACAATTTTTGAAACTTTATATATTTCTGAAATAACTAGAAAGTTTCAAAATTTATGATACTTTGAAAAGTTTTCTACCTTTAAAATTTTCTAAAATTTAAGAAATTTTGAGAATTATTCAAATTTTTGAAAAAAGTGGAAATTTTCAAATTTTTTAGAAATTTGAAAAATTGGTAGAAGATTTTGGGAAATTGTGACAATTGTTGAAAGTTTTGAAACATAATTCAATTTTTATTAATTTTGACAATTTTCGTACTGTTGTATCAAATTATTGCCAATTTTTGAAAAATTTAAAAATTTTGAAAATTTTGATAAATCTTAAATATTTATGTTTTTGTAAAATTTTTAATTTTAGAAATTTTAGGAGGTTTTTAAAATTGGAGAAATAAAAAAATTTCGAGTTGAAAATTATTTGAATAATAACGATTGTTGGGTTTTTAGTATTTGCGTTAATTATAAACAATATTGTGTTGTTTGAATTTAAAATCGATTTCATAGATTGATGATATACGTATCTTTTGTCGATTATCAAATTAAACTGTTCAGATAAAAGACCAAAACAAACTTGCAGAGGTGCTTTCTCAATAGAAGATTATTTCTATTGTCATTTAACACGTTCATACCAATATTGAAGCCGAAATTCTTACATTTTTGAAATATCTAAATATCGTTGGGGGACATTGAGGGCTAATAGGAAGATCGGCTTGCATAGATCGGCTATTCGACATCCGTAGAATACGAATCTATGTTTCTTTTACGAGCGCGTCTATTTTGAAGTAAAGCACCCCCCCCCCCACCTCCCATTTTGTGAAGCTGTCAAGTGGTTTTGGCCCGAACGCACACACACGCACCCACGCACCTAAGCACGCACGCACGCATGCACTCACGCACGCATGTACCCACCCACCCACCCACGCACGCACCCACCTACGCACCCACCCACGCACGTAGCTACGCACGCGCCAAATCCTACATGACAATGATAATACCTTCCTCTATAGCTATACTTTTTTACCTATAGCAAGGAAGATAAAAAGTTAGGTTAATTTATGATACCAACTGCACTACACTTTATGCCGTGACTGCATTTTTGTCGATACGATTTTGATCTTGCACTTTTCTGTACTTACACAGATTTTGCATTAGACTTAATGCGCTAATAATAAGCTGAGAATGAGAATAACGCTAAGTTCAAACTTTTTGCTAAAAACGCCAACAGATAATTTCCTTTCTTAAAATTATTTGAAAGTCAGTAATAAGTTCCAATAAAATCAACACACATTTGGCACAGATACATTATTCTACCTATACCTAATTGAAAATGTACGAAAGTGCATTCAAAAGGAGAAGATAGTCTGAAGAAAAACAGAAATTTCGGTCAAAAGTATACGTTGTAGTTAATGCTACTTATGCTACCACATGTAACTTACCTACTACAACTAAGAATATTGTTATATCCATTTGTTGAATAGCTTTAAAGGTTACTTAACTTAAAAAACATTAAAAAAATTGTTACGGTAAGCGTGGACAACATAAAACCACTGGATCATCTAGTATTTGACCAAAGCAGCTAAAAATGTAATGTAATTAATTCTCAATTACGTAAGGATGTGATCAAATTTTACACGCTGTATTTCGTTAACTACAAAATACAAAACTAGCAGGCGATAGAATATTTACTTACAGCACCAGACACATAAAACTAGATAATATATAATCAACTACCGATCATTTTCACTGGAAAATGGAAATGCACAAAAGTCCTTATTTTGTTCGTGAGTCTCGAACATTATATTAAAATTTTGATCAGTTATAACTTTGTGTTGTACTCGTGCATGCAAAGTTTTACTAGATCTTCCACCAACGCCACGAGACCTTCCTTTAAAATACGTTTATTTTTTTTTAATCCTCTACTTTTTCTTGTTTCCAATATTCTCACGTTTTTTCTTTTCTTTTCTTATGAATTTATGTCCGCTTATGACTAAATATTTTTCTTTGAAACTCTAGGATCAGACGCAGAACTAAAAGACCTTCCAAATGAGCTGTCACTCAATCCCCCTTTCTATTTAAAAAAAAAATTATTTTTGGCTAAAAAATAGTATTTCATTTCCCATTAAAGCACACCAAATGTTGTGGTAAAATATCAAGTCGCTCAAAAGTTAGTTGGGGGGGGGGGGGTTACTTTATAGATAGACGGTATATTTATGCCTCTAATTTAAAAATGAATTCTTTCTATGTGATCATGAATTGGTAAAAATATGAGAGTAGGTACATCAATACTTCATGAAGATAACAACCTAAAAAAACGGAAACTGAACACAAAATTAAAAAGTATTTAAAAAACATTTTTTTTATATTTTCTGAGCTAGTCCAGTTACAAATAGTGTGGTTTTACTTCTACTTTTCAAAATTTCTTCTCTACAATTTTTGAAATTTAAAAATCAATACCTTTTATATTATGTAAACGGGTATCCTTATTTACACTAAATTGCTCAACAATTTAAAATCGTAAACTAATTTTTTAAATGCAATAATTTTGAAGGGTTTGCTTTTCCACCCCACGTTTCTTTGCAGGTTGACGAATTTTGCTGTATTTTTTAATAACAATTTAAGTTTTGTTTATTTTAAGAAATTGATTTCTTACAGTTATTTCACGAGAAAACGGGATCTAGAAAACTTTTGACTTCTAGTATACTTATATTCTCATCGACGGCCAAATCTTATCCGAAACAGGTAAAAATATGGCATAGCGTTATTACTCTACCAATACTCTGATCTTGTAGCTGAAACATCGGAATGACTACGTGAAGGGATACATCCAAGATTTATGCCTGCTTTACTAAGGTATATTAATTACTTAACCAATAAGGTACCTGCAAACCGTGGCTGCTTTACATATTAAACCATTATCATAGTTAGAATTCCAGCTACGACCTAATTAAGCAATCTATTATTCTTAATACGTTTCACGCACATTGAAAAAATAATGCAATGATAAGATGGACAGATGCAAAGAAATAGTAAGGATTTCAAAACGCAATAAGCATGGCAAAGGCACGGTTTCTGTAGGTTTTCAGTTTACTTGCGCCGTTCAGCGGCAGCGAGTTGTAGCGTGCAACTATTGTGTGTTTATTTATTACATACGTAGTTAGCAAATTTGCAGTAAATATGGAAATTCTCGTTGACAAGCTTTTAAATGAAAATTTTATTGGATACTCTTACCAAAAACAAAAAGAAATAAAATCATCATGGGCGACGTACTCCATTTAGAGCCGTTACATACAGACAGTGGAAAGAAATCTACATCGTTTAATACTGAATGGTATAAAAGAATGGACTGGCTAACTAGTAGCGATATTAAAAATAAAATAGTTGTTGGAATTGCTTACTATTTTCATTTATATCTAACCGCTCAAATGTATAGACTGAAACAGGATACTCTGTTTTAAAAATATTTTAGCAATTAAGAAAAGGAAGGCGACCAAAGAATATTTATCTGCAACTGTTAGACTAAAATTATTTGACAAATCGCCCATTAACTTGGTTTTAGAGTTTAGACGAAGGTTTACGTTATCAAATTAAAGTACATAATGACAAACTGAATTTTAATACGGAATTTATGCGTAGATTAATTCATTTAACAACAGGTCTTGGTAAATTGGAGTTGCCGTAATTTTTTTACTTTTTAATCTTAACGTTAAATAATTTTTGCCATTGCCTACCCAAATTTTGAACCCATGGAACGTTACTGTACGTTACATATCTCATAAAATGTTACAAACATTCGTGTGTTCGTTGATAATCAGATAAATTTCATAAAATAAGCAAACTCCGGCAAAACAGCATGGTTTTGATGACTTTTCCCTCTATTTTACGCCTATATACAGCGCGATTGGTTAATTATGTTATCATTACTAATTACACCTTGCCGTACAAGTTAAATTTATCACTTGCCTACTCCATTGTACATTAACTAATGATCCAATTTTATAATAAAAACTATAAACGCGTTGTCGTTTTATCCGTCTAATTTGTTTTGCTTCTGGCGTTAAAGTCCAATTACGTAAAAAAATAAAGTTATAAACTATCGTTTTCAGCTTTATTACGTGCAAATGCACGGCCAATTATATCGTATAATTCATTCTCTCTGTGGGAGTTGCTGTAGACTATAGCCAATTATCCAAAGAAATAAGTGATCGATAAAGGAGTAGATAGTAGAGCCAAAAGTGTACGTACACCTTTGAACTAAGTCAGCATTACAAATTGAGTGTGCACTCTGTTTGTGACGTCATAGCACCTATTCTCTGACACTGCTTGTTTCACCACCCGAAGTCTCATAAATTCAAGAAAAGTGCGAAATATTGGAATCAATAATAATCGGTAAAATATTGGGTTAGCTGTTTGGGTTCTTTTTGAAACAACTGAAATTTTTTTTGGTCGTTAACATGCCCTTATAAAAAAATGTGTGTATACTAAAGATGTGAGGAAGGGGTAGTGAAAAACGAAAGAGGCAGAGAGTGGGGAAGCGGGAGGGTGAGTGGAAGCGGAAAAGGCAGAAAGAGCCGATCAGAATACACAATTAGTTAAATTTCTGCCAACCACATTCGTTTTTACTTATAAAGCAGTAACATGCCGTTTTTAACAAAGAATATAGCACTTTCGGCACCTTCAGCTGAGAAAATTAGAAAAGAGGTGTAATATCGTAACAACTGTGCAAATAAAAAGCACATTCTTGTTCTTACAAAATTTTGCTTTTAAGCAACCGCACTCGATGTTTTGACAATTTTAGAATAGAAAGATAGATAGCTAGAATGTGATAATAATTTTAACTTACCTAAAACACAAAGTAATACATATGGGAACGTGAAGGAGTCCAGATGGAAAAACTACAAACTAAATAGACTATGGCCTGATTGCAGAAATGTATGCATCCTGCATAACAGACGTAAAAAGCTGTAGAGGATCTGATATTGATTCAGATTATTTTATGGTACGTATAAACCTAATACATCAACTACCAGAGGACAATAAATAATAATATAATATGTTCGTTTATTTAGCTATAAGCTATACAGTTTCACTTACTTTAACAATACACAAAACAATTATTTCTTAATCCTCTATGCCTAACTACTTTACTTTTTATTCATTAATTATATAAATTTAACTTAAGTAATAATAATAATAATAATAATAATAAGAGAAAAAAGAAAAAAAACAGTAGGATAAATCAGTGTCATTACTTAACATATTAGTCAAATTCTATTCTATCTAATAACATTTGCTTAATTCTATTCTTGAAACTTTGTATGCTATTGCACATTTTGGTTTCATTTGGTAACTCATTATATTTTACTAGACCTTTAAAAAAAATTGAATTATGAGCCGCCTTTGTATTTGTATGCATTAATATAAAATTATTCCTATTTCTTGTCAAGTATTCATGATTTTCACTAAATATAGTTACATATTTTTTAAAGTAATCTGGGAATATTTCCAATTTTATTTTGTGTACAAATATTAAGGTTTGGTACTCCAATAAGTGACGTATGTCTAACCACCTCAATTCCGCTAGCATGTCCCTAATCCTGGTGTATCTATCTTTACGTAGAATAATTCTCATACCCCTATTTTGTAAAATCTGTAATCTATTTATATCACTAGCTTTTGCCAGGGATAGGATAGTACCCGCAAAATACAAATGAGGTAGTACTATCGTGTTATATATCGTAAGTTTTGATTGACTGCTTAAAAATCTACCAGCTCTATTGATTACATTTAGCTTCTTAGAAATCTTTTTGCACACATAATCCATATGGTCACTAAACTTTAATTTGCGATCAACTACAATTCCTAGATACTTCACTTTATCCACCACTTCTATTTCTGCATTTGCTATTTTCACCTTAATTTTTAAGTCTACAAATCTTTTATAATTCATCTCACTGCCTATCATCATGCATTTGGTTTTGTCTACATTTAATTTTAATTTGTTACCATTCAGCCATTTGCTCAATTTAGCTAACTCATTATTCATATTGCCTATAAGTTGATAATAATTTTTACCAGCTAAGTAAACTATCGTGTCGTCCGCAAACAAATGATAATTTGCCAAATTTATTTGGGATTCAATGTCATTTATGTACATACTGAATAGCAAGGGACCCAAAATACTCCCTTGCGGGACTCCGATATTCACAGACAGTTGAGCAGACTCACTTTCTTCACACCTAACTATCTGTTTCCTTCCTGTAAGATAATTTTTAAACCATTTAAGTACTATACCTCCTATATTAAATTGTTTACTCATCTTCTCAAGCATAATTTCCCTATCCACAGTTTCAAAGGCTCGTTTTAAATCTAAAAATATAACACATACTAGAGAGCCCTCATCAATATCCTGTTTCCAATCATTAATAACAAATTGCAAGGCTGTTTCACAGTTATATCCAGTCCTAAACCCCGATTGGAATTTAATGAGTAACTCGTTTTCTTCGATATACCTATTTAACTGATTAAAAACTACTTTTTCCAAGATTTTTTCGATAGACGATAACATGTTAATTGGTCTAAATTCACTTGCATTCTTTGTATTAATTACTTTACGTACAGGTACTATCGTAGATATTTTCATCTGTTCTGGTACTACCCCTATACTTAATGAACTATTGATAATGTTTAGTAATGGATTACTTATTTCATCATAAATATTTTTAATAAGGAGCATGTCAATATCATCAGGACTACTTCTATCATTCATTGTAAAAATAATTTTTCTCAGTGCTTCAACATCTAACAACTCAAGATTACTTAAAGAACAAGTTTTATTATTTGAAGCCAGTTCTAACCTTTTTTTTTGGTATAGATGATACAATTTCATTAATACTTTTAACATAATATTCATTAAATTCATTCGCTATCTCAGTCTTGTCTGTAATTTCTTTATTTCCAAATACTACTTTCCCATAATTCTCCCTATTGTTACTTTTAATAAGAGTTTTTAAGGTTTTCCACATTAATTTAGGTTCCTTCTTACAGTTGTCTATTTTTGCTTGATAATAATACTGTTTTTGTGTTCGTACAACCTGAACTACATTATTCCTACTTGATTTATATATATTCCAATCATTATCCTTATTAGTTAATAGGAACTTTTTATAATTTACATCCCTTTGCTTTATTGCACTTAATACCTGTTCATTAAACCAATGTTTACCACTATCTTTTATAATATATTCCCTCTTTGGCATATGTTTGTTGACTACCATTTGTAAATTTGTGTGAAATTGACTATATCTATCATCTAAATTATCTAATATATAACTATAATTATAGGTAACAGTTCTTATATCATTCTTAAACAAGCCAACATCATCAATCTTTTGTCTTTTACTAACTTTCTTAACTTTATTTGTATGTATCGTAGTCTCTATGCATATGGCCCTATGATTACTTACAGCCGGTTCTTTCATTACACTACAGTTAATATTTAAAAAATTATTTTTGACAACTAAATCAATAATCGATCCCCTTTCAGATGTATTCACAAAACATGTACGGTCCGTAATAACTTGTTTTAAACCTAGATCGTTTAAGCATCTCTTTAATCTATCAGCATATATATCTGCACTGCCCCAGTTTATATTAAAGTCCCCTACTATGAGACATGGATGAGTTAATTGAACTACATAATCACTACATAAATCTTCCAGAAACTTAAGAAACGCCGCTTTTGATCCACTTGGGGACCGATACAAATTAAATATAGTCAGTTTTTTACCTTTTATTACTAACTCTAATTCAATTACCCAATAACTTTTTGTTACACACCAAGACCTTTTCATTTCACACGATACACTATTCCTAACATAACATAGCACTCCTCCCGTATGTCTTGAATCTGAATCTCCTCTAAATATTTTATGGTTAGGTACATTTACTTCAAAATTGTCAATTTCACTAGTAACATGTGTTTCTGTACAACATAATACTAAAGGGTTATTGTTTATCACAAAGTAACTAACCTCATCTCTGTACGCAATCAAACTTTGTACATTCCACAGGTATATCTTATCACCCCTTTCGTCTAATTGCTATTTATTTGATTCAAACACTAACCGGTTTTTAGCTCTCTCCAACTCTTTATAAAGCAGGCAGACAGAAGAGAAAGCGCTAAAAGATAAAAAACAAAAGTGAAGCTCAAACAGAAAATCGAAAAACGGCTTGAAAATAGTAGTATAAACGAAGAATTAGAAACCAAATAGAAAATAATACAACAGATTATAAAACAAGCAGCACCAAAATAATTGAAAATGAAAAATAAAGGAAAAGGAGAGCCCTACTTTAACAAAGAATTCGAGCTTTGAATTAAGGAAGAATGCCAAAATAAAGATGATAAAACAAGAAACCCCGGAAAAAGTTTTAACAGATACGGAAGAAAGAACAGAAGAAAATGAAATAAATGAAAGCAACGCCCAAAAAAGGAAAGAAGTGCACTATTCCACACTTACCGAAGTAGAAAAAATATTACAAACAATAAAAAATAAAAAAGGTTAGGCAGCCATGATATCCAAGCCGAACTCATAAAACATGGAGGCAAACAACTTGATTCTTTAAATTATACCTATCCGTATGGAATAATAAGAATGCTGAAAAGCTGGAGCGAATCAGTAATTAACCCAGTCTATGAAAAAGAAGATCATGTAAACTATAAAAATTATAGACCCATATCGGTGCTTAATTTGCATATAAAATATTAACTCCACTAGTCAACAGCAGATTAACAGATAAGGCAAAACAGGTATTAGGAGGGTACCAAAGTAGTTTCCGAAGAAACAGATCTGTCGTAGACCAAATTTTCGCACTTCGTCAGGTTCAAGAAAAGTGTTTAAAGAAGAACATAGAGTCACATATGTTATTTCTAGATTTCCGACAAGCATATAATAAAATAAAAAACACAAATGCTACGAGCCTAAAGAGAATTAGGTTTTCTAGAAAAACTGATAGAACTTATAGATATGGCACTAAGAAAAACCAGCAATCTGATAAAAATTCAAAAGAAATTATTAGATAGATTTATAACCTCAAATGGGCTGAGGCAGAGAGATCCCATGTCTTCGATATTATTTAACATAGTCTTAGAAAGAATCTTAAGAAACAGCAAAACTAAACACGGCAACAATATCCTGAATTCTTCGTATCAATGCCTTGCATATGCAGACGATCTAACTTTAACAGCAAGAACAAAAGAGGGATTAAAAGAGTTAAAAAAGAAATTGGAACAGGAATCAGCTAAATTTGGTTTAGAGATCAATAAAAAGAAATAAAGTATATGGTAACAGGAACTATGAACGTACAATTACAACAAGACCTGAAAATATCAAATGAAGGAACACGTAAAGAGTCAGTGTTTGAACGAGTCGACACACATTAATATATTTGGGAGCAAATGACAACAAAAGTGAAATTGATCAAAGAATAACAGTGGGCATTCGGAGTGCAGCGTCATTAAATAAAGTGTTGTCTAAAGATATCTCTAGATCGGTAAAATTAAAATTACATATAACACCATAATCCAACCGGCAGTAACTGATATGGAGAAACTCTATATATTCGAAATAAATATCTTAAGAAGAATCTATGGCGGAGTAAGAGACGATGGGCTGTGGAGAAGAAGGACAAATTCGGAAATTCAAAAAAAGTACAGTGAACCAAGCGACAACATGAACAAAGCCGACTACGATGGTTAGGATATGTGATAAGAATGGAACCCGGGGGAACCCGAAACAACTACTGATACAAGAACCTGAAGGACGAAACAGAAAGGGAAGACCAAGGAAATCATGGTTGTCATGTGTAAAAGGAGACTTACAGGAACTAGAAGTGACAGAATGGAAGAATTTTTGAAATTTTTGACTTTAGCGCCTAATTACTCAAAAACAGGTTAACAGATTGGGTTGAAATAATTTACCCTAATATCCCTATAGAGACATAATGTTTCTGTACACAACAAGTTTTGAAAAACTAAAAGTTAAAAAGTGAATTAAAATATCCAAAAATTCAAAAATTTTCAAAAAAAATTTACTAAAGGTGGTTTCCCGATTTTACTTTAATTTTGTGAGTTCGTACAGCTAAAGATGAGCTACAATTTGGTTTGTGTCTCAGTTTGTAGATTTCTCTCTAACGCCTTTTATGAATTTTTGAAAATTTGAGTATTACCGCCTATTTACTCATCAACAAGTTATCAGATCAGGATGCTACTTAATAAGAGAAATGCTCTAAAGCTACATAATGTTACAAGCTACTAGAACTTCAGGAACTACTAAGACTGTGACATTAAAAAAATATCAAAATTTTGACTTTTTCAAAAACATTAATTCTGCTCAAAAACTGGCTATACAATTTGTAAATAATTGTAGTTTTATTATTTTCTTTTGATGTTTAATGAAGCTAGTTAATCATGTATTTGCTATTCACAGCTGCCTTAGTACACTCAGTTTGTTTAAGCATTAAGGGCCTACCTTCACCTATTCCTTATTTATGCACTATTCTCTATCAGACAGCACATGATGTCTTGGGGCAGTTTAGATTTTTAACATTTATGAATTATTCTGCTGCCTATGTAATAATACTCAGATGCAGGACTTACTTGTAGATTTTCGTGAAAACGTGTAAATTCATCAAGCTTTAAATCAGCTATAATTTGGTTCGTTTCCCAGTCCGCTAACTTCTTTGTGACATCTTCTATGAATTTTCGAAAATTGAAAATTCCTATTTTCTCGTTTAATAAACCGGCAATGGTACAAATTTTCTGTTTAAACTGAATTGCTAATCAACGATAGTGGAAAAAGCTCCCAATTTAATTTTTAC